>CM053770.1:393148093-393160809 GCA_028658325.1 Potorous gilbertii | reverse complement strand
CAAAGGGAATGGGTGGGGAGGGAGGGATGGGGAGAAGTTGGAACTAAAAGTTTTAGGAACAACTGTCGAGTATTGTTCTTGCTACTAGGAAATAAGAAATACAGGTAATGGGGAATAGAAAGTTACCTGGCCCTACAGGACAAAGGAGAAGATGGGGACAAGAGAAGGGAGGGATGCTAGAAGAGAGGGCTGATTGGTGATAGGGAAAATTAGAATTCTCGGTGTATTGGGATGGGGGGAGGGGACAAATGGGGAGAAAATTTGGAACCCAAAATTTTTTGAAAATGAATGTAAAAAGTTAAATAAATAAATTTATATTAAAAAAATAAATCCAAATAAATTTCCAGGGAAGGAAAGAACTAGCAACTTGGGGGAAAAGGACATGATTTCTTTAGGAAATAGTACTTGATTTATTGGAAATTGAATGGGATGCAAATAAAATATAAAGTTAAAACCTTGTCTTTTAGGTATTTATAGTCTAGCAGAGATGGTCAGGGCACATCTACCAATATCAGATATTATTTATTATAGAAGAGGATGTAATAAATGCAATACAATTCAAGATTACCTGGACCATCATAGAACTTTGGACTAGAAGGAACTCTTGACAAATGACTGTAGTTTCTAGAAAAGAAAAGTGAGACCTAAAGAGTTAAAGTGGTACATAATTGATTTCTAGAAACCAAGACGGTGGAGTAAACAGTAAACTTCTGTACCTTTCCCATATTCACTTTCAAGCAATCATAAAATAGAGCACTCAAACAAATCCTGTCATAGCAGAACCAGCAAAAAGATGGAGGTGAAGCAATATTTTAGCCTACTTGGAGGATTGTCAAGAAATATCCATCTCACCTGGGTCAAAGGGCAGCACAGACCAGGATGGGAACCATCCAAGCAAGTTAGCAGCGAGCCCCACCTCAGCAAACCAATTGTAGATCCTGAGGTTTAGGGTGGTAGAGCAGACAAATGCCAACACCAGGACCTTCCACATGCCTTAGCATAGCCAAGGAAAGTGAGCGACTCCAGCTCTGAGAACCACTATGTGCTTCAGTGTAGCACCATGTAAACAGGGAAATATAAAATGTTTCATGAGAAAAACAGCTGACCTGGAAAATAGATCCAGGAGAGACAATATCATAGTTATTGGACTACCTGAAAGCCATAGTCAAAAGGAGGACCCAGATGGCATTTTTCTAGAAATTGTCAAGGAAAACTGACCTGATGTCTGAGAACCAGAGGGCAAAATAGGTATTGAAAGAATCCATTAATCATCTCAGAAAAGAGATCTCAAAATAAAATCCCCAGGGAACATTATAGACAAACTTTAGAACAAGGAAAAAAACCACTGGAAGTAGCCAGAAGGAAAAAATTCAGATATTGGGAAGTCACAATCAGTATAACATAAGACTTGACAGATGCAACACTGATGAACCAGAAGTCACAGAACATGATATTCTGGAGGGCAAATGATCTAGGACTACAAACAAGAATCAGTCACCTGGAAAAATTCAGCATAATACACAAAACAAAACTAAATAAATAAATGAAAATAGTCATTCAACAAAATAGAAGGATTTCAAGAATTCATGAGGATAAAAAAACAGTACTAATCCAAAAATTTGACCTGCAATATCAAGACTTGAGAGAAGCATAAACAGGTATAAAGGGAAAAAAAACATACAGGATTAAATAGACTTAACTGTTTACATCCCAGTAGAGGAAGATGATACTTGTAATTCTTAAAAATTGTATCACCAACAATACAAATTGGATATATATATATATATATATATATATATATATATATATATATATATATATATATAGCCAAAGTGTACAGGTATAAGGTGAATTTGAGGGAATGACAAAAAAAAATCAGAGGTGATAAAGAGGAATACGATAGGAAGGAAGAGGTAAAATGAGTAAACTCTCTCACAGTTTGAAAAGGCAAGTAGAGGGGAAGATGGAAAAATGAGAGGATGGGAGATGGGCATGGCTTGAACCTTTTTCTTATCAGTATTGTCTCAGAGGGAATAATTTACACAATCTGCTGAATATGGAAATCTATTTTAACCAAAAGGGAAGTAGTAAGGGAGGAGTAAACCTGGAAGAAAGGATTGACAGAAGGGAGGGCAGATCAGGGGAGGTGGTAGACAGAAGCAAAACCCTGTTAAGAAGGAGAAGGGTGAAACTAGAGATAGGGCAAATAGAGGGAAGAATTGGATGGAGAGAGATACCCAGGTAGTAGCTATAACCATTAATGTGAATGGGATGAATCCTCCTATAAAAAAGGAGATAGTAGAGTGGATCATAAATCCTACAATATGTTGCATACTGAAACACACTTGAAACATTGAGACTCACATCGAGAGTAAAAGTAAGGTGCTGGAGCAGAATCTACTATGCTTCTTCTCAAATAATAATAATCTTAGATGCAGTAAAAGCAAAAATAGATCTAATTAAAATAAATAAGGAAGGAAACTACATCTTGCTTAAAAGGTACTATAGACAATGAATAAATCAAATTAAAAGAACAAGGAATAGTTTACTTGTCAGATCTATGGGGAGAGGAAGAATTCATGATCAAAGAAGAGATTGAGAGCATCAGAACATGTAGAAGAGATAATTTTGATCACAGCATTTGTTCCAATAAAACCATTACAACCAAGGGTAGAAGGAAAGCTGGAAAACTATCATAAGTGCCTCTGATGAAGACCTCATTTCTCAAATATATAGAGAACTGAGTCAAATTTATGAAAATATAAGCCCTTATCTAATGGTTAAATAATCAAAGCATATGGATGGACAATTTTCGGACTAAGAAATAAAAAGTATCTATGAGCATTTGAAGAAATACTCTAAGTAATTTTTGATTAGAGAAATGCAAATTAAAGCAACTCTGAAACACCACCTCAAACCAATCAGATTGGCTAATATGACCAAACATGAAAATGATAAATGTTGGAGAGGATGTGGAAAATTAGGACACTAATGTACGGTTGGTGTGGTTGTGAAATGATCCAACCATTCTAGAGAGCAATTTGGAACTATGCACAAAGGACAAACTAATTATGTATACCCTTTGATCCAGCAATACTCCTACTAGGTCTGTATCCCAAAGAGATCACAAAAAAGGAAAATAAAAGATCTACATGTGCAAAAATATTTATAGCAACTCTTTTTGTAGTGGCAAAATATTGGAAATTGAGAGGATGCCCATCATTTGGAGAATGACTGAACAAGTTGTGGTATATGAATGCAATGGAATACTATTGTGCAATAAATGAGAAATGATGAACAGTCATATTTCAGAAAAAATCTAGAACAACTTGTATGAATTGATGCAAAGTGAAATGAACAGGACCAGGAAAACATTATACACAGTATCAGCAACATCAGATGATGATCAACTATGAATGACTCAGCTCTTCTCAGTGACATAATGATCCAAAACAAGTACACAGAACTCAGGAAGGAAAATGCTGTCCACTTCCAGATAAAGAACTGGTGGCCTCTGAGTGCAGATTGAAGCATATTGTTTCACTTACATTATTCTTTCTCATTTTTCTTTTGCTCTGTTTCTTTACCCCCAATTATGATGAATATGGAAATATGTTCTACATGACAGCACACACATAAACTATATCAAACAGCCTACCATTTTCAGAAGATGAAAAGAGAAGTAGGGAGGGGGAAATTTGCAGTTCAAAATCTTGTAAAAACGAATGTTAAACAACAGCAAAAACAAAAGAATTAAAGTGACTCATCCAAAATCTCACAACTAAGCGACATCAAAAACATGGAGGACAAAAAAGAGAGGACAGAGTGTTGTAGGATACCACAAGTTTGCTATGCTGTTGAATAAGGAAAAACAATGCATGAGAACATGGCTGCCCTTATTACTGCTGCCTCTGAGATGAAGCAAGCAGGAAATTACAAACTAAAAAGGTCTAATAAAGATGTCACTTAATCATCAAACTTTGAACTTTAAACTTGAATTTTAAACATGATAAAATGTTCCTGTGCTTCCAGAAATGTTATGTAGAAGCAAATCTCAATTCTGCTAAATGTAGACCAATTTGGTTTGTTATTAATGGCAGCCATGTGAAATTTGTCTAAATATGTGGCCATTCCATGCATGGATATCCTATTATTGCATGGCCAAATTACTTACATACCAAAAATTTCAAGTGTGATAGACTTCATGGTATTTTTTAAATTCTTTGAAGGAGAATTTGTTCTTGCTTTAAAGGTAATATTGGACAAATTTCAAAGAATTACACATTCTTATAAGCACATTTTGTCATCATTATTTTGAGGTATGTTTTTAAACAGTAGAAGCATCCTTCACATAGCATATTCATTAAAAGAAAAAGTTAACAATTTGGAATGTGAAGTCCTGATGGCAAGGTTAAATCTGGCATGTTTCATTTCCTTCAGATGAAGCAGTTATGAAGGTTATCCATAACAAAGTCAATTTATTTCTTGTGTGGTTGGGAAAGAAATTTATGGTGAGAAATGACCTGCATAAATCCCTATATGAGGACTCTAAGATTTACGAGATGAAATGAAGAAAGGTAGAGTTATGTGGAAGTTGCATCTCTGTCCCACCTATTTAACATAATTAACAAGAGCTTATTCTTTGCTCTACTGTATGTATATATATATATATATATATATATATATATATACATGTATATGTGTGTGTGTGTGTGTGTGTGTGTGTGTGTGTGTGTGCATGTAGGTAACACCAATGATACTTAAGATGTTAGATTCTAAGGATGTCTGCCTTGATTGATTGTATACGGGACAAAAAAGGTGATCTATGAATCAATCAACAAGCAATTACACTGCGTACCGGACACTCTTTCTTACCCTTGTGCTTTGGGATTTTCTTTTCTTTCTGTGGTTTACACATTTGTTTCTATGGATAAGTTCCAGAAAGATGTTGTCAGAATTGGTAAACCTTGAGTCAGCCTGAGAATGCAAGTACAAAGAAAAAAAGTAACTTAAAAGACATATTTTAATGGGAGAGAAAACAAGGACATCTCTCTCTCTCTCTCTCTCTCTCTCTCTCTCATCAGTATACACACATATATCTCTCTTATATTTCATATATTTTACTCTCTATACATAAAAATTCCAACTCCAATCCTAAACATCTATATCCAGATGTATCTATAAATCTATCTAGTAAAAATACAAGATCAAGAAACATAAATATAGACATAATAATTAAAAATAACTAGTTAAGGAGGAAAAGTACCACACTTGGAATATTAAAACACCTTCATGTGGAAGATAATGGTACAGCTATGTCTTAAAGAAAAGATTGTATTTATGAGGTAAATTAGGCATCCCAAAGAAAAAGAGACAGAGACAGGCAATGCAATGCAACAGAAAGGGAGGAGAGAGTTCATATGACTAGAACACCTGGCAGTCATTTGTATCAGTACATAGCACAATATCTTACAGCTTCAAAGGTAATGTCCTGGAGGAATCTGTAATAGATGTAAAAGAAAAAAAAGAGAAGAAAAGATTAAACAAGTTTTTAAGCTCTTATAATTGTTTCTCAGCATTTCTCCCTGGCATAAAATTATCATCAATACTCTTTTTCTTTTTTTGAGCGAGGTGTTGTTGCTTGGTTGGTCTTGTTTCATTATGACTTTTTTGGCTCCTGAATATCCAGTGACTGCAGAATGTACTCTTTTACACATGAAGCATGGACCCAAATTTATGGGTAAAGTCAGAGTGACTAAGATGATTCTATGAGCATGCATGTGACTCATAGAGTGGGCTATAAAATGACTGAGTTTTTGGATGCAGATTCCTGCAGAATTGTATTTGCCCTATGTAAAATTAAAATTCTGATTTATGGAAAGAAGGATAATGTGCTGGGGCACTGTAATGTTCATCTGGTAGCTCAAACTGTGAAATTTAGGGAGTATACCCAGAAATTGGAGAAAGTTTATTAGTGTGTTGGTTGATTTGTAATACATACACTCACAAGGAAACTTTCCTTCTATGTCTTATTGAAATGAATAAATCTCTTTCTTTGATCAATTTCCCTTCTCTACTTTCACTTAAGGCTAAGAACAAAAGACTAGAAACAGCCTTGGACTCATGGGTTCTTAGAATGTTAAATGAACACAATGAATGGAAGAGAATGAGCTAAAAGGTAGAGATTTCTTTATTAGAAGAGGAAATGAATAGGAATAATCTGAACTTCTTTTCCTAAGCTGTCTATATGATTTTGTCTAACTTAAAATGTAGTTTCTTCTTCTCTTTGTATTGTTTCATGTTACTCTTTTCTCTTGGGATGTATAGGTGCTTTCCTTTTCTTTCTGTGGTTTATACATTTGTTCCTATGGAGGAGCTTCAGAAAGATACTGTCAGAATGAGTAAACCCTGACCAATCATAACGTGTTTTCATCAATCAATCAATCACTTATTAAAATTGTCAAATATGTGCACTGTGTTGGAAATTAGGGATACAAATACAAAGAATAAATTGTAAAACCTACTCTCAGTGAATTTCATTTTAAACACTTGACTATTTACAAAGCTCATTCAAACTCCCACCATTAAGGTTTATTACTTATTAGACTTTGCTCAAGTCACTTAACCTGCTTGGGCCTTATTTTTCTCAAATAAATAGGAGTTGGACTAGATTAGAGCATCTCTGATAAGCCTTCCAGGTCTAGATCTATTTTGTTTCTTTGAGATTCTTACTTGTCCTACTGTTGATTAATCCCTAAGTGTCACAGCCAGTCTTGTAGACTTTTATTACTGCTTCTTATCTTGTTGTCTTGGACTATGACACACTGCATTGCTAGTAAGTTGTAGCTAACTTTATGGACTGAAAAACAAAATATTTCTGCTTTAACTTGTACAGAAACACTCCAGATGATACTATTTAACCTATATAGCCTATACCCTATGTGCCAAATAAACAGAAAGATGTAGGAAACCAGTCACTAAATCTGACTAGAACTCCTGGCACTAATTTGTATCAGTACACAGCACAATATCTTAGAGCTTCAAAGGTACTGTCCTGGAGGAATCTGTAATAGATGTAAGAGGAAAAAAAAGAGAAAAAAAAGAGTAAACAAGTTTTCAAGCTCTTATAATTGTCCTTAGAATGGCATGCTAGGAATTCACAGAGGAGTTAGATTTACACTTAAATGCTTCAAAGATCAATGTTTAAGAAAATATAGGTATTATTTTTCAGTTTTAGGATTCCTACAGGAGACATTACCCATAGGAGATTAAGTCCATAAATTTAAACCAAGAGATTCAATGCCCAATTGTTTAAGTACCAGATTAAAAAGATTAATAGGAAGCAAAGATTTGGAACAGGAGAGTATGCTCTTGCGCATGCATGTATTTGTGCTAAATAGCTTCATGAACTCTATTTGCTCCAGTTATCCTGTAGCAGGAGAATTAGTCAAGTAATGTGAGGTCCACAGTTGTTTCTCATGGCTTCTCTATACCCTTCATCAGTGGTGTCAAATTCAAATAGAAAGAGGGCTGTTAAACTACAAATGAATATCCCTGCAGGCCACATATTGACTCAGAAAACCCACAAATTAACAGTATTAATGTTTTATTGGATTTCTATTTATTTTGTTAAATATTTCCCAATTATATTTCATTTTGGTTCAGGTAGGACTGCTGCCTCTAGGGTATTTGATACCTCTGTGCTGTATCCTTCTCACAACTGCATCTTTTAAAGCATATTTTTATTTAAATGGACACGATCCAAAAAACTCAAATACAATGTTTATTTTTTCATAATGTCTATTAGCATACCTCAAAGGAGGAATAATTCTGGGAACGATGATCAAATTATGCTAAAGAATGGAGATATCCAGTGGCAATAGATATTGATAAGCTGGTGCCTTTACTTTGTCCTAATGAAGAAATGTTCTTTAACCAAACACACAGAAATGTCCACACAATGCGATGGCAGCATATGTTTACACCACGTTTTTCACTGAGGTGGCCGCCCTACACTTAATAGAATCAGCAATGTGTATTCCTATCCAGTTCTCTGAACATAATAACCATTCACTCTCTTAATTGCTCTTGTCTTGGACAAGGAGTTTCAGGTGTTCAACAGTATGTTTAACAAGCATTTCCTCAAAAGGAATACATTGTGAAGGTTTCCATAACAATAAAAAAATTCCCCATAGTGTGCAGCAGGTAATTATTTTTCAGAAGTTGAGTTGCACAATAATCCTTGTGTAAACAAGACATTCCTATGCATTTTGTTAATGACTGTTAATTAAATTTTCCCTTGATGTAATGCAAAAAATTCATTGGGAAGCTGCGGATTGCATGAAATATTAAGCATGTTCTGCAGGTTTCAGAGTACCACTGAATGATAACAAAAGTGGGCATTGATAAGCTTTTAATTGCAACCCATTCAGTTGAGCTCCTTTATTTTCATAACCTCTTATTTTTCATTAGTTATCTGTCAGTTTTTAATATAGTTGTTAATTGAAGTAGAAATAAAGAGTACGTACACTGTTTTCCCAGTTGTATACTCAGTTTGTCCAGAAAGACAAACATTCATGGAACATTAGTTGTACTGCTTTTTTAAGACTTACAAAAATAACAATATGGAAGAGAATAAGGGAGGGAGAGTGATAGAGCTTACTAAACATTGTGAGCAAGCAAACCTCCCCGAAGTTCTAAATAGGAGATGAAGACCCAGAAGGTCCTGTTTTTGTAACAAGTACAATTCTGAAATGAAACTGTTCTCTGACCATCCCAATGGTTAAACCAAGAAGTGAGGAAATTGATGGAGTTCATCTTTATGATAGTATAAAAAAAGAAAACAGACAAAGGGAGAGGGCTATTTGGACGGGGGTGTGTGTGTCTGTTTTTTAAAAGCATCACTTTTAGCTGACTTTGCTTTAAAGATATTATAAGTATACTGTGAGGTGGCAGTAGCAATAAAGGCAAGCTATATTTGCTTATCCATAGCATTCAAAAGCCAACTCCCCATTTTATGCATTTCTGTAAAATCCTCCACAGTAGTAAAATTACAGAACCTATTCCTATTGATTTGCGTAATGATGTCTTGCCAATGGGCAGGACGTGCAAAGTATGTGATTCCTCTTAGAGTTCCCCCCCATTTCATGCCAGTACCTGAATTCTGTCCATGCCATTACCTCCTCCATATGTGGCCATTCATCTCCTGCTTGGAGGGCTAGAAATGACTGCATTATACTGAAGAATACATAGCCCATTCAACTGCACCTTCATTTAGAAATCTTACCTTCTGTGTCTATCAGCAGGGCCTTTTAATTGATTTGGGGAAAAAATGGAATTAAATTCAAAATGCTCAGAGCCATTGCAAAAGAAGTGTGCATCTTCAGAATTAGTAAGATTGTGCGAAACTGTCACAGTACAAATCAGAACTCCAGGACATTTTTTTTCTGCTAATTGCCACTTGTGAAGGTCCTTATTGCTAGAATAGAGGGAATTTAATTCTAGTATAAGATGAATGCTTATTTCATACTATATCCAAATCAGAGAAGGAACTTTAAGATATCAGCTACCTGGTCCAGTTTTTTACTTCAGGCAGGTGAATGCTAAAGCAGATGGTTGTATTCTCTCTCTCTCTCTCTCTCTCTCTCTCTTTCGCTCTCTTATTTCCAGATTCCACCACTGTCACATCCTACTGTTTTATTGTCATAGCCAAGAAGCTATCCAACCAATATTTCTCCTTTAATTTAAACCCATTTCCTTTTATTCCATCTTCCATATACCTTTCTATGTCACTAGCACCTACAACAATATCCTGAACTCAGTGGGCACTGAAAGAAATGTTTGCTATTGGGGGTAATGAAAAAAGGGAGGAATTCAAACAGCCTTTTTGAGAGCAAAATTCAGCATTTATTATTTAAGTTTAAGATAATAACCACTTCTAAATTTTAAAAGTTTGGATCACATAATCAAGGTCATGGATTTTCAAGATATTAATTTCTTTTAGAATTATTTATTCGTAGAATCATGCAATTTTTCAGTAGGATGGGGCTTCTAGTAGATCTAATCCTTTACTATAATCCCTGAAAATCTATGATGTTCCTTATAATAGAAGCATAGAATTTTAGCTTTAGAAGTACATGAAGCAATGTGCTAGTAAATGTTTATGAACCATCACTCTGGGGAAAAAAGATATACACATGACACATTTTTCAATTTTATTTACATTCTTAACATTTTTTCCTATCATTTTCTTAAGTCTTGGTTGTTGTTGTTGTTCCAGCATTTCAGTCATGTCCAACTCTTCATGATATCTTTTTCTGGGTTTTCTTGCAAAAATAGTCAAGTAGTTTGCCATTTCCTTTATCAGCTTATTGTGCAGGTTAGGAATTGAAGCAAACAGGGCCAAATGGTTTGCCTAAGGTTCACACAGTTGGTAAGTGTCTGAGGTCAGATATAAAATCAGGGCAGTCAGTCTTCCTGATGTCAAGCCTGATACTCTGTCCATTGCAGCACCTTGCTGTCCTTTTTAAAGTCTAGACAATCAGAAAAAAATAAATTAAGGATACATTTGTAGTGTATATTGATTCCCAAGCTGATATGCTTACAATGAAAATAAGAATCAGCTCTCAAGAGCTAGTATCAATGGGCTAACTGTAGTCTATACCTCAATGAAAGGCAACTTAGCTGTCATAAAATCCAGTCTCTTCCTTTTACATACAAGAAAATTGAAGCTGAGTGACAATAAATGATTTACTCAGGGACACAAATTTATTAAGTATCTGAAGTAGAATTTGAACTCAGATTGCTGTGTTTCCAATCAGTGCTCTATATAGTTAGGTATCGGCTTGCTAGATATCAGGCATTATACTACGTTTTACAAATGGAAAGAAAGGAAAAAAACAGTTCATGTTCTACCCTCAAAAATCTCATATTCTAATTAGGGAGACAAGATAAAAATAACTGTGTATAAATTCCCTCTCTCTCTGTCTCCACATGTGTTTTTGTGTACACACAAACAAACATATATATACATGTACATAAATTTCACACATGTATTGCTGAAAACAAAGAAACTAGGATTAAAACCAAGAATCACCTACCCAGCAAAACTGAGTATAGTACTTCCAGGGAAAAAATGGTAATTCAATGAAATAGAGGATTTTCAAGCATTCTTGATGAAAAGACCAGAGCTGAATGGAAAATTTGACTTTCAAACACAAGAATCAAGAGAAGCATGAAAAGGTAAACAGGAAAGAGAAATCGTAATAGACTTTATAAAGTTGAACTTTTCACATTCCTATGTGGAAAGATAATATTTGTAACTTTGTAACTCTTGAAACTTTTTCAGTATTTGGGTAGTTGGAGGGATTACACACATACACACACATACACACACACACACACAGAGGGCACAAGTGAGTTGAATAGGAAGAGATGATATCTAAAAAATAAAAAAGGATGAGAGAAGAATATATTGGGAGGAGATTGGGAGAAATAGAAAGGACAAATTATCTCATAAAAAAGGCAAGAAAAAGCTTTTTCTTTTTCGTTTGTTTCTTTTAAAATGTAAATTTATTTATTTAACATTTTTACATTCATTTCCACAAAATTTTGGGTTCCAAATTTTCTTCCCATTTGTCCCCTGCCCCCACCCCAATACACCGAGCATTCTAATTGCCCCTATCACAAATCTGCCCTCTCTTCTGTCATCCTTCCCTTCCCTTGTCCCTATCTTCCCTTTTGCCCTGTAGGACCAGATAACTTTCTATTCCTCCTTACCTGTATTCCTTATTTCCTAGTAGCAAGAACAATATTCAACAGTTGTTCCTAAAACTTTGAGTTCCAACTTCTCCCCATCCCTCCCTCTCCACCCATTTCCTTTGGGAAGGCAGGAAATTCAATACAGGCCATATCTGTGTAGTTTTGCAAATGACTTCCATAATAGTCATGTTGTGTAACATTAACTATATTTCTCTCCATCCTATCCTGTCCCCCATTGCTTCTATTCTCTCTTTTGATCCTGTCCCTCCCCAAGAGTGTTGATTTCAAATTGCTTCTTCCTCCCATTGCCCTCCCTTCCATCATCCCCCCTACCCTGCTTATCCCCATCTCTCCCACTTTCCTATATTGTAAGATAGGTTAAATGAGTGTGCATTTTCTTCCTTCCTTTAGTTTAATGTGATGAGAGTAAACTTCATGTTTTTCTCTCACCTCCCCTCTTTTTCCCTCCACTAAAAAGTCTCCTGCCTGCCTCTTCTATGAGGTATAATTTGCCCCATTCTATTTCTCCCTCTCTCCTCCCAATACATTTCTCTCTCACACCTTAACTTCATTTTTATAAGATATGGTCCCATGATATTCAATTCACTCTGGGCTCTCTGTCTCTGTGTGTGCTTGTACGTGTGTGTGTGTGTGTGTGTGTGTGTGTGTGTGTATGTGTGTGTGTAATCCCACCAACTACCCAGATACTGAAAATTTTCAAGAGTTACAAATATTGTCTTTCCATGTAGGAATGTAAACAGTTCAACTTTAGTAAGTCCCTTATGACTTCTCTTTGCTGTTTACTTTTTCATGCTTCTCTTCATTCTTGTGTTTGAAAGTCAAATTTTCTTTTCAGCTCTGGTCTTTTCATCAAGAATGCTTGAAGGTCCTCTATTTCAATGAAAGACCATATTTTTCCCTGAAGTATTATACTCAGTTTTGCTGGGTAGGTGATT
>CM053770.1:393132768-393147593 GCA_028658325.1 Potorous gilbertii | reverse complement strand
CTCCTTTTCCATTTGGCTTATTCTGCTTTTGAAAGCATTCTTCTCCTCATTGGCTCTTTGAACCTCTTTTGCCAATTGAGTTAGCCTATTTTTCAAGGTGTTGTTTTCTTCAGCATATTTTTGGGTTTCCTTTAGCAAGGTGTTGACTCATTTTTCATGCTTTTCTTGCATCTCTCTCATTTCTCTTCCCAGTTTTTCCTCCACCTGTCTGACTTGGTTTTCAAAATTCTTTTTCAGCTCTTCCATGGCCTGAGCCCGTTGGATATCTGTTTCGGATGTTTGGGATACAGAGGCCTTGACTTCTGTGTCTTTACCTGATGGTAAGCATTCTTCTTTCTCATCAGAAAGGAAAGGAGGAAACATCTGTTCACCAAGAAAGTAGCCTTCTGTGGTCTTATTTTTTTTTTCCCTTTTCTGGGCATTTTCCCAGCCAGTTACTTGACATATCAAGAAAAAGCTTTTTCAGTGAAGGGGAAAAGGAGGAGGTGAGAAGGAAAAAGTAAAACTTACTCTCATCAAATTTGACTGAAGGAGGGAATGAGGTGCACTCAATTTGGTATGAAAATCTATCTTACACTACAGGAAGGGAGGAGAGATTTATGAAGTATCTGAAATTTATTGGGTGAGATGATAGAATCAAGGGCAAATGAGAGGATGAAGCTAATTAGAAGTAAACACTTTTGGGGAGGGATAAGGTCAAAAGAGAGAATAGATAAATGGGGGGCAGGATAGGATGGAGGCAAATATATTTAGTCTTTCACAACATGACTTTTATGGAAGTCTTTAGGAAAGCTACACATATACAGTCTATATTGAATTGCTTGCCTTCTCAGTGAGGATGAATGGGGAAGGAGGGAGGGTAAGTAGCTGGAACTCAAAGTTCTAGGAACAAATGTTGAGAATTGTTGTGGCATGTAACTGGGAAATAAGAAATACAAGTAATGGGGTAAATATATCTTGCCTTACAAGAAAAGAGAGAAGATGGGATAAGAGAAGGAAGGGATGTCATAGAAGCGAGGGTAGATTATGGGAAGGGGTAATTAGAATGCATGGTGTTTTGGGGGTGAAGGGAGGAGAGAGATGGGGCAAAAATTTAAAACTCAAAATCTTGTGGAAATAAATGCTGAAAACTATAAATTAATAAATTTTTTAAAAAGAGCCAAAAATAAAAAAAAATCTTTCTCTATCCTAACTTTATGTTCACATTGATGATTACATCCCATCCCACTTTCTGAAGCACCACCATACTGGCCTTCTCTCCGTACCTCCCACAGCATACTCCGTATCTCATCTCCATGACTTTGCATTGGCTTTCCTTCTGCATGAAATACATTCTGTTCACCTCGATCTTAGAGAATTCTTCCCTCCCTCATTTTCTACAACACAATCACCATCTTCTGTATGGAACATTTCCTGATCCCTTCCAGTTGCTAAGTAAATTCCCTCTCAGACTATCATGTATTAAGTAATCAATGCTTATTCTCTGTATATTTATTTTGCATTTTATTACATATATCCTTAAGGTCTGTCTTAGAGAATGTAATGTCTTTAAAAGTATGGACTGTTTCATTCATTGTATTTGTATCCCCAAAGTTTAACACAATACTTGCTACATAGGCACTTAAATACTTTTTGATGTTTTGAAAATCTTTAACTGGTGGTTAGCTATATTTATACGATCATGCAAACCAAACTCTCTTAATTGCCAAATCTAATTGCCTTTTGTCAATCTTCACCCTTCTTGAATTTTGCAGCCTTTGATATTTTTCATCACCCTCTGATCCTTAACACCCTCTTTTCTCTAGATTTTCACAATATTACTTCTCATTCTCCCCTTTTGTATAAGACTGTTCCTTTTCAGTTTTCTTTACTGGATTTTCATCCAAATCATGTCCACTAACCATTTTGTGTCCTATAGTGCTCTAATCTGGTTCCTCTTCTCTCCTCTCATTAAGTTACTTGATGATCTCATCACTCACAGATTTAATTACCATCTCTATGATGATTTTTCAAATCCACTTATTCATTCCAAACTTTCTAATGAATTTCCTCAAAGTTTAGATCTGACCATTGCATACTCCCTACTCAGTGAATTCCAGTGGTTCTGTCACCTCCAGGATTAAATTTAAAATTATCTGACATTTAAAGCCCTTCATAATTTGCTCCCAGATCATTTTTGCAGTCTTCTTATATCTAATACCGCCCCACCCGCACAACCCCTCAACCCCTCCCCCCATACAAAACATCCATTCCCTGCCCCCAACACCCACATCCATCAATCATCCCCAATAAACTGTGAACTCCTTGACAGCAAGGCTTGTCTTTCTTTTTAGTATTTGTAAACCCATTACTTAGCATGTATATTTTTAACTGATGATTATCTAGCATGAATGTTTAGAGTAATTGTTTCCAAAAGTGGGGATAGACATTACCAGACATCATAGTCAGACCTTAACAGGGCTGTGGAATGTCTTCAACCAAATAGGGTGGGCAGGTAAGTTATCTCCCACTTTTGTTGACATAGTCAACCATAGGGTTTTTCTCCAATACCTATTCCTATGCCTGTTTCCTAATGCTCCCCAAATCTTCTCTTCCCTTTTTCTGTACAATGTATTTATCATTTGCAATTTCTATTGTTGTGTTTTACAATGTACACAATTATTGGTGAATTAAGTAACTGTAGTTCAATTGTATACAACTCTTCATGACCTCATTTGTGATTTTCTTGGCAAAGATATTGGAATGGTTTCCATTTTCTTTTCCAGCTCACTTTACAGATGAGGAAACTGAGGCAAACAAAGTTAAGTGACTTGGCCAGTTTCACACAGATAGTAAGTGTCTAAGGCCAGATTCAAATCCAGGAAGAAAAATGTTCCTGACTCCAGGTGCAGCACTCTACATACAATACTGTCTGGCTGCCCATAGCAAGTAATGTGTGTATATGACTTATATATTAATAAAAATAGTAAAAATTGTGGGCTATGAGTCAGGAAGACTAGAGTTTAAATCTATCCTTAGCCACTTACTAGCTATGTGACCCTGAGAAAGTTACCTAACCTGTCTGCTTCAGCTTCCTTAACTATAGGACGGGCATAATAACACTTTCCTTGCAGGGTTGTTGTGAAAAGCAAATGAGATATTTGTAAAGCACTTCGCACAATGCCTGGCTCATGTAAAATGTTATATGAATGCTTATTCTTTATCCTTCCCCCTTTTCTCTTTATTTCCCTATAAATAACCATATATGCATATACTGGGGTATATGAGCTTTTTATTCTTTTGTGATATCAAAAGAATTTGGACATTACTGGATTAGAGAGCCCCTATAGTTCTGCTTGATAGAAACAGATTCCAGGCCTAATTTTAGCGAAGCACATTTCAGTTGTCTGAACAAAGCTTAGTATAGGATTTATGGGGAAAATGAAGTGAATTTTAAAGTGGTTTTATTGAATAAAAAATGGTTAACTAAAAATGTACCCTTTAATAGTGAATTTAAAGAACAATGAAATAGAAAGTGCTTAATCAAATAAAAAAATATTGTTTTAGTCACTTTGCAATCTCTTTTTTTTATGGTTAAATTATATATTTATATATGTGTTTATATGTGTATATACATAGATATAGATATATAAATTTAAGTTCAAGTTTTCTCTATACTGGGACTGACTGCTTTGGAAATGAGCCAGTGTCTACATATCAACCTTATCATAGACTTCATGGCAGAATAGAAAATGTCTTGAATTTGGAATTAGAGGATGTGTGTACCAAAACTGGCTTTGCTACTTCCTATATACCTAATCTTGGGAAAGTGACAACTATTATGGACAACATGGTGGTTAATTTTCCTCATTTCTTCATTTGTAAAATGATTTTAAATTAAATAATATACATCTTCCTCTGAATTGTTAGTTCCTATATGAAGAAGAGTCAATGTTGTCTCAGAGAAAGAGGGATTATGTTGAGATAATTTTGCATAGTCAGGAATAAGGAAAAGAAGAGTCAGAAAAGAAGAAATAAGATAAATTTATTCATTTAATATGTTTCAGGAAGATTATTATACCAAGCATTCATTCAGGACAAGCCCAAGGGATTTAACTATGAGATCTATACAAAGGATAGAATAAACCAAAGTGGAGTGTGCGTATTCTAACTATAATTTCATTCATTAAATTAAGTACTCAGTGAATAATTGTACTGTGGTAAGCTGTACAACCTCTAACCTTTGTTAGTTACTTATAATTCTGATATGATTTCTTCAAGAAAATCTAATTTGTCTACCATTTTAGCTTTCAGGGAATGATGTATTCTGTTAGATTTTAAGATACAAACCAATGGTAGAGTGATTGAAGGCATTTTTGACAGTGCATTATCAGGAGAAGTAGATTATCTGCTATAGCGGATACAGTGCTGACCTTAAAGACAGAGAAAAAAACACAAGTTCAAGTCTTTCTTATAAGAATATTGATTTTATGTGATCCTAGGTGAGTTACACAACTTGTTGTTGTTCTAGATACCTCTCTATAATTACGTTAGGGAATAGATGTTGAACTGCATTAATAAAAGGAGTTAGTTCTCCATGCTAAGGGAATTATAGAACCATTGCCCTGCACAAATGGAATCACTCACTTATTTTGAAGATTCTTGTTGACATGCCTAATCACATTTTTATTTGGTGATTCAGTAATATTTATTGAGTACCTACTGTATGTAAAACATTATATTAGGTATCATGGAAGATGCAAAAATGAACAACCTACAGCTCCTCACTGAAGAAGTTTTGTAATCCAGAAAAGGAAGGGAAGGAAAAAGGAACAAGCATTTTTAAAACTTGTATTCATTTTAATTTTAATTTATGAGATAAAGCATTTCAATAACATAGTATAATAAAAATATTGCTCTTGAAACTGTAATTCTATTGTGTGTAACTTGTTATTCCATTTAAATATATAATAAAATCTTCATATAAATTTTTCCTTTGTTTTTCTTTTTTTTCTCTTCTCTTTCTTCCCTGTCTAGTGATGACTACCATTAGATACGAATATGGATAGATAGATAGATAGACCAACAGCTAGACAGAAAGTGGAGTGTGCTTACTCTAACTAAAATTTCACTCATTAAGTACTCAGTGAATTATTGTACTGTAGTAATCTATACAATCTCTAACCTTTGTTAGTTAGTCATAGTTCTGATATGATTTTTTTTCAAGAAAATGTAATTTGTCTAAGAAATAGATATGTAAAATCCTTCTATACATACTTCTGTCTGGTGTTTGTTTCTCTGGATGTAGTGTCTTCATGTCTGGTGAAGTTATTTTGGGTATCTATAATAGTCAAAATGACATTCTCTCCAAGTCATTCTTAAACTAATATTGCTGTTACTGCATGCAATGTTGTCATTTTACTCAACATTATTTTGTGCGAGTCTTTCTTGTTTTTCTAAGATCATCAAGCTCAGGAATAAGCACTTATTAGGTACCTGTTTTGTACCAGGCACTATACTAAGGGCTTACAAATATTATGTCACTTGATTCTCAAAACAACCTTGTGAGGTAGGAACAAATATTGTTGTCATTTTACAATTGTGGAAACTGAGATGGATAGAGGTTAAGTGACTTGCCTAGCATCATACAGAAAGCAAATGTCTGAAGCTGGATTTGAACTCAAGTGTTCCTGACTCCAGGGCCACCACTCTATCAACTGTGCAGCCCAGTTGTCCTAAAGGAAATTTGGTATAAACAAACAAACAGAAAAAAGAAAACTTTAAAAAAATTGTGACTTTATTGGTAAAGGTACTTTCTTTGCTAATGTAGGTTAGAACACCTCCATATTCTAGTAATTTTAATGGAACCAAGAAGATGAATACCTGATGGCTAAAATGCTAGTGATGAATCTCTCTGGAATTAACTAGTCAGCTAATTAGACACATATTTTCTCTGTTGCCAGGCCCATACTCACTGTCTTTGCAGATTGTACACACATCCCAAAGCTTGCTTTATGCTGGCCTAGCAGAGCAGGCAGAGCCTCCACAAACACAGACATACCCATGCTATAATGAGGTATCAGAGAATGGTTTTAGTAATGGAAATAACTATAATAAAAAGTAGTATATGCTTTTTCTTTTGTGACTTGTTATTCAATTGGTTTTCTTCTTGAAATTCTGATCACTCCTCTATCTCCTTCAAGATCTCCTCTTCCATTCCTTGATATAGTCATTTCCCAAGGTTCTACACTTGCTTTTTCCCTTGCTGTCTACCCCTTCTTTGTTGTTTACATCTCTTCCCATAACTTTGACTATTGGCTCTGTATCAATTACTCCCAAGTCTGTATCTCACATTGCAATTTCTTTTCAAACCTAGATTTCTGATTCATTACTGGACATTTCTTTTTGGATGTCCTGGAGCACCTCAAAAACTCAATATGTCCAGAAATGAAGATCTCAATTTTTAACTCTATTCATTTATCATCTCCTTTTCCTGTTTCTTCTCATGGTGACAATGATCTACTAGTAAAAACCTGAAGTCAGTTTTGGCTCTTTTCCATATCTATGCCTTCATACTCAGTCCTACCCTGACTCTTGCTTTGAGGAAGTTTTATTAAATATTTCCTCCATATGATCTGGCTATGAATTAGAATATTCTTTCTGATAATTTCCTACTTGTGAGGGTTAATTTTGGTTTCTAGCAATATTTTTTTTCAGAATTCCCCTCATCCCCTTTTTTCTTTCTGGTCCTCAAATTGTTGCTATCTGTTTATTTGATGTCTATTGCTGGTTCATCTTGCTTCTTAACAAACTCATTGGTTTTGTGTTGTACATGTATTATCCTGTATATATGAGGCATATCCCAAACCTTGCTTTTCATGGAACTAAGTTCCAGAGTAAAAATTATATTTATTTTCTACTGCTTGCTTGGTTTTAGGAAAGAAAATATATTTTAAATGATTTGCAAATTAGAACTTATTCCTAGCAGTTATCTATGATAGTTAACATGATAGTTAACTATCATGTTAACTGCCTTTACTGGGAAGTTATAAAAAGTACTTTCCTTAGATTTTCTATAGGAATTGTAAAGGAGCCACCATATTTTCATCTTTTGGGAAAAGAGGAAATAACGAAATGAAAAAGTTATATCTCTATAGCTTTAAAAAACAGGAAAGAAAAAAGTTGAACCTAAACAATTAGTACTAAAAGCCTGTCAAAACTAAATTTGGAGTGGATCCTAAAAAAGACTAATTAATCAGTATGCCATAATATTGACTGGGAGCTCCTCCCTCCCTTCATGTGTATACATAATTAACCTTTAAAATAGAAGGAATGAGAGAGTATTCTGAGAAGATGGTGAGTAGGTCAGAAAATTCCAAGCTCTCAAGGTTTCCCCCATGAAAGAGTTAAAAGAGCTCCTTAGGGACACCAAAGTGTGGGTGGCAATAGATAAGAAAGAATAAGGGCACAACCGGGGTCTTCCTGGGACTATTTGAGAAGATTTGAAGAAAAATTCCAGGGCAAGGTTTGGTCTCTGTGAAGAGAAAACACCTTCAGGTGAGACTTCATTTTAACAACTAGAGAGGCAAGCCGCTTAAACAATAAACCACAAGCCTTGGGGTTAGTTGGTATGAGAGGCTGCTTTGGCCCCAACCTCAGGAAATTTTACCCTGGGATAGTGAAGGGAGTTAGCCATTTGAGTCAGGGAAGATTGAGGGAACCTCTGCTAATATGGAATGCCAGACCCAGTTGTGCTGAGAGGAGCAGCAGGTGGTGAGAGCACAGGAGAGGTGGGGCAGAAAGCCTCTGGCTATGGGCATTTATAAGAGATTAGAGATTTGGCTTTGGTTGCAGGCTTGAGGGGAGAACTGAAGACCTGGAGCTAGAGGTACCATTTCCTATACTCCAGAACTAGAGGTGATTACAAAAATTGTTGTTACCATAAAAAATGAATGGGCAAAGGAGAAAGGATCCAACCATAGAAAGTTATGATGGGAATAGACATAACAGGGTTCATCTTCAGAAGAGGATGTTGAAGTAAAGAAACTGCCAAAAAGCAATGTCAAGTGGACACACGCCCCCCAAAAAATTCTTAGATGATGTTAAAAAAGACTTTAAAAGTCAAATAACAGAGATGGAGCAAAAGCTAAAAAAAAGCATAAGAATAATCCAGGAAAAGCAGGAAGGTGATAAAAGAAAAGCCAACCAATTAGAAAAGGAAATTCACAATATTGAAAAAGAAAATAACACCATAAAAATTGGAATTGGGTAAAGTAAAGCCAGAAAATTTTATGAGATCCAGAAAAAACTTTACCAAAATATGAATAATGAATAAATAGAAGAGAAAGTGAAATATTTTCTAAGAAAGACAACAGATTTGGAGAATAGATCAAGAAGAGAAAATATGAAAATAATTGGACTAACTGAAAGTTATGGTCAAAAAAGACTCTTGACACAATAACACAAGAAATAATTAAATTAATTAAAAGCATTAGAATGAGGGGGAGAGTAGAAACAGAAAAAATCCATCAATGACCACTTAAGAGATACTATGAAGAAAACTCACAGGAATATCATAGTCAAATTCTGAAACCCCAGGCTCAAGGATAAAATATTAAAAGCATCAAGATTAAAATGATTTAAATATGATGGTTCCACAATTAGACTCACACAACACCTAGCAGCAGAGACATTAAAGGGCCACAGGTCAATATATTGAAGAGCAAAAGAACTGGGGCTCCAGTCAAAAACTTCACACCCTGCAAAGTTAAGCATTATTCTGAATGGAGAAAATGGACATTTGATAAACTCTCAGACTTTCACGACTTTGTTAAAAAAGATCCTGAACTTAATAAAAGATTTGACATACAAGAACCAAGAGAAATATAAGGTACATAACCAAAGACATAAGAGATTCGTAAGGACAGGCTCATATCTATATCTATATCCATAGAAATGTAGATTGTAGATATGTGTATATATATATATATGTATATATATATGTGTGTATATATTTATACATATTTGTATGTATATATGTATAAACCCTCTCCCGACCCCACACACACTATAGCACCAAAGCAATATTCACAGCACCTACAGTGGCCACGAATATCATGGCACAACTCTGAATCACTAAATACAATGGACTCTCCATACGGAAGACAGAACCAAAACATTTATTCTGACACCAGAAAGCCAAATCCATCATAATCTACTCACAATAACAATGCAGAAGAAAAAACCATCTCCCAAGCCTTCTCCTTGCCAGGCTTCCCACAATCATTTCATTAAACAAATCACAAGCAGGCTCCCTTAAACACAATCACAAATGAGCTCCTTCACTCATGTTAGCCAGTTGCCTGCTTGCCTGCATCCTTTCTAGCTCTGACTGCTCTCATGAATAATTTCCTCTCAGCTCTGCTTTAGATCTTGCTTCTTCCTGTTCCACCCTTCCCATCCCACCTGTTCAGAAAACTCTTCCCACCACAGACTTCATGTAACTAAGACTTCTATGTGACCCAGGCAGGTTACATGAGCCTATTAATGAATGAGAAAGATCTTCCCACTTAAATTACCATTACACGTAGCCCCAAGATCTTTTTTATTTATTACATAGTTCAGGTTGGTGGATCAACTGGTATCAACAGAACATTAACAGAAATAGTAGAAAGTAAGCATATAAAGCATTATCTCAGGGTGGGGCTTAAGTACAAACACCCCATCATTTCCCCCTTGAATGAATGGGGCTCAAAATCTTTAGGTAAGGGGTAAAAATCTCTTCTTCCATAGCTACTTCCTCCTGAAATTGGTGTAATAGTAATTTAAATGGAGAGATCTTTCTCATTAATTAATAGACCCATATGATCTGCTTAAATCATTTGGAAGCCTAATGTGGTAGGAGGAGCTTGCCAAAGAGGTGAAACAGGAAGGGGAAGCAGAACTGGGCAAAAGTGAGTGGGGTCAAGTCAGAGGGAATAGAAGGCAGGACAGATGACACAGACCAGTTAACACAGGCCAACTGACACTGCATGACAGTTGATAGTGAGAAGTCCATAGCTGAGGGAGGGGAGGTTTGAGAATGGCTTTGCCCTCTGCTGTGATCATGGTTATTAATTTTTTGGTCACCTTGATGAATTTTGCTTTAGGGTTCTGGAATTTGGCTTTCTAGTATTTGGTTTTCTAGTGTTTCTGCTTTCTATATGGAGAGTCTTTATACCTGGTGTTTGAGAACTATTCATAGTCACCACCAGTGCTGTGTATATTGCCTTGGTGATACAATTCCCATAGCACTGTCCCTGCCCCAAGAAGACCCATTAATTAACACACACATATATGTATGTATATATGTATGTATTTATGAATATATATACTTACATGTGTATATATGTATATATATATATATATATAAATATAATGTAAAATGTATGTCTAAGATTCTTATTAATAATTTGGTAGCTCATAAGACAGATTCGAGTAAACTTCAGTATGATATGAATTTAAAAATTAAGATTACTTAAGAACATCTAAAAAGAGTATTTTATATAAATAGGTGCAAGAAAAAGAATCAAAACAGAGAATTAGATGGGGAGGAGGGCTGGTAATTCTGGTAATCTATTTTCATGGGGAATGGGTTTAAGAGGGAACAATACATACATACATACATAAATATATATATATACATATATATTCAGAAAAGTATAAAAGTCTTCTAAATTCAGAAGAAATAAAATGGTAAGGGCATAGAAAGGTGGGAGAGGAAAAGGGAGGGATCTCTAGATGGGAGAGTAAGGGAATTGGTAAAAGGGGGTATAGAAGTGGGTTTAGATTTATGGAAATGGGAGTGTAGGGGAGGGGTCCTTGGAGGGGAGTAGGCAAGTAATAGGAGGACAGGGTAGTGAGTACAAGTAAAGTAGAGAAGGCAGGAGGGATATGAAACAAGAGATATACACAAACTTAAAAACAAAGATCAGGAGTAGAACATGTTTGGGATATTTCTGTATATGTTTATGTATATATTTATAGCTACAGAGAAATATGTCTAAAGTTTATGTAGCCTTCTGGGGGATAGGGGGTGGGAAAAAAGTAAAGAAATGAACGATAGAGAACAAAAGAAAACTCACAATGAAGCAAAGAAAAGATGGACAACTCTCAACACAACATGTATTATTTATCATACAGGCTTTCTTGAAATGAAAATTTATTTTTATATGTTTTAAATCCTCTGTTGCGTTTTGTTGGGCATATGACAAGCTTTTTCAATTCAAATTTGTATTTAAGTTCTAATATTTAATTTTATCATATGTTTTTGTTTCTTTTCTCTATTTTGTATTTATGTTCTGGAGTTTGAGTCTAAAATAACATTTAAGAAAAATATAAGGGATGAAATTTAGTGACAATTCAGAAAGAAAATAAAATTTCCCAAACTGAGCAGAGATGCTTTCTATTTAATTTGAAGAATTGAGGTTCAGGGAAAGTTCATGTAAATGATAATGGGAGCAAAAACTAAATTTCATAGTGAAATAAATATCTTTGATTTTACTTCTAAATTTAAAATTAGAAATTAAATGTTCCAAATATTTGGAACCAATATTATTTCTTCATTTTCCCTCATAGAAATTATAGGATTCAGGATTTCTTAAAAAAAATTGTACCAATTCTATTTATCACTGAAAGGTGTTTAATTAATCCCTCACTTGGAGTAGCTACTGCTGCTTAAAAAGGAATTTTTATATAAATCAGTACTTCACTTTTAGTGTGAAAAGTTTTGATTGCTTACAGGAATCAACCTAATTAAATGAATTGGATGGATAAAATTGTTTGGCAAATTGAGGGAATTTTGTGTAGCTCTAATTGGCTTTCTCTTACTACATAAAGAGAATGAAATAAAGAACACATTTTGAAAGGATTAAAAAGTCAAATATGTAGAAAGTGCAGTAAATTGAAAAGAGACAAAAAGAAAACTAGAACAAACAATACAATTGAAACATATGAAGCATTATTTAGAAGCAGAGAATTTTCAGGTTTAGAAATCAATGGGAATGTGGTAAAAAGTAAATATAGACCTAGCATAAGAAATACAGTGATAGCACAGTTGCATTGCAAAACATTTGCAAGTTATTGCAGATTCAGAGTATCTACACTTTTAAAACTGGTAGGAGATGTGGGTCTTAAAAACACAATTTCTCTCCAGCAACTTGGAGGTGGAGAGGGTGAGATGTGAAAATGTCAAATGATTTTTGAGCATTACTTTGGAGATCCTGGCATGGATTTTGAAAAAGGATCTGGAGTCATGAAGTGAATATAAGAATGAACAATTAAAACTGAAATATATGTTGGGTTTGATATTTTAGCTGGTGACAATTGCAATCCATCACATAATTGATCTGGGTTGTGGATCTATTAATAACAAAGACTGCTGAAATGCAGCTGTCAAAAACTATGTTCTGGGTTTGAATGCTATCGTCATGGAATGCCAAAATTGAGAAAAACAAAAATAGATGATATTTTTTTGTTGGTTTTTACTTATTTATATTTTTAGTTATTTGGAGATGTATTTAACTAGAATATAAGGATTGATAGAAATAAGTACTCTTATCTATTTTAATTGTTCAGATGGTTGTTAAATGACAATGAATTTTTCAGTTCTAAGTCTTTGAGTTTTAAGCATTGTATATAAAGAAAAAATAGTATAAAGCCACACAATTAATACTTTGAAAATGGTGCCTAAAGTGTCATATATGTGTAACATTATGGGGTTAAAAATCTATTTAAAATGCAAATTTGACTTAATTGTTTAATTCTGGTAAAAGTGTTGATTCTCTATCCAGCTGCCAAATTGATTTTCTTAAAGCACAAGTCTGACCTCATTATCCTTTTACTCAATAGACTCCAATGGTTTCCTATTGCCACTAGGAAGAAATATAAAATTCCATTTGGCACTTTAAGTGTTTCATAACCTGGTCTTTTCTTATCTTTCCAACCCTTCATGCACTTTATTCTCCTCCATGCAATCTCAAACCAAGTTAACACTGACCTATTTGCTGTTCCTCATACAGGATACTCCATTTCTTAAGAATTATTCCCCATGCCTGGAATGGTCTCCATTTTCACTTCCATCTCCTGCCTTCCTTCAATACTCTTTCCTACACATTTTTGAATTACTTTTATTTATCTCAAAACTCAAATTATGTAAATATGGAACTTATGTTTTTTTCCCAACATACTGTTCTTCCTGACTTCCATATTTTTGTTGAAGGTGCCATTATCCTTCTAGTTACTCAGGTTCTCACCCTAATTTGGTGTCAAACCCAAACTCCCCATTCTCCCTCATCCTCTTAATCACTTGACAAGTCTTTTTCAGTCTACCTCAAAAACATTTCTTGCAGATTTCACCTCCTCTTCACTAACAAGACCATCATTTTACTTCAAGACTTCATTATCTTTTATCTGGACTTCTGGAATTGATTTCTCTGAAAAAAAATCTTTGCAGTAAGATTGATAAAGCACTTGATAAAGTTCTCATTTTTAAGATATTTCAGGAACTTATTCAAATTCATAAAAATAAGTTAGCTTCACCGAACTTTCAAAAGAGGCATTAACTCCTCCAGGGAGAAGTCATCTCATCCTCAAAATAATTTTGTAGGCTCTTCAAAATTACTGAAATATCTACATATTACTCACTCTGAATAGATATAATTTCAGTCAATCAATGGTGTATTAATCTTTATGACAAACTCAGGATTACACAGAAAAATAAAAACATCACTACCCTCAAAGAACTTATATTGCAATGAGAGAGACAGCATTAATTTAAGTAGGTGAATGTAAATTATATTCAGAGAAGATGAAAGATACTAGTACCTAGGTAGACTGGGAAAGGCTTCCCACTGAAAGTAGATTTTGAACCAAGTCTTGAAGGAAGACAAGCAAACTAGGAGGCAAAAAAGTGCAGAGATGGGATAGAGATTCATATGTAAAGAAATGAAGTATATTAAGTATATCTGCAATGTTGGGTGTGTGAAAGAGACAGAGTAGAAGATAAAACTAAAAGATAAGAAATAGCTAAATAATGAAGACCATCACATGCAAAACATAGTGATTTGGATTTAATCCTGGCGATAACAGGGGGTCACTGAAATTGACTGAATGTGTTGGGAAGGGAGATGGCATGGGTAGACCCATATATTAGGAAAATCACTTTGATAGCTAGGTGGAAGATGAATTACATTTAGAGGCAATTTGAGTGAAGGAGAAGAGAACAATTAGAAAGCTATGATACTATAGAGTGACAGAGTATCTAGACTCTAGGCAACAGCCACAACTAATGGGTGTGACAGGGATGAAGAGGGAGCAAAGAAGACTGAGGAATGGGAAGACTATAGGAGAAGAAGCAGGAGAGATTAATATCACAGTAAGAAAAGAAGGAGAGAAAACAATATCTAGAAGATCTTGATGAACTATGTCAAGTATTTTGGAAAGGTAAAGAAGGATAAGCATGAGAAGAAACTGTTAGATTTGGTAACGATAGTATAATTAGACTGGTGTGTGCTGCCTCCTATCTCTCCTTCAAGATGTTCTGCTGTTTTAGCCAGGGTGGCCTATTTGCTCTGTGGGTGGAAGTTAGTTTCTCAATTGCTTCCTCTAGAGCAAGGTGGAGACTACCCAGGAACCATCATCACAGAGTTCTGGGAATTGAAGTACCTGTCAAACTACAGGTCTTGATTTCTACCTGGTTTACATAAAAATCACCAAGGAGTGTGACCTTTGTATTTAATTAGCCAGCTATCCACTCTACCAATACCAACTACTGATCAATTGCCATGGACTGGCAGGTATTGTAGCCC
>CM053770.1:393114131-393132668 GCA_028658325.1 Potorous gilbertii | reverse complement strand
ATATACGTATATATATGTGTATATATATATATATACATATATATACACATATATAGATGTCTTGGAGAAATCTATATCACAATGATCATTGAACCCTGTAAATTTATGAGGTCTTCAAGTGAAATAGAATTGAATGATAGTGGGGATGGTCAAATCAAGAATAAAAATTTGAAGACAGGAACTATTTCAGTTTTGTTTTTCTCCCTTAGAGTGTAGTATAGTGCCCAGCACATGGTAGGTACTTGATAAGTACTTATTGATTTATTGATATCTCTTACATCATTTCTTATATGAAGACAATTATAAGAAATATATTTAATTTACTTATTCCCCAAATACCAGAGGACTTTAAAAGTAAATCTGCAACTTTAATTCTATGGCTATTGCAGTGTTTAAAAATTAGCAAAAAAAAAAAAAAAAGTAAGGCATCAATGGGAGATGACTTGCAATGGTTAAAAAAAGCACAGAAACAAAAATATTTGTTTTGTAGCAGGTCAGGGTTTGGAATTATTTTTGTAAATATATAATTTATTTATTTTTCTGTTTTCAACATTCACTCCTACAAGAATATAAATTCTAAATTTTCTCCCCATCTCCCCACTCCCCCAGACAGCCTGCATCCCATTCACCCCTTCCCCCAATCTGTCATCCCTTCTATCACCACCCCCTTCTCCCATCGTTCTCCCCTTTATTTTTCTGTAGGGTAAAATAGATTTCATTACCTGTACATCTTATTTTCCAGTTGTGTACAGAAACAATTTTTAACATTCATTTTTAAAGTTTTGAGTTCCACATTCTCTCCTTTCCTCACCCACCCTCATTAAAAAAGCAAGCAAATCAATATGTCATACATATATAGCCAAAAACACTTCCATAACAGTCATGTTGCTAAAGACTAACCACATTTCTCTCTGTCCTGTCCTGCCCTCCATTTATTCCATTCTCTCCCTTGACCTGTCCCCTCACAATAGTGTTTGTTTCTGATTTTCCCTTTACCCAATTTGCTGTCCCTTCTATTTTCTTCATTTTCTTATCTCTTTTTCATCTGCTTTCCTGCAGGGTAAAATAGATTTCCATATCCAATTGAGTGTGTGTTATTCCCTCCTTAACCCAAATCCCAAGAGAGTAAGGCTCACTTATTCCCTTTCATCTCTCCCTTCTTCCCATCCATTGTAAAAGTTCTTTCTTGCCTCTTTTATGTGAGATCATTTACCACATTCTGCCTCTCCATTTCTCTTTCTCCCAGTACATTTCTCTCAACAGTAAATTTTATTTTTAGGTAATCTCCTTTCATATTCCTAGTAGTTTTCCCTTTGGGGTCTTTCAGAAGGCAATCGATGAATTCTTTCTATTTCTATTTTGCCCTCTGGTTCTAAAATATCAAGGCAGTTTTCTTTGATGATTTCTTGGAAGATGATTAGATTCTTTTTTTTTTGATCATGGTTTTCAGGGAGACCAGTAAATTATCTCTTCTGGATCTGTTTTACAGATCAGTTGTTTTTCCAATGACATACTTCAAATTGTCTTCTATTTGTTCATTCTTTTGATTTTGTTTTTTATAATTTCTTGATTTTTCATAAAGTTATTAGCTTTCATATGCTCCATTTTAATTTCAAAGAACTCTTTTCTTCAGTTAGTTTTTTGTATCTCCTTTTCCATTTGGCCAATTCTGTTTTTAAGGCATTCTTCTCTTCATTGGCTTTTTGAACTTCTTTTTCCATTTAGATTAGTCTATTTTTAAAGGTTTTATTTTCTTCAGTATTTTGGGGGGGGGGTCTCTTTTAACAAACTGTTAACTCCTTTTTCATGATTTTTTTTGCATTACCCTCATTTCTCTTCCCAATTTTTTCTCTACTTCTCTTACTTGATTTTCAAAATTCTTTTTGAGCTCTTCCATGGCCTGAGATGATTTCATATATGTTTTTGGAGGATTTGAATGTAGGTGCCTTGACTTTGCTGTCTTCCTCTGTATGCTTTGACCTTCTTCAACCAAAGGGACAGGATAAAATAATATTTTACCAAGAAAGTAGTCTTCTACAGTCTTTCCCCCTCCTTTTTGGACATTTCCCCAACCAATTACTTGACTTTTGAGCTCTTTGTTAAGTGGCAGATATACTACCCTATGTTTCAGAGGTTTTATGCAGCTGTTTTCTGAGATATCTTTAAGGACCTGTTAGTTCTTAGTTCTTCCAAAGTGGTATAATCAAGGGAGGGATGTTTACTCCTCTCTTGGTTTGTGAGCAACAACAAGCTCTCTTTTCTTCCCTGGAACTTCAAATAGGATTCCCTCTCCACAGTCACCACCCCCTCTGCCTCACCAGTGCTCCTCCTCACCCAGGACCATCACTTAGGACTGAGACCCAGATCAGCTTCTCCATTCTCCCACTGTCTGTAGGCTGAGAGCTCCAAAAGTGGCCTGCTGCTGCAACTGCCACCACCCTGGGGCTGAGGCTGGGACTGGACCATGCTCCTCTCTCACCCAGGTGAGAGAACTTTCTCTCTGACCTTTGAAATTGTCTTTGGCATTTGTGAATTGAGAAATATGGAAACCAAAGAAAGTGCCAGGATCCAGAGACCTGTTCCAGTCTGGTCTGTACTGGCAAAGCCCATGCTGGACTGTACTCTGTTCTGAGCCCAGTTCAATAGACCCTTTCTGTTAGCCTTCTAGTTTGTCTTGGGTGGGAAATCCGTTTCTCTCTTCATTTTGTATTTCTGTCACTCTTGAATTTGTTTAGTGTCATTTTTATAGATATTTTAAGGGGTTTGGTGGGGAGAGCTCAAGCAGGTCCCTACTTATACTCTGACATCTTGGCTCTGCCTGCAAGAGTTTGGAATGATTAGAAGGTTGGAATAGTTCCCCAAGTGTAAGCTGATCTACTGTCCTTCTACTATGCATTTGCTACCCCAGATCATTGCTCATCTTCATCACTTGTCCTAAATAGATGTCCCGATTCACTGGGTCTTGTATGCATGTTTCTTTGATTAATTGCTTTTGAAAATTCAATAAGAAACTAAAAGTATCATAAGAGTTTGTAAATTGCATTTAGAAATTGATATTTGAACTCAGACTTTAGAAATTAAGTAGGAAGAAGGCCACAGTATGTATGTGCGTGTGCATGTGTATGTGTGTGTGTATGCACATGTATGTATGTATGTTGAGACATAGGGGCAGGCATTGCACATGGGAGGATAAGCACAAGCAAAGTTTCAATTTAACAAAGATTTGCTAAGCCTTTATTGGGTACTGCTTTATTTCATTCATTCAGCATCCACAATATGTTAGCATTTTGTTGCTCAGATTTTCAGTCATGTCTGACTCTTTGTGACCTTATTTGGCAAAGATATGGCAGTGGTTTGCCATTTCTTTCTCCAGCCATTTTTTTTTTGCAATTGATTAGTTGTGCCCCACTCTTTGTGACTCCATTTAGGATTTTCTTTGCAATGATCCTAAAACAGGAGTAGAGAACTTACAGCCTCAAGGTTACATGTGGCCTCAGTTTGTGAAGTTTGGATTCAGTCAAAGGGCCTTGAGTCTGCAGGTTCCCCATCTCTGTAGCAGAATATTTTACCATTTTCTTCTTCAGTTCATTTTAGAGATGAGAAAGTAAGGCAAACAGAATTACATGACTTGCCTAGGGTCATATAGCTAGTGTGTGTGCTCTCATAATAATGCAAATGTCTGAGACTGACTTTTCAGCTGAGGTCTTCCTGACTCCAGCCTCAGTGCTCTATCCACTGTGCTATCTAGTTACTCGAATTTTGCCCAACTGCCATAAATTATGCCAACATCACAAAGTTAATTATTACAAAGCCAAAACTAGAATATGTCTATTTTCAAATGCACTGTGCATACCAATATTCTACATTATAGATTCCAAAGTTCTACAAAAAAGTGTGTGTGGGGGAGGGTTATCCTTAGGGTGCTACATTTAAAATTGAATAATTAATGGAACTTACCCAAACAACATTAACTGACATTAAGAAAGATAGAAAAGAAACATTCAGGACCACAGGTCTGTGAGACTATTAATGCAACTAATGATTTCAACTGTATATTACCACTGGGCTAGGGCCAACATTGATTTCCTTTTCAACTGAAGATGATATTCAGGAGATTTCTGCTCCCAAATTGCTTTAGGAAGCAGACAAGTAACCAGTAATAGATCAGATAGTGGTAAATGCAAAAAATGTTCTAAACTTTATTGACAAACTCAATGTAGATAAATGTTCAGGAACGGATGGCATCTATCCAAGAGTTTTACTGCAACTGAAAGATGAAATGATGGAATCTTCGGCCTAAAGGTAAAATGGGCATTAGAAACCGCTACTGTGTTAGATTTCTGGTGAAGAGCCAATGAGCTTCCTATTCATAAAAGACCCTGAGTGGACCCTGAGAGCTATGGAGTAGTGAATTTTGCTTTTTTTCACCTTAATAATAGTTTTACCTTTGTATTCCACTTTACACATTTCAAAGAACTTCCACATACATTATTTGAGTGTTTTCTTTGAATGTGGGCAGAATTGTGGAAAGAATACCGCCTTCATTTTCAGAAGATTTGAGTTTAAATCCCAAATGGGCTGTTGGCTCGTCTATGACCTTAGGTAAGTGGCCTCGGTTCTCTGAATATATTTTTTTCTCTTAATTTGAGGATAGTGATGATTTCCCTGCTTCTCTCACTGAGTTATTGACAGGTTTAAATGAGACAATAATTTATGTGAAAGTCGGAAGTAATCTTTAAAAATTAACTAAAGATTAGTATTAAAGTATCGCTGTTACCGTGATTAGAGAAAATATATTATTATTGTTCCCATGAGGATTCTGTGACTCATAGGAATAAAATATTTATTATACAATAGCATAGCTGATCAGACTTGAATCTGTATCTGCTGACTTGCTTGTTTGTTGCTCACACTGATTAAATTCAATTCAGTTTTCTTTGATTTGCTTCAATTAAGTTCGGTTGAGACTCTTACCATGTTCTCTCTCACATCCATTGGAAGGAGTTTGAGAAACATACTTAACAGAGCTGGATGCTGCTGGATGCTTAGGGTTGGAGAAGAGGAATATTGTGTCTCCTTCAGTGATTCTGTCTGTATTCATCCTTCATTTTCAAGGATGACCATGACATCAGAGAAATGATGGCATGATTTGCACTTGACTTTGAATTAGGCGGTCACTGGAGCTGAGAGATAGTTCTTTCCTGAGAGAAAAAGGAACACGGTATCTTAGCTCTAGAATTGTATATCATCTCAATCATTTAGTCTCACTAAGCTGCCCAAAGAAACACAGAAACTACATCCAAAATTAGGATACAAGTGAATAAAAACCAGAAGCCAGGTTAGAGAAGAGCTAGAACCTTTCAGAACTCCGTGCTCAAAGTACTGAGGCAAAAGTTGGATATCTATGCACCAGTATGGAGAATTCAAATAAAGAAATTCATTTTCAGAAGGCAAAAGTCATGCTATCGGAAGTGATAGAAAAATGACCAGCTGAAGTAATCTACTTTTTCAGAATGTTGGCCTTTTATGGCTGTGTCCTGTTCTTACTTAACTAAATTGTTATTAAGGGTCAGAACCCAACTAGTGTCCCTTTTTTGACTTTTTGACTAGGTTTGCTAGGAACAATATCTTCTAGGGGGAGAACTGGGCTAGCCCCTCCCTCTTCAGAGATGCCATCCCCAACATTTGATTTTTCTGAAGGATTAAAGAGTCTACCATTGAGTTGGCTTCCTTATCACTTAGTGTACAGAAATTCAAGACAAGAATTAATGTCCCTCACATTTGAAGATTTTCTACTGTTAGCGAGTCAACACACTTTTCTGAGAAGATGCAATAAGACACTGGGGTGTTGGTTACTGCAGCAATGTGTACTGGAAGTAGTGATTCATATTCTAGCTGAATATCCTACTCATGTTACATCGATAAACTTCTTTTTTGTCAAGCGATAGATTTTTTCCATGAGTCTTATTTCATTCTAGTCCTGAGCCTGAACAACTTGACTAATCTGAGTCAGGCCTGATCTGCTACATGATGAGAAGCCATAAGGCTTCAGAAAGAGAGGTGGGATGAGGGGCAGAAAGGCAATTCTAACAGGGCACCTTCTTATATAGGATGAAATTGAGAGGATTCAGCAAAGAAAGGGGTAGGAGGAAACTTGTCAATAGCCATTCATTGTAAATTTATCTCTTCACTGATAATTTTCATTTAGGAATCAAAATTCCAATGATTGGGAATATTGGTACTTAGAGATGGGTATTCACAAATGTTTTAATCAATAACGAAGCCAAATAAATAATAGTTACCATGATGAATAGTAATCTGTTTTTTGAAGATGATTAGTATTAGAGGGTTAACCCATATATACTTAAACGACTCTCAAATTAATCTTAAAGATATAATTGAATATCAGTTGAAAAGCGAGGATAGTAATGAAAGATGGGAAGGGGATGTTTTAGGTTACCATTTTGAATGGTACTTTTAATCACCAATAATATTTCTTCTAAAATTATGCTTCAGTGATATGACTTTTCCTTCAGTAGATTGTATTTTACTTTTAATGTGTGTATATGCATATATACATGTATATGTGTGTCTATATAAATACATACATATATACATATATGCACTTGTATGTATGCATTTATGTATGTATATAGGTTTTTTTATGTGGTTCAAATACTGTTTATAGCTACATTTTCCCTCCTTTGTCCCTTTCAGTTTTTAAAACTCCTTTCTGCAGACCTGTGTGAATGGCAGTATCCAAACAGAAATAAGTCACATTAAACGACTTTGCTATAATGTCATGAATGATTCTTTTGGGGGAATAGTAATGAAGAGAGCTCTAGAAATTAAATTGTATTTCCTTTTATCATATCAAACATTTTTTTCCTGTCTATTGGGTTGATGTTTGTATTTTAAGTTTTGGAACAATGCAGTCCATTTCATCTCTCTGAGTCTGGTTTGGAGGTTTATTTCCTAAAGAGAGCTATTGATTTTTTTTCCATCTCCTCCAGAGCTTTCTTTTTGTATTTTGCTAATTGCCTTGAAAGTAGCATGTTCCAAGACAAACAAACAATGACATCTCCTCTTAGGCCCATGATATCAGCGTCTTTTTGCTTCCTGTAATGTAAGTGTGAGTGGCATATTTGTAAAAGACCAAAAATTTTGCATTTATGATTTTTTATTTGAAAAATATGTAGTGATAGAATTTCCCTTCCAGTATAGCTAGTACTTCAGAGGAATAAATAAGGAAAAGTAGGACATAGCAATTTTGTGACTTCAGTGAAACTTAGAGGGAAGGGATATAAATCAACTATAAAAGCCCACAATAATGTATATCCGATAATGATTAGACATCAACCGAGTTAACTCTCAAGCGCTCTTTGCAAGTACTTTCAAATAGATTAAAGGTGAGCCATCACTATATTTGTGAAATGATTTTTGGGTAGGTTCCCTTTCCATCTATCACATTCAATCAATCAACCAAGAAGCTTGTTAAACCCACGCTATGTGCTTTATCCGTTTTCCTCCTCCCCTCCTTTTTAATAGACACCAGTAAGCATTAGCTACAAAATTATTTTTAGATATATATTTTAGGATTAAAGATTGAAGAAAAGTCGATGTCCAATAGGAAAGACCTGGGAGAACTCATTCAGAAGGATAGAAGTTTAATATAACAGCTGCTCACCCACTGGGTCTCTGCTAATTTAAAGAGAGATAAAGTCAGATCCAAATTAAGGACCATGTACCTCTCTGTCCTTTAAGCCTAACTGAAGGATGATAGAATTTGAATCTGGATTTCCTGATTCTAACCTCGACTGATAAAATGGTGTCTTCTGGCTTAATTCTAGAAACTGATCGTTTTGAGTATTCCAAGTTAATGCATCTTGATGCCTCCTTGTCCACTTTTTTCCTTCCTGTCCGTCCCCCTCACTTCCTCTTTGTCTCCCATTCTGCATTGAACTGACTACTTTCTTTTTGGCTGATGCACATTCATTTATGGTTTCAATTCAATTAGACAACCATGAATTAAGTGCCTACTGTATACTATGTTCTATACCAAGTGTTGGGGCAGCAAAGGCAGGAAAGATTATTGGTAAACATATGAAGATTCCTTTCTCTAACTACATGGTTAAACTAGTGGCTGACCAAAGCACCCTATCATTTGTTCCTTACTTGTCCCTGACTCTTGGCTGCTACCTTGTGGCAATAAGTAGTACTGTCCTACTTTGACTATAGGCACAGTGCACTCTTGGTGCACTGACAATATTGACTAAAAGAAATTGTTCCAAAATTAAAGGTTAAGAATTCCTGTTGCACCACTACTATGAAGGAGATTGCTAATTTTTGTAGAACTTATTGTGAAGATTATTATTAAGTGAAAGAGTATTGATTAAACATGTAATATATTGACCACTTCAAGAATAGGTGATTTTGTCAGCGTGGTCACCACTGCAGTATAAATAATTCTAATCCATCTCAAGGCAAAAGGAATTCACTGGAGTTGGATGAGTTGCATCATCAAACTTGTACTTAAGGAAAATCACTTTGCAGTTGTGTGTAGGATGTAGTGGAATTGTGAAAGACGAAAAGGAGAATGATTAGAAAATGGTTGGAATAATCTAGGTAAGAGGTGATAAAATTTGAAGTAAATTGGTAGTTCTGGAATTGGAGAGAGGGTGTCTGATGCCAGTGTTGAGAAAGCAGAAATATCTAGATTTGGCAACTGTTTTGTGAAAACAACGAGGATAATGTTGACATTATGAATTTGGGAGACTGGGAAGTTGTGGTTTCTTTGACCAAATAGGGAAATTTGGAAGAGAGGTAGTTTTAGGGAAAATACAAAGAGTTCAGTTTATGAACTCATTCAGAGAGATAGAGTTTAAAAGCTCTCTAAGATATCTGGTTTGAAATACCTATTAGACAACTGGCATTGTGGGACTGAAGCTCAGATCATATTGGCAATTGATAGATAAATGTGGGAGTTATCTGCTAGACATAAAGGGCAAACCACTGGGATATGATGTAGTTACCACGGGGAAAATATATGGAGAAAAGCTAAATGAACCTAGTCTAAAATCTTGGGGAACATCTACAATTAAGGGATGTGATAGAGATGATAAACCTGCGAAAGAGACTGAGGAGTAGAATATGTTTGATAAAAAAATAATAAAATAAACAAACAAAAGCCCTTGGCCCATACACATCTGCATGGTGCTTTGGTAGTGATATGCAAGTGACTATCTGTTCTCAAATATTTCCACTGGTGACTTGAAACACTGCCTTGATATTCCTGCTTTAACTTCATTTCTATGAGTCAGGCATTCCCTTGGTAAAAACAAACAAACTGAAGAAACAAAACCAAAAAACCCTAAAAAATACAGATATGCTATAGGAAAAGAGAGATATGTTAATCAATTAATTCTTCTGGATGAGTGAATAAAGCATTAAGGCCTTACGATGTGTGAAGCACTGGGGTAAGTGCTGGGGATGCAATTGGAAAAGTAAAACAATTCCTTTTCTCAAGAAGTTCACATACTAATGGGCAGAAAACACATATTAAAGGTTATTTTTTTTGATTCAATTTTATTTTATTTTCATTTACAAATTCTCTCCCCATTTTTCCATTCCTACCCTTTGAGAAGTCAAGAAAAACAAAATCCATTACAACTAGTTGTTGTTCAGTCATTCAGTTGTTTGACTCTTCTTAATCCTGTAGACTATATTATGCCAATACAGTCCATGAGATTTTCTTGGCAGAGATACTGGAGTGGTTTGACATTTCCTTTTCCAAAGGAAAACAGAGGTTAAATGATTTGCCTAGGGTCACACAGCTTTTGTCAAGTGATAGATTTTTCCATGAGGCTTATTTCATTCTAGTCCTGATCCTGAATATCTTGACTAACATGAATCAGGCCTGATCTATTATATGATGAGACTATGGCTTCAGAAAGAGAGGTGGGATGAGGGGCAGAAAGGCAGTTCCAATATGGCACCTTCTTATGTGGACAAAATTGAGAGGACTGAGAAAAGAATGGGGTAGGAGAAAACTTGTCAATAGCCTTTCATTGTAAATTTATCTCTTCACTGATGATTTTCATTTAGGAACCAAAATTCCAATGACTGGGAATACTGGTGCTCAAAGATAGGCATTCACAAATGGTTTAGACAATAATGATGCCAAATAAATAACAAAGTTACCATGATGAACAATAATCTATTTTTAGAAGATGGCCAGTAGTAGGGTCACATTTGAATTCAGGTCTTCACCTAAGTTCTACAGTAGATAGAGTGCCAGGCCTAAAGTCACAAACATTCATCTTCCTGAATTCAAATCTGATCTCAGACACTAGTTCAGTGACTCTGGGCAAGTCACCTAACCCCTTCTGCCTCACTTTCCTTACCTATAAAATTAGCTATAGCAGGAAATGACAGACCACTCTAGTATCTATTACAAGAAAAAACCATGAAGAATCAGAAACAACTGAGATCCAGGCTCAGTGCAAGCTCTATCCACCAAGCCATCAAGTTACCCCATTATAAATTATATAATAACGTGAAATAAATTTTCACCTCCAAAAAAACTCAAGAAGAGGATGCCTTCCACACTCAGAGAAAGAAATATGGAAGTCATTCGCAGAATGTAGCAGATCATATTTGTGTGTCTGTGGGTTTTAGTGTATTATGTTTTGATTTGTTATATGATTTCTTCCACTTATGTCAGTGCGACTACATAACATCATTATAGTGAAAATATGCTCAATAGGAAAGTATATGTCGAACCTATACAGAATTGTATGCTGTCATGGGGAGGGAGGGGGGTAGGGGGGGAAGGTGTGGGGGTATAAAATCTTAATTTTAAGGATGTGATTGTAGAACATTTATAAATAAATAAAAATAAAAGAAGAAGAGGAGAAAATATACTTCAGCTTTTATTGAAGTCTATCAGTTTCTATGTGGAAGTATGTAGTTGCTTTCTTTGGAATTATTGTGAGTTACTGTGTTGATCAAAATTATTGTGTTTCAAGTTGGCTATTTTTTATGATCTTGCTGTTACTATATAAACTGCTTTGATTCTGTTCATTTCACTTTGTATTCGTTCATATGTCTCCCCAGTTTTTTCTGAAATCTTCCCTATCATCATTTCCTGTAGTACAGTAGTATTACATCACATAACTTACTCAACCATTTCCAAATTGATGAAACTCCTCTTAGTTTCCATTTCTTTATCACCCAAAAGAGGAACTATAAATGTTTTCTACGTGTGAGTTCTTTCCCTCTTTCTTTGATCTCTTTGGAATGTAGATCTAGTAGCAATAATACACTGCAAAGGAGTATATAAAGTTTAAAAGTTTGGGAAGAATACTTCTTGGATCATTCTCCAAAATGGTTGAAATAGTTCAGAATTTTATCAAAAATGAATTAGTGTGCTTACTTTCCTCCAGCATTTCTCATCTTAGTCAATCTGATGAGTGTGAGGTGGTACCTTAGTTGCCCCAATTATAAGTGATTTAGAGCATTTTTTTTCGTATGGTTATTGAAAATTTTGATTTTTTTCTCTGAAAACTGCCTATTGATTGACTATCAGTAAAGGTATAGTTCTTATTCTTGTAAATTTGATGAAGTTCCCTATATGTTTTAAAAATGAGATCTTTACATTTCCCCCACTTTCTGTTTTTCTTCTAATTTTATCTGCATTGGTTTTGTGTATATTTTAAACATTTTTTGTAATCAAAATGATCAGTTTTACCTTGTGTGAGCTTCTCTGTTTTGTTTGGATGTGAACTTTTCTGCTATCCACAGATCTGACAGATAATTTCTTTCATGTTCCACTAACTTGCTTATGATATTACTTCTTATATTTAAATCATGTACTCAGTTTGAGCTTATCTTGGCATATAGTGAGAGATGTTATTCTATATATAGTTTCTACCGACTACCTTCTAGTTTTATACCTTTAAATTTTATATTGAAAGTTTTACCTGCAAATAAGATGGAATGGTACCATGGTCCTTAGGGTACAGTGCAAAAGCAGGTGGTAATGCCGCTTTAATGTCATTTACACTGATAAAAATATGTTTTTGATGCTGAATCATATCATGGTGCCAAGGATTTTGCTGGCAAGAAATTTCTTTGCTTGGTCTTCAGTACATATGGCTATAGCACCTATAGGAGAAGATGCCAGGCTGCATTTCCATAGGGTTTGCTTTCTAGGATGGTCATTGTAGATACTGGTGATGCTCTTCCCAAAGTTCTTGATTTTAGGCTCTCTCCATCAGGGTTAGACAACCTGTGATGCTCAAAGTCTTTTTACTTGTCTGAGACATGCTCTCTCATATCTCTTCTACAGGATTCCTTGATTCTTCAGCTAGACTGACTTGTCTGCATATGTGGAAGTTGGTTAGCAGTAACTGGGGAAGACTGTCCTTATCTCCATAGAACTTGCCTACCCAGATGATGGCTGTGAAGAATGAGCTGAAAGCAGGATTTGTGGTCTGGGAGGTACTTTCAAGGCCAGGGTTCCTTTGCTTATCTACTATTGGTGGCCATTGGTCCATAGCTTTTGCTGATGGTAATGAGGAAGGTAATCATATTAGCAGCCCTGGTAGAACAGGACACAGGGAATGCTGATTTGGGTTTTTTTATAGAAATAGAAGCTTTGGGATCAGAATTGCTTAAAAGGAGTACCTAGATTCTTTTCTCCAAGGAGGATAAGGTTGGAATGGGGGGTGGTGGAAGAGGGATGGGACTTACGGCAGAGACATAAGAAGATTAAAGTTCAACTCCCCTTCACAATCACACCCAGGCTTGGTTCGGATGAGAATATGATAATATGTATAATCAGTAAAATTCACTAAATAAATAATTGATAAAATAATCAAATTCAGAAGGCCTTATTAATTTTACAAGAAGAAATAATATTAATTTTACAAGAAGAAATAATATTAACATCAATGAAGCCCACATTTTCTGAAAAAAAAAAAGAAAACTAGTGTTGTTCATTGCAAAAAAAGAAAGCAAACAAAAATAAAAAAATGTTAGAGATTGGGTCTTGGAACAAATATATGCATTTTATGTGTATATCTATATATCTATATCTATAATATACACATATATGCCCATATAAGCATGCATAGATAGTGTATATGTCATATGTCTATATATATGTATACATATATATGTATATCTATTGATAACAGATGAATGGAATTCCCAGAAATAATAATGTTAAAACAGTACATTTACAATTCCACACATATTAATAAAATCTTGAAGATAAGTATACAAGGAGAACAGTCTTGAGAGGAGGTGCAAAGACTTGACCATTATGGATGGAGCTCTGGGAAGCTGTGTGAGAAGGAGCAATTGAATGACATACATTAGGATACAATGTTACAAATCTTTCTTCAGACTACATTGAGCAAAGTGCATCTCTATAGGGATGAATACAGCTGTGCTGCTAGACCTGCTAGGTCACTGGTATTATTGAGTGTTGTTCCTCTGATTTGGTAAGCCATTTATTTGGAGCACATTTGGCTTCCAAACTGAGAAAGCTATTCAGCTTAAAAGAGACTCATAATCTATTTCTGTACCCACACAGCAGGCACTCATTCATGCTGAAAGAGAACATAGACTCTGAGAAGACATTTTCCACTGCTGTGGGTTTCCCTGTAGCATCCTCCATCTCTGAGGCAGAAGGTTGTTCACTAAAGAATCTGATTTGCTGCTGGAGGGGTTCCAATGGGCAAACCCTTCCAGAACAGGGTAATTTGTCCCAGGCCCCCATGCTTTGAGGACTCCCACAGCTGGATAATGAGCAGTTTTCAATGTTCACACATACACACATATATACATACACACAATAGATGTGGAAGATGGGGGCCAAAAGAAATATATTCTCCCTTTGACTTCAACATCATTACCAGGATACTTCTGTCATGCTAGCTAGATTGTTCACTTTATAGAGCATTGAGTCTAAAGTCAGAAAAATCTGAGTTCAAATCCAGCCTCAGCTGCTTACTAGTTATTTAACCATGGGCAAATCATTTAATCTCTGTTTTCCTCAGTCTATTCATTGTAAAAGAGGGAAAATAATGGTGCCTACCTCTCAGGTTAAGGATCAAATAAAGTGACATCTGTCAAGTGTTTAGCATGGTACCTGGAACATAGTAAGTATAATATGAATGCTTATATCCTCCTTTGTTCCCTCCTCCTACTCATTTCTGAAAAGAACACTGAACTATTGACTCTTTATATATCAGACTCTGAAATTAAGAGATTTAGATCGAGGGAGTATAAAGACTACTCTCAGCAAGTTTAATGCTAGGTTATATCCTACAAAAGTCCACCATCTACTTTTAACCTGTCGCTGTGGAAATATCCATCATTTTCCTATGCCACATTTCATATAACATTATGACATAATGTGCTTTACTGCCCAGTGACATTCAGTAGTGTTAGGTGCTGGAGTGAACTCAGATTTTGAATGAAGGCTAAGAAGAGCATTACAGTAACTCAAAGCACCAAGTACTACTAACCATAGTGATAAATGGTCCACTAGGAGTTGGTAGAATAAGCACAAGGAATTGGTGCTGGCTCCCTATTAAAGTAGAATGTCTTTTTAAAATGTTAATGACTTACATGAGCTGGTGATAGAATGGAATGGTTTACAATGAGAATCCCAAAAGGCTAAAGGCTTCACTTTTGCTAGACTTGATATTTGGATATATTTCCCATTCCAGTCTTATGTTTGAATAGCAACCCATTTTCCCTCTTTTCATGTTCCCTCACATGCCTTGCCCATTGGCCTTGACATAAGAGAAGATGGAGAAATTGCTCTCCACCTATGCCCAGGGTGTTCAAGGGACGTACATGTTTTCTCTGAATTATTACTGGATAGGTTGGGTTGTCTAGAAAGATCATTTCACTTAGTTAGACATAATTTGAATATATACATTTATATAAACACATACATATACACATCACATGTGTACATATTTATGCATATTTTTAATATCCAAGTTCACATACAAAAACATATAAGATGTCCCTTGAAGTCTTAATACTTAAAAAAAGTTTTGAAATACCTTATATGTACATGCATATCTCTAAGTTTATGAATAAATATGCATATATATATATATATATATATCATACCTATAGCTTAGCAATGATGATATCTCTAGGTAAGTTTGTTGGAGAAAAAAATAAAAACATCCTATATTCTCTTTAAGGTGATATTGACTATTACTTCCTTCAAAAGTCAGATTGCTAAAAATATAATCAATATTATCTGAATTCCTTTAGCTCTCCTTCTTTTCCTTTTCTTCCTCCATCCTTACCATGGGCATTTTGCTTGACTTAATTGTGTTTGTCCTTCATTGCCAAAGAAGACCATGCCATCAGAGAAATGATGACATGACTTGTACTTGACTTTGTTTTGAGTGAGGGAGGGCTGTGCAGGTCACCAGCCTCACTTCTCCTCCAGAGCCATCTGAATCCAGTGACTAAATATTCATCAGGATGATTGGAGATACCCAGGATGAGGCAATTGGGGTTAAGTGACTTTCCCAAGGTCACACAGCTAGTGAATGTCAAGTGTCTGAGGTGAGATTTGAACTCAGGTCCTCCTGACTCCCACACTGGTGCTCTACCCACTGCACCACCTAGCTGCCCCTGCTTGACTTAAAGGTTATAGTGGAGAGAATATCATTTGCCAAGTACTAATATTTTATTCTTATATGCTTGAGATGCAAATTAAGTTCCTGTTATTCTTCATTGTTTTGTAATGAATCCAAGTAACACTGATTTTGAATTTATTTCCTAAACTCACAAGTAAGATAGAATCATGGTATTCTCATATTTTAGGCAATATCAAGTGAGTCAACTTTACGTATGCTATTTGGTACTTTTAAAGAGATAATAGAAAAGTTTGACTTTCCACCTTTACTATACTTGTTCCACTTTTATGTATATTGTTCCAGTGAAGCTGGACTCTTCCCTGTTGGCATTGCATTGCAATGCCCATTTCCATTATTTTAAGTTCTCTATTTTTTTCATTCCTTCTTTCCAACCTAGACCAATTCCAATGACCCCTTCTTGATGAAGCATTTCATCCTTCTCCCCTACCAGGTGACAGTGATCTTTCCCTACATAAATTTGTCTTGACAGGTTCTCATGAACCTTTCTTTGTACGTAGCTCATTCTTTCTAGTGTCATGGTAATTTATGTACCTTTTTCATCCAGGGGGAAGACCTGTGATTGTTCTGTTCACAGAAATGCATAACAAAGGCAGTAATGAAAACAAAGGAACTGGGATGGAGATTGCCAGGTCTGTATTGCCCTTTGAATCTGGATCCAGTTAAATTTCTTATTAATCAATATATTTGTGGAGTTAGGGGATTCCAAAGAAACATTTTATCCTACCTCCAGTCAAAGCCTTTGCAGTCTTGCTGAGTATAGTTCCCAAAATGACTTGAAAGTGGCCAAGTTAATGACCCAGTGACTCAGGGGTGTGATATGAGTTTACAAGAATTCCAGTGTTTAGCATAATTCCTGCCACATAGAAGATGCTTAGTAAATTCCACTTTGACATTTTTTTTAAATTCTAATTTATTTATTTTTAGTTTTCAACATTCATTTCCACAAGACTTTGAGTTCTAAATTTTCTCCCCATCTCTTCCCTCTGCCCACACCAAGACAGCATACATTCTGATTAACTCTTCTGCCAACCTGCCCTCCCTTCTATCATACCCTTCCCTTCTCTTATTCCCATCTCCTCTATTTTCCTGGAGGACAAGATAAATTTCTACACCCCATTACCTGTATATCTTATTTCCCAGTTGCATGTAAAAAACAATTTTTAACATTAATTTTTAAAACTTTGAGTTCCAACGTCTCTCCCTCCCTCCCCACCCATCCCCACTGAGAAGACAATCTATTCCATATATGCTATACATGTGAAGTTATGCCAAAGACTTCCATAAATGTCATGTTGTGGAACTATGTTTCCCTCTATCCTATCCTACCCCCTATTTACTCTACTCTCTTTTGACCCTATCCCTCATCAAAATTATTTACTTCTAAGTATGCCCTCGTCCCATTTTCTGTCCCTTCTATCATCCCCCCAGCTCCTGCTTATCCTCTTCTCCCCTACTTTCCTTTAGTGAAAGATAAGAGTTTCATAGCAAATTGAGTACGTATGTTATTCCCTCCTTAAACCAAATGTGATGAGTAAAGTTCACCTTTTCCCTCTCACCTTTCCGCTCTTCTCTTCCATTGAAAAAGCTTTTTCAGGGGCTGAGCCAAGATAGTGGAGTAGAAAGACCCATATATGCTAGCTCCAAACCCACAGCCCATGGATTTCCTCTAAAAAGAACTCCCAACAAATTCTGGAACAGTGGAAGCTGCGCAGCAACACAGTAAAGGAGATTTCCATTCCAGAGAGTCCCGAAAAACTGATCCCAAAGGTCCGTTGCGCACTGGATGGGAGCAGAGCCCAGCCCTGCCATGGGTGCCTGTGCAGAGAGGAACAGATCAGGGCAGGTTTCAGGGATGGAATCTCCAGTGGCCACAAAGTTTCCTCTACCCACAGATGCACAGATCAGTGAGAGAGACGTCTGGAAGGGCTGAGAGGGGTGAGGGGGCGTGACTCAGAGGCCCCCTGTGAGGCAGTGGCAGAGGCAGCAGGTGGCCAGAGGCTCCTGGAGCAGGCAGGAGCTCAGCAGGAGCTCCATTAAGGAAGGTCTCTCCATAAACCCCCTGAGGGAACTGAGCCTGGGAGGCGGCCCTGCCCCGACCTGAGCACCAGAACTTAAGCTCCCATTGAATAGCAGCCAGCTCTGAGGCTGGGGAGCAGCATTTGAATCTCAGACCCCAAGCACTAGCTGGGTGGATCTGGAGGCAAGGTGGGGTGGAGAGGAATCTCAGAAGTCAAGTAACTGGCTGGGAAACAGCCCAGAAAAAGGGGAAAAAAAATAAGACCATAGAAGGTTACCTACTTGGTGTACAGATGATTCCAACCTTCCTCTCTGACAAGGAAGAACAATGCTTACCATCAGGTAAAGACATAGGAGTCAAGGACTCTGTATCCCAAACATCTGAAATAGATATTCAATGGGCAGAGGCCATGGAAGAGCTCAAAAAGGATTTTGAAAATTAAGTTAGACAGGTAGAGGAAAAACTGGGAAAAGAAATGAGAGAGATGAAAAAAAAGCATGAAAAATGGGTGAATACCTTGCTAAAGGACACCCAAAAAAAATGCTGAAGAAGAAAATAACACCTTGAAAAATAGGCTAGACTGAGAGGAGCGAGCAGAGCCCAGTGAGCCTCAGGGACCTGAATCTCCGGCGGCTGTGGGGGTCCCTCCACCCACAGACGCGCAGGTCGGAGAGAGGGTCGGGCTGAGAGGGGGGCGGGGGATTTCCGGGACTCGGACCCCCTGGGAAGCGGCAGAGGCTGGGGAGGCTCGGCCAGAGACTCCCAGAGCGGGCTGGAGCTCCACCCCAGCTCCACTACAAAGGATCTCTGTATAAACCC
>CM053770.1:393092727-393113631 GCA_028658325.1 Potorous gilbertii | reverse complement strand
GGCAGATTGGTGATATGGGTAATTAGAATGTCCAGTGTATTGGGGAGGGGGGAGGGGGCAAATGGGGAGAACATTTTGGAACCCAAAATCTTGTGAAAATGAATCTAAAAAGTTAAATAAATTTAAAAATAAATAAAAAAAAGAAAGACTTTTTATCTCTCCTTGCTATTCTCTATAATTCTTCATTCAGTTGAGTATATCTTTCCCTTTCTCTTTTCCCTTTCTCTTTCCTTCGTTTTGCAGCTATTTCTAAAGTCTTATCATAAAGTATTCTTTTTTTTTCCTTTCTTGTTCTTCTTTTTCTCTGGAATTTTTTTTTAATTGCTTCCCCCTGGGCCATATTGGCAACCTCTGCCCATGGTTCTTCAGGCACCCTATACCAGATTTGAATCTTTAAATCTGTTAATTACCTTAACTTCATATTCATAAGAGATGTTATTTAGCTCATACCTCTACAGCCTAATGGTTTTCTCTGCTTTCTTCAATTTAAATCTGAATTTTGCAATCAGAAGCTCATGTTCTCAACCATAGTCAGTGTTACTATTATCTTATTTTGATTTGCACTTTTAGCATTTCACTCCCATATAGTGAATATGGCATATTTTGAGGATGTTATTTCTAGAAAATATTATAGATTTTCATAGAATTAAGCAACTTTGGCCTCTTTGGCATCTGTAATTATAGCATAGACTTGTATCATTGTTATGTTAAATGTTTTGCCTTGATCCAAATGGATACCATTTGCTCATTTTTGAGATTTTACTCCTCTGCTCCTTTTAAAAAATTTTTAATCTTTTGTTGAGTATAATGGCTAATCCATTTCTTTGAAGGGATTCTTGATCACAGGAATTAAATTTATCTTTTCCCATCCTTTTAAGTTTACTGACACCCAAGATACTGATATTTAACCTTTCCTATTTGACCACATCCAATTTACCTTGGCTCATAGATGTTATATTCTAGGTTCCTTTGGAATATTGATCTTTACATCAGATTTTCCTTTTATTACCAGATGCATCCATGGTTGAGCTAACTTTTGACATTTAAGCCCAGTAAGTTCATCAGTACTAGGACTATTTGTCTTCTAGTCTTCCCAGTAGTGTATTGGACACCTTCTGGTCTTATGGGCTCATTTTCCAGTGTCACTTCTTTTTTTTTTAATTTATTTATTTTCATGTGCAATCATCTTTTTCTATTTTCTATTTTATTTTATTTATTTTTAGATTACAACATTCATTTCCACAAAATTTTGAGCTTCAATTTGTCTCCCCATCTCTCCCCTGCTCTACCTCATAATACCTTCCTTTCTGATTACCCCTTCCCTCAATGTGCCCTCCCTTCTGTCACACCCCAGTCTTCCCCTATAACCATCTTCTCTCTTTTCTTGTAGGGCAAGATAGATTTCTATACCTCATTACCGGTATTTCCTTTTCCCAGTTACATTCAATAACAGTTCTCAACATTTGTCTCTAATCCTTTGAATTCCAACTTCTCTCCCTTCCTTCTTCCTCACCCATACCCACTGAGAAGGCAAGCATATATATATATATATGTATATATATATATATATATATATATATATATATATATATATATATATATATATACATATATATATATAGTTTGTGTGTGTCATTTTGTAAAAGTCTTCCATAATAGTCATGTTGTAGAAGACTAACTATATTTTCTTCCATCCTAACCTGTCCCCCCTTTATTCTATTCTCTCCTTTGACTTTGTCCCTTCCCAAATGTGCTTACTTCTAGTTACTCCCTTCTCCCATTTTCTCTCCTTTCTATTATCCCCCTCATCCCACTTGTCCTCTTCTCCTCTACTTTTCTGTAGCATAAAATAGATTTTCATACCAAATTTAGCAAGCATGTTATTCCTTCCTTAAGCCATATGTAAAGAGAGTAAGCTTCACTTTTCCCCTCTCACCTCCTCCCTTTTCTCCTCCATTGGAAAAGATTTTTCTTAACTTTTTTATAAGTGATAATTTGCCCCATTCCATTTCTCCCTTTCTCCTCCCAATATATTCCTCTCTCATTCCTTAATTTTATTTTTAAACATATATCATCCCTTCTGATTCAACTCAACCTGTACTCTCTTTATATAAATTTATGTGTGTGTGTTTGTGTATGTATGTGTGTGTGTGTGTGTGTGTATAAACCTTTCACCTACCCAAATACTGAGAAAAGTCTCAAGAGTTACAAATATTATCTTTCCATATAAGAATGTAAACAGTTCAGCTTTAGAAAGCCTTTTATGATTTCTCTTTTCTATTTACCTTTTCATTCTTGTATTGACTCATGTTTGAAAGTCAAATTTTCTCTTCAGTTCTAGTCTTTCTATCAAGAATGTTTGCAAGTCCTTTATAGCACTGAATGACCATTTTTTTCCCTTGAAGTATTAAACTCAGTTTTGCTAAGTAATTGATTCTTGGTTTTAATCCCAGCTCCTTTAACTTCTGGAGCCCTTCAGTCCCTTAATGTAGAAGCTGCCAGATCTTCCACAGTTCTCGAATTATTTCTTTAGAGCTGCTTGAAATATTTTCTTCTTGACCTGGGAACTCTGAACTTTAGTCACAATATTCCTAGGAGTTTCTGTTTTCAGGTCTCTTTCAGAAGGTGATCGGTGGATTCTTTCAATATTCATTTCATTCATTCATTCAGGGCAGATTTTCTTGATAATTTCATGAAAGATAATGTCTAGGTAGTTATTTTGGTCATGGCTTTCAGGTAGTCCCATAATTTTTAAATTATCTCTCCTGGATCTATTTTCTAGGTCACTTGTTTGTCCAATGAGATATTTCACATTTTCTTCTATTTTTTCATTCTTTTGGTTTTGTTTTGTAATTTCTTGGTTTATCATATAGTCATTAGTTTCCCTCAGCTCCACACTCATTTTTAAAGAACTGTTTTCTTCAGCAGCTTTGAACCTCCTTTTCCATTTGACTGATTCTGCTTTCTAAAGTCTTCTTCTCCTCATTGACTTTTTAGACTTCTTTTTCCAATTGCAAATTTTCCAATTCCAAAAAATATTTTTAAAGGTGTTATTTTCTTCAGCATTTTTTGGGTCTCCTTTAGCAAGCTGTTGACTTGCTTGTCAAGGCCTTTCATGGCCTGAGCTCACTGCACATTCATTTTGGAGGTACTGGATGCAGAAACCTTAACTTCCTTTGACAGCATGCATTGTTCTTCCTCATCCAAAAGGATGGAACGTTCACCAAGAAAGTAACCTCCTATGATCTTATTTTTTTCCCCTTTTTGGGCATTTCCCCAGTCAGTTATTTGGCTTCTGAATCCTTTATCAAAGGAGGGTCCTAATGCTCCTCCTCACCCCAGGATGGTGCTCAGAGCTGAGGTTCAGATCAGCTGTTCAATGCCCCCAGGGGCTTTTGGCAAAAGGCAGGGCTGAGTTTCAGATCAGAGACTCAATTTCCCCAGGGTCTTTAGGCCAAGTGCTTCACAGATGGACGATGATGCTGCCACTACCACCACCACCTGGGGCCCGTACTGGGAGGGACCCTGCTCCCCTCTTGCCTAACTGGGAAGCCCTCTCACAGACCTTTGAAGCTTTCTTTGGTGCTTGTGGATTGAGGGACCTGAGATCCTCCCTGCTGGTGATTCTGCCCCAGAGGGTTGTTCCATTCCTGTTCCTCCCAGTGCCATGCTGACAGGACTGGGCTCTGCTCTGCTCAGCATCCCATGGGATAGACCTTTGGCTGGAAATCTCTTTAACTCTGTCATTCTGTGGCTTCTGCTGCTCTAGAATTTGTTGAGAGTCATTTTTATAGATATTTTATGGACTGTGGGGGAAGTGCTAAAATATGTGCATCTTTCTAGTGTGCCATTTTGCCCCCCCCCTCACTTCTTTTATTACTTTAATACTGTTCATGAGGTTTTCTTGGCAATGATACCAGAGTAGTTTCAGGAAAATTAGAGATATTCAGGGAATGTTTCATGAAAAAATTGGACATTATAAAAGACAACATTCACAGGGACTTAAGAGAAGTAGAAGAAATTAAAAAAGAGGTGGTAATACACAAAGTAATTCTATAAGATCTTAACAACATAGGTAACCATGAGAGTTGTAGTTACTTATCTAGAGCCATACATTCTAAAGAATCAAGTCAAGTGGGTCTTAGAAAGCATTGCTAACAGTAAAGGTAGTGGAGGTGATGGAAATCTACCTCAATCATTTAAAATACTAAAAGATGATGCTGTTAAAGTGCTAGACCAATATGCCAGCAAATTTAGAAAACTCAACAGTGGCCACAGGACAGGAAAAAGATCAATTTATGTCCCCATTCTAAAGAAAGGCAATGTCAAAAAATGTTAAAATTATTAAACAATTGCACTCCTCTCATATGTCAGAAAGTTCATACTTATGGTTCTGCAAGCAAGGATTCAGCAAAATGTAAACAAAGAATTATGAAATGAGCAAGCTGGTTTTTGAAGAGGCAGAGAAATTAGAGACCACATTGTCAATATTTGATGGATTATGGAGAAAGCAAGAGAATTCTCCCCCCCCCAAAATCAATAATCTCAGATAAGTAGATGAAGAGAAAATGCAGTGAAGAGGAATTAAGAAGCTTTTTAATGACAGTGAAAGAGAAGAATGTAAAAGCTGGTTTGAAATTTAACATAAAAAAATCTATGATGTTTGTTACTGATTACATCACTTTCTACCAAATAGAGGAAGAAACAATGGAAGTTTTGTCACATTTTATATTTTTGGGCCCCAAAATTACTTCAGATAGTGACTGCATCCATAAAATTAAAAAGACAGTTGCTCCTTGGAAGGAAGCCTATAGTAAATCTGGAAAGCACACTAAAAAACAGAAACATCACCTTGCTGACAAAGGTTTGTATAGTCAAAGTTATGTTGTTTTTTTTCCAGTAGCCAATTAGATAGGTATGGGGTGGTAGTTCAGAGTTGTTTTAATTTGCATTTCTCTACTGATAGCAATTTAAAGCATTTTTATGTTATCATAAATAGCTTTGATTGCATCATCTGAAAAAAGCCTGTTCGTATCCTTTGATGATTTATCAATTGAGAAAAGAATATAATTTCTATAAATTTGACTTAGCTCTCTATATATTTGAAAAATGAGATACTTATCAGAGAAACAGTGTAATTGTTTCCCAGGTATGATTACTATTCATTCTGTTCTATCCTACACTCCCCCCAATTTGTCATACTCTCTTTCTCCATTCACTCTATCCATTCTCAAAAGTGGTTTGCTTCTCAACTACCATCTCTTGCCAAGCTGTACTCTCTTCAATCAGTTCTTCCTCCTTTTCTTATACCTTTTCCCTTCTGCTTTCTAGTAAGGTAAGATAGATTTCTATACCCAACTGAATGTGTATGTTATTACCCCTTAGAGCCAATTCCAATGAGAGTAAGATTCACACACTTCCCTCCATCCCTCATCTTTGCCTCACTATAAAAGCTCTTTTGCACCTCTTTGTTATCAGATAATTTATCAAATTCTATCTCTCTTTCCCCTTTTCCCATTGCTTTTAATTCTTAATTTTATTTTATTTTTTTTTTTAGAAAATAGTCCCATCATATTCAACTCACATGTGTACTTTTTTATTGCATTAATGATGAGAAAGGTTTTAGGAGTTACAAATATCATTTTCATATGTAGGTATATAAATAATTTAACCTTGTTGAATACCTTGTTATTTCTCTTTCCTGTTTACCTTTTTATGTTTCTCTTAGTCTTATATTTGGAAGTCAATTTTTCTATTCAGCTTTGGTCTTTTAATTGAGAATGCTTGAAAGTCCTCTATTTCATTGCATTTCAATTTCTCCCTCCTAGAAGATTATACTCTATTTTGGCTGAGTAGGTGATTCTTGGTTGTGATCCTAGCTTCTCTGCCCTCTGGAATATCATATAATATCAAGCCTTTATATTTATCCTTTAATGTAGAAACCACCAAATCTTATGTTATTCTGATTGTTGTTTTGTAATATTTGATATTTCTTAGCTGCTTGCAATATTTTCTCCTTGACCTGGTTTTGAAGGATTCTTTATGGACTGCTCTTCATATAACCAGAAGTAGGCCTTGAGGGCAACTGAATGAGTGGTAGCAGTGGTGAAGCCAAACCTCTCATTCCACAGATGGCAAAGGGGTCAGAAAACTGGTCAGAAGGAATTAAAGGGGTCCCTTTGCTGGCACCAAGGGCAAGACTCTGTTGATTTGCTTATACTTGGATGTGGATTACAGTCTTAGTCTCAGGCCCAGGGTAAAAAGGAGCACTAAGATGCCAGAGCTTGTGATTGTTGGGGTCACAGTTACAGGGCAGAAAAGAGTTCTTGTGGTCATTCACAGACCAGAGCATAGGCCAGGAGGTTATTAAGCACACCTCTACGTAGATCATACCACTAGGGGAAAATCGGAAAATTTAGAGGTCCCCAGAATTATCTCTGAAAAAAACTGAAAGCTGTATCTTGGGACAGTTCCCCCTCTACTCTAAAAACAGCCTCACTTTGGTACAGAGTTAAAAGTCAAGAAATGGGCTGGAAAAATGAGCAAACACCAGAAAAAATATCTTGACTACATAAAGCTACCATGGCGACAGGGAAAATTGAATTACAAACTCAGAAGAAAACAACAAAGTCAGAACTGCTATATGCAAAGCCTCATGGAAAACTATGAATTGATTTCAGGCCATGGAAGAACTAAAAAAAAGATGTTTAAAATCAAGTAAGAAAGATACAGGAAAAATTGAGAAGAGAAATGAGAGTGACACAAGAAAATCATGAAAAAAGAGTCAACAGAGTGGTAGAGGAGGCATTAAAAATACTGAAGAAAATAACACCTTAAAAAATGGCCAAATGGTAAAAGAGACAGAAAAATCCAATGAAGAGAAAAATGTTTTGAAGAGCAGAATTGGTCAAATAGAAAAAGATATACAAAAGTTCACTGAAGAATATGATTCCTTAAAAATTAGAATTGTGCAATAAGAAGCTAATGATTTAATGGGACATAAAGAAACAATAAAACAAAATCAAAAGAATGAAAAAATAGAAGAAAATGTGAAATATCTTACTGGAGTAACTACTGACCTGTAAAATAGATCCAGGAGAGAAAATTTAAGAATTATTGGACTACCTGAAAATCACCACCCAAAAGAAAAGGAGCTCAGACAACATCTTTGCCACCACTACAAAGTTTAAGGGTTTGAAAAGAAATCCTGGGGGTTGGAGCCAAGATGGCGGAGTAGAAAGACTCACCTATGCTAGGTCCGAACCCACAGCCTGTGGATTTCCTCTAAAAAGAACTCCCAACAAATTCTGGAACAGTGGAAGCCGTGCAGCAACACAGCAAAGGAGATTTCTGTTCCAGAGAGCCCTGAAAAACTGATCCCAAAGGTCCATCGCTCCGGACGGGAGCAGAGCCCTCCCCTGCCCTGGCCGCGCAGCACTGAGAGGAGCGAGCAGATCCGAACAGGCATCAGGGACGGAATCTCTAGCGGCTGTGAAGGTCCCTCCACCCACAGACTCACAGGTCAGTAAGAGAGACGGGCTGAGAGGGGAGTGGGGTGTCTCCGGGACTCAGAAAAGAAATCCTTACTATCCTGTAATCAATATATATATATATTCATCTAGCAACTACTTAAACACATTAAAGGAGGAGGAACCCACCACCTCAAGAAAAACCATTTAAGTTCTAAATATCTCTAAGCATTAAGAAGATTTTTTTCCTATCATCAAGTTCAAGTTGGATTCTCTAGAAATCAAATTTATCAATAGTTACACAAAAAAATCTAGATCACTATTGATTATAAAATTCAAATTAAAACAAATGTGCCACTTCACAACTATTCAATTGGTTAAAATTACAGAAAAGGAAAATGACAATCTGGATGGGATGTGGAAAACAGTTGTATTCCTGTACTATTGATGAAATTGTGAACTGGTCCACACATTCTGGAGAACTATTTGGAACTATGTCCAAAGGAAAACAAGACTGTATGTGCCCTTTGAGCCAGTGATACCACTGCTAAATATGTGCCAAAAAGAGATAAAAGGAAAAGACCCTATATGTACAGAAATAGTCATATTAGCTCTTTTAGTGGTGACAAAGATTTAGAAATCTCCATCAATTGCTTACATAGGAAGAAGTTGTGGTCTATGATTGTTATGGAATACTACTGTGCTATAAGAAATGATGAAGGCAATGATTTCAGAAAAAAAATTCTAGGAAGATTTGCATGAACTGATATAAAGTGAAGTGAGCAGAACCAGGAGAACATTCTGCATAGGAAAAATAATATATAAATTATTGACTGTGAAATATTTATCTACTATGATCAGTACAATGATCCATAGAAATTCTAAAGTATTCAAGATGAAAACAAAATGTTATCCATCCTTAAAGGTAGAATTGATGAATTCAAAACAAATTGAAGCATTTTTTTTCATTTTCTTTAGTTTTCTTTCCACATGGCTAATCTAAAAATGTTTTATATAAGTTGACATGTATAATAGGTGTCTTAATGCTTGCCTTCTCAATGATTGGGAGAGGGATGTAAAGTGGGGAGAGAATTTGGAAATCAAAATTTTAAAAATGAATATTAAAAAAATAAAATCTATTAATTAAAACAACAACAAACTAACTTCGTTGCAACTTCTACTCATTGCTCCTGGATCTGCCCTCTGGGTCTAACGAGAAAAAAAAGAACACAACTGAATTCTCTCTCCATCTAAAAGTCTTAAATACTGGAAGATAGCTACCATGTTGCCTCTTCTTTTTTTTTCCCTTTAGGATTCACAGGTTCTTTCATTCAATAAAGAGATACTTTCATTCAATTATCATAAGCCATTCTTGCAAAGTCAAGTACCATACTGGTTGTCTTCCTCTGGACAGTTTTCATCTTATCAGTGTCCTCCTTAAATTATGGTACCTAGAACTAAATATAATGCTCTAGATTAGGCCTGATGAAGGGGCATTATGGTGGAACCATCACCTACCTTAGTGGGCAGTTAGGTGGTGTTATAGATAGAGCACAGGTCCTGGGCTCAGTCAGGAAGATTTGAATTTAATTCCAACCTCAGACACTTACTAGCTCAGTGACTATGGGCAAGTCATTGAACTCCTGTTTGCCTGAGTTGCCTCATCTGTTAAATGAGAATTATAACCACACCAGCTTTTCAGGGCTGTAAGAATCAAACAGTAATTGCCAGCATTTTAGCACAGTAAGCATTATGGAAATGATATTATTATTTTTAATAATAATTTCTGGAAGCTATGCCATTCTTAATGCAGCGCATAATCATATTCACTATTTTGGCTGCCGTGTTACACCGCTAATGCATATGAAACTTGGACTCTACTGATACGCTTATTTTTTTTTTCAGAACAGCAGTTATCTATCTACAATTCTACTTCTTACACTTCAAGAGCAAGATTTTTAAATACAAGAGCAAGATTTTACACTTCTAATTAATCAATTTAATCTTTTTACATTCATACTAATACTAAAGGATGTCAATTTTTTTGGATTCCGACTGTCATATGGCGAGTTAGTGCTCACTTGCTAGCTTTGCGTAATCAGAAAATTTCATGAGTGCATCAGAAGTGAAAGTGAGGAGGATGTAGTATATTTTATTTTAAGCAAGAAACTTGTTAGAAAAGTAAATAGTAAGACTAAGATATTTAAACAGATCAGGAGGCAAGATATATGGTTTGGTATGGGGAAATCTATGTCTGACTTAACTTGTTTCCCCATGGATTTGTGATTATCAGCTTACTCCCCTGTGCAATAACTTTGGTGCTGAATTACCTCTCTAAATCTCTTCTAGGCTTCTAATCATATTATGCAGTTAGTTTTTCAATCCTCTCTTTCCTCTCAGATGGTGGCAGTAAATGTGTTCTAGGGAATTATTTGACCTCTGTGTTTGTGATATTTGGCCCTAGCGACAACAAGATGTTTGAACATATGGAAGAAGCACAAAGAAAGTATATTCAGTTTTCTGAAATTGAGACTTTTCTTGTAACATTGTAATATGTTATTCAGTTTTTTGGAAGTATTTTTACATATTTTTAAATATGTTGACAATGAATTTGTACTACTCCAAAAGTAATTTGGACATACACACTTTTGAAAACACTGAAACTAAATTAGTTCAAATATTTAAAAATAAGTAACTCATTTACTAACAAACACATCAGTTTGGTGAGATAAAAGTATTCCTTCTAAAACCCAGTACTTATGAAAACTCACTAAACATTAAAAGAATTAATTGAAAATAATTCCCCTTGGTCTATATCACTCTCAGTAATATAGCATTTTGAAAACATTATCTCAGCTGAAACTCACAACAATCCTATGAGGAAAGTAAAGCAAGAGCTATTTTCATCTTCATTATAAAGGATATGGAACTAAAAATCAGGGATGTAATTGACTTCCTTATTGTCACAGGGACAGCCCTTATCTGTGACTTGAATTCATTTGCTCATGATTATAAAATCAGTGGCTTTTTACTTCATTAAGTTGCTATCAAAAGTGGACCTCACAAGATGTCTTGATTTTTTTTTTCATTCATTCCCTTAGACCAACAATATTTAAGAGAGCAGATAGATATAACTGTAGCCCACGATCCCTCTCTCTGAATATAACAAAGTGGTCAAACTTTGGACCTCAACTTTCTTCTTCCCCTCCTTAGAAGAATTAAAGTTTCTACTAGAGAAGGGGAAGTAGTAAAAAGACTAGAAGTATCTATTCTGCCTTCCTTTGAGCCACACAATGACAACCCCAGACTACATATTGGAGAAGCCCCTCTCTACATGAGTTCTCTAATTCTCAAATTTTTATTAATTTTAATATCTAATCTTTTAAAACATTTTAAATGTGCATTTCTGACATTTTCATGTGTATGCTTCAGATCTTTTTAAAATGCATATTCAGTTCATTAATATTCTTTCTTTCCACTTTGTTAATTTACACTTATAGGGGATGTGATTTTTCCTTTTAGGATTGCTTTAGCTAAATTCTAGAAATTTTAGTATGTTTTTTCATCACATAATTTTTTTCACTAAATTTTTAGGAGTTTCTATGAATTGTTCCTTTAACCATTCATTATCTAGTATTTTATTTATAATCCTTCATTTAAGTTGTTTTTATTCAATTATTATCTATAAAGGATGTTAATTTTTTGCTTTTTTTTAACATTTGTTTGCAATATTTCTGTGCACTAACACATCACCAGTTTTTGGAAAAGTTCCATGCTGAATGGAGAAATATGCTTATTTCTGCAGTCCCATTTAGAAGTTTTTTTCATTTTTTTCACTCTGCTTTTCCAATCAATTTGATTACTTTCATATATTCTCTTTTGTTTAATCTTCTCTTAGATTTATCACAGTTAGCGACATATTAAATCTTCTACCATCATTGTATTACTGTTTATGCTTTCTTATAGATCAGATAATTTATTCTTTATAAATTTCTATTCCATGGTATTTGAAGCATATAAGTTAAATATCACTTGATTCCTGTGTCACATTGTTTTCTTGTTTGTCCTTTATTATCATTTGAAAATTTGAGGGGGTTTTTGTCTAATGGTAAGATTTTAACTTTGGATTTTTTGTATTTATTTGACTCATAGTAAATTTTTTTTGTCAGTCCCTCATTTTTATTCTGTGTACTTTTTTAATTTAAAAATAGTTTCCTAACAAGGAACAAATTGTGGAGCTTTGTTTTCTTGTCCAATATATCACTATTTTTCATTCTATTGGATTGCTTAGTCAATTCATATTTAAAGTTATAAGTTGGGAAAGTATTTTCCTCCATTTTTCTCTACTTTTTTCAAAAGTAGCATTTTTTCACTCTTCCTCTGGAAACACAGTATTTTATCCCTTTAGCTATTTTAGCTTAACATAATTTAAGGTAGAACTATTCACACTGCCTCCATTTGCCTTATCTTCAAGCTTCACTCTTGTTGTGAGCCCTTTCACTAATTGGAGAGTTTTGCTTCACTTATTACTTCCTTTTTCTCTCTTCCTTTCATTTAGTTATTGAATCTCTCTTTCTTCCTCTCAGTCAATTAGAAGAGTTAAATCAGCTTCCTCCCTTTTCCCGAATTATTTGTCAAATTTGTTTTTTTGCACCGGAATTGTTAATGTAACCATTATGTGTCTTAAAGTTTGATTTCTGTAGGTGGTAAGTGTTCTTCTGTTGGTGCCTTTTCTGTACTCAAAAGTTCTGGGCAATTTTCTTGTATCATTTTTTGCATTATTGTGTGCAGGCGTTCTTTCCTTTTTCTTTCTATTTATTAACTTTTTATGTCACTCTGGAAGATCTATAATCCTTACATTGTCTCTGTATCCTGTCTTCAAGATAAATATATTTTTATTGTATGGACATTTTGTTTTCTTTTAACATTTTTTTTTTTGCTTTGCTTCTTCTGGATTGTTGTTCAGTTTTGGATATTTCCTTCCCAGTTATTCTCTCATTATTTTTTCAGGTGAGATGTGCCACTGTGGATCCAAGTATTCTTTTCTATGTGTAAGCTGTAAATTTTATTTTTCACAATACTCATATCTCTTTTAAAGTATTTGAGAATATCATGAAATGGTTGTCTGTCATATTGAGAATCCACAATATCCTCTACCTCATCAAGGGTTTATTCATTTCCCTTTGCCTTGTGATATTTATTCATAGTTCCCTGGACTCTTCTAGTCAGTCTGAAGGTTATATTCCCTAATGTTATTAATATCTTCTCTTTTGTTTAATTTGATTATATTCAAGGACTTTAACTGTTTTTTCTTCCTTCTGAGATCTTTGGCAATTTGAATTTCCCCCCTCCTTTTCTCCCATTGCTCAGTTTCTGAATTTTTACTTCTTGGTGGGGAGGTTAAAATCCAGATTGGTTGTTTGGAATTGGAAGATTAAGAAAGGAGGAAATTTCTTTATTTTGCGTGTTTCAGTTGTTCTTTATTTTGGGGGGACAGAGAGGATGATAGATTCAATTGTGAACTTGAAAAGTTTGATGTGCCAATAGGAGACTCAGGAGAGATGATCCTCTGAGAGTCAATGATGTAAGAACACATAAACAGACATATGTGTGCATGTACTATGTAATAAATGCAGACATAGATACACACACATATAATACATTACATATTATATACACTAAGTATGTTTGTATGTTTGTGTGTATATATGTATATGTATATACATATATGTATATGTATAGAGAACTATGGGTAGGTATCTACATGTGTATGTATATATAGACACATGTATATGTGTAAATACGTATGATATGTGCTATATATTCCATATAAAATTACATATGCTATACATCCTATATAATGTATTGCATATTACACAAAAACCATAAATAATCATGTAACCATATGGTATATAGTACATAAACACACAAATGTGTGTGTATACACACCACACATGAGGTCAAATATATGTACATATATAATAATATCTTCATTGAGATGATGTTTGAATCAATGGGTTCAAAAAAGAGATAGTAGATAAAATTAGAAGTCTTAGGGTATGTGTTAGTCCTTTGTGACTGAAGAAGACCACCCCATCAGAGAAATGATGACATGACTTGCCCTTGACTGTGTTTTGAGGGAGGGAGGGCTGTGCAGGTCACCAGGCTCACGTCTCCTCCACAGACATCTGAATCCAGTGACCAGCATCAGGATGACTGGAGATGACCCAGGGTGAGGTCATCTCCAGTTAAGTGACTTGCCCAAGGTCACACAGCTAGTGAGTGTCAAGTGTCTGAGGTGAGATTTGAACTCAGGTCCTCTTGACTCCTGCACTAATGCTCTATCCACTGTACCACCTAGCTGCCCCAAAAGAAGTCCTAGAGTAGAGTACTGTGGTATATTCATGCTTACAACATGGGAGATGAATTAAGCATAAACAAAAGGGATTGAAAAAGACTGTTATGGGGTGACACAGAAGAAAACAGAGTATGAGAATTGAAGAAATGGCTTATCTTGGTAAAAAAAAATGATGATGATGATTAAAAATTAAATATTAAATAATTAATAAATAAGATGAAAGGGTTATATGATTCAATAGGTAAGGAATCATTGTTATCCATTTGAGAAAGCAAGCAGTCTTAGAGCCCAATAAAAACAGAGAAAAGAAAAATCCTGGTCAACAGAAAATTATGGAAAATGAATTATGAGTTAGGAATGCATAGAAGAATCCGCTTTGTTCTAGTTTTTGGCTTATAGTTTGGTTTGATTCAATTACGTAACTCAGAAAGTAACTGAGATTATATTTACAGAACATGAAAAGTATTCATTTCAACTGAACTACTGGATGATTTAACTTTCAGTAAAACAGTTTTAGTACCCTGAAACACAGAATGTCTACGGAATTTTCCATTTTTAATTAGCTTTCTCCCTGTCATGTAGACTCATTTATATTTCTTTTTGTTCCAGAGGTTGCTAATATGAAAACAAATGTACACTTGTGATCTGCTTTAAACCTATCACAGAGTTAACAGTTGATAAATTTCACCAATTTAACCATTCCATTGATTATTCATATAATAGGATCACAAATTTGGAGCTAAAAGGATATTTAGAGACTATCTAGCCCAACCTTCTAATTGTGCAAATGAGGAAACTAAGTCTAGAGAGATTTATTTGGCTGAGGTCACACAGCTTGTAAGTGGCAGACACAGAATATGAACCCAGATTCTCTCACTGTAAAATCAGCAAGCTTTCCATTATGCAACAGTGCTTTAACCCAACTCCTGGTTCATTCAGGTTGAGTGTATCATTTGATTTAATTTTAGATGAAACAAAATGGTTCAACTTTTCCCACAGATGTCACCAGAAATAATAGTATGATTTTGTTTGTTTTTTTTAGAACTTCACAAGAGCAAGAAATATTTCATTTATTTATTTATTTATTTTTAAAAGGAGAGTATTACATTTTAAGAACAAAAAGGTATAGATTTCCCCTTTGGGGGGTAGAAGTATTTAAAAAAAAAGCCTTTAAATGCAATATAAGGGCAGCTGTTATGTTTATTATGTTATTAAATAATTGAAAGCCAGAGGATTAGCTGAATCATCAAAGGTCAGACATGGACTGAATTCCTGGAAGACAGGAATCTTTTTTTTTCTTTTTTTACAGTAACTCTCCCAGCCCACTCACAGACACAGGTAACTAAATTCTTTTTCTCAGTAGTGATGGTAGCAGGAGGAAAAGAAGTCATCCTTGGAGCCTCTGCCTGATTCATTGTACTCCAAACAACAATGACCCATCTATTGAAGTGAAAGCAAATGCAGTGATGTTTCCAGAATATATTCTTTCCTTGGAAAACTGGCTCCAAATGTGGGTATTGATGGAGATAGTATTTATGGGAAGTAAGCATGTAACACCTGCATGTTCAAACTTTTTTTTCATATTGCACTATTGAGAGGCCAGGAGCTGAAAATTGAAAATATGGGCACAAAGCAGTAAGACATCAATATTCTTACTCCACAGAGTCCTCCAGCCATATGGCTCACAGAATGCTCCAGAATGCATAAGCTCTTCTCCATAGGGCCTCATTATTTTGCAGAGTTAAACTTGGTTTTATTTATTTGTGTTAACAAAATCTGCACTTGCACATCGTGTAAACCCCTCAAAATAGAAAAGCGATATACTTTTTATATGGATAGTCACAAAGTCTAGCTACAGTAATTAATATGTTTAACAAAGATCAGGAGGAAATGAGAGAAAGGGGCCAGATAAAGGAGGAATAAGGAAGCTAGGTAGTGTAGTTGATAGAATTCTGTGCCCGGAATCAGGAAGATTGAGATCCATTTTGATCTCAGATACTTACAAGCTGTTGGACCTTTGGCAAGTCACTTAGCCTCTGTTTGCCTCAGCTTCCCCAACAGTAAAATGGGAACAGTAATTGTACCTACCTTCTAGGGTTTCTGTGAGAATCAAATGAGATACTTATTAGGTGCTTAACATAGTACCTGGCACATAGTGGGTACTATATATATATACACATATATATATGTGTGTGTGTGTGTATGTGTGTATATATATATATATATATTTGTGTGTGTGTGTAAGTGTATATATGTGTGTGTGTGTGTGTATGTGTATATATATATAATTGGTCTTGAAGATCACTAGATTAACAAAATCAAAGCTGGTCAAACAGAGTTTATCAAGTTCAAACATCTCATTTTACAGACAAAGAAACCGAGGCAAAGACAAGCAAAGTGAGTCATACATGGCTAGTTAGTAATAGAACTTGTACTGTAACCCATGACTCATAGCTCTTAGTCAGTTGTGTCCCCTAGATTATTTCTGAGATCTATTTCATAAAACACCAGGGAAAGTCACTAAATGAATTTAGAGATGCATAAGAGAAGAAATTTTCTTTTGTTGTCTTAAGATATAGAGCATAAAAGTGGATCAAGGAAAAGTGAGGGAAACTTATGGGGAGAAGAATGTATTCAATTTAACCAATACGTATACATGATCACCATGTATTACTCCTAATGACAAAGCATTGTGATCAGTAAGAGGCAGCATGGTTTCACCAAAAATAGCTCATGGTAAAAAAAAAAAGTCTTTTCTTTTTCTTGTCTACAGGTTGCTGAACTTCATATCAAGAAAATGCTGCAGTGCTGCAGATATTACTTACCTGGATCTGATCAAAATATTTAACAAATCTCTTGCTTTTTTGTGGGCAAGATGGAAAGATGGGGGACTAGACAATGTCATGTTTTGGTGAATGGTAAACTGATAAACATGAATTCAAAAAATAATAATTCATTAATTGAAATCATCTTGAAAGAACTCTGGTCAAGTATCCCAGGAATCTATCTGTGCTTGACCCTGTCCTATTTAATATTTTTTTAAAGAAGTCAGGATTACTGCATCTCCACATTGGAAGGCATGTCAGAGGTACCATAGCCCAACTAATTCCTGCACTATAATTTCCTCTACTAAATACCACACAAGTGGTCATCCATCCTCTTTCTTTTGAAGACTTCTGAGAAGGAACCCCTCACCTCTCAAGGCAACCAATTCCACTTTTGGATGGTTCTAATCATTAAGAAAGTTTCCCTTAGAGCAAGCCTAATACTTATTTGTATAACCTCCACCCAAGTCTTCTACTTCTTTCCTCTATGGCCAAGCAGAGCAAGTATAGACCAAGGCAACATTCCAATTCTTTAAATATTTGAAGGATATTACATTTCCTAATTCTTTTTTCTCCAGGCTAACTGTAGTCATTTTATGAACTAGACATCTGCATCATGCTAGCTTTTCTATTTATTCAAGTGACACTCAAATGGCATGATCTCAAAACGCTTCTATTCTGCTTGCCCTCCGAATTATCTCCAACATATCAATGTTCCTCTGATGGCAGCCGAATTGAACTCAAAATTTCAGATGACGATACATAAGCAGCTGAGTGGTACAGTGAACAGAGTACCAGTTCTGTAATCAGGAAGACCTGAGTTCATATCTGGCCTCAGACTCTGCTATGTGACTTGCTGAACCTCTTTTTGCTTCATTTTCTTCATCTGTAAAAATTGGAATAAGAGTAATAAATAGCACCTACCTCCCAGGATGGGGATCACGTTAAATAATAAGCATAAATTGCTGAATACAATACTTACCACATCATAAGTGCTATATAAATGTTAGCTGTTATTGCAGTTGTCATCATTAAGATCAAATTACAGAGATGGCCAAAATCCATGAGGAGTAGTAAACATGGATCCAGATTTTTTTTAAAGTGATCATTTAGCATGGTAGATTGAAATTCTTTAAGGGATCAAAAACAAAAATGACAAAAAGATACAGTCCTTACTGGTCACTCTAGGAAATGTCCTTGCAAGTTTTCTTGCACTTTTTTGCTGCTCAGTCATTTCAGTCATATCTTACTCTTTATCACCCCATTTGCAGTTTTCTTGGCAAAGATACCGGAGTAGTTTGCCATTTCCTTCTCTAGCTCCTTTTGCAGATGAGGAAACTAAAGCAAAGAGGGTTAAGTGACTTTCCCAAGGTTACACGGCTCCTAAGTGCTTGAGGTCAGAGTCAGACTCAAGAAGATGAGTCTTCCTGACTCCAGACCTGGTTCTCTATACACTGTGCCACCTAGCTGTCCATTTTTTTCCCTTTGAAATAGGATTGCATTAAATCATCTCTACAGAGATCGATTTCATGTGCCTTCATATAGTATAGCTAATTAGTGCCAGTCCTGACTGTGCCTCTTCACCTTGGCCACCTTATTTTTTCACATCTTCTTGCTTCCATCACCCTGCTGGTTCTGAAGCAGCAAGGTGCCCTGAGGAGGCAGCATAAGCCTAGCAAGTGCAAATCATGACTACTACAGCCCTGATCACCATCTCCTCACATATTTCAATAGACACAGTCCAAGACACTAAATCTAAGAGACATGGGAATAGCAGTGTCCTTCAAACCACTAGACCCACTTCTAGCCCAGTGATCATAGCCATAATTGGGGGCACAAATGTTGTAGAGGAGGAGCACACCTGCCTCATAACTGCCAGCAAGAATTGCTGACTGCTATATATATAGGGATAAGCCAAGGTTCTCAGTAAGTGAGGGAACTCCTTCTGCAAATGGTCCTGCTTCCATCTTAGTCCTCATGGCTCTTACTCAGAGAAAAAGATCCTATAAAGAAGAAGCCATCCACGATCAAACAAATGCAACTCACAAAAGAGGCAAAGTAAGTCTTGCTGAAGGCAATTCAGAATACCACCAAAAAATCGACTATCATAACATTTAGGTCTTGATAGGGATAGCCCCAAATCCTTATTTCACTAGCCTGAGGAATAAGTGTTTCCCAAACCACCAGACTTGTTTCCAGCAGAGTCACTGAAGCCAGGATTGAGGATACAAGTCATTGCAGAGAAGGGACCCACCCAATTCAACACCACCAGGGACAACTGCTGACCAATTGCCCCCAACAGATCGATAAGCATAAGAATCTTGAGAATGGTAAAAATTCCCAAATCACTGATCCTGCTTCTATCCCAGCCTTAGAATCCATCCATCGTCTAAGGAAGTAGCATCTGTGAGAAAGGGGACAGCCATCCATCCTTATCAGGTGTCAGCCAACTGCCACTCATAGGGCAGGCAAGCTAATCTAGCTAAAGCATCAAGGCATTCAGAGAAAACATATTCCAGGCAAGTTAAACTATCATACCCACTATTTTATCCACCATCTCTTCTCAGGCCTTAATGAGACAACCCAAGATCCTGATCCCATGAGCCTTTTCAATAACAATTCTTCTATCACAGTGTCCACTGCCATGATCATGGGAAGCAACCCCTGTGGAGATGGGGTTGCTACTAACAGCTACTGCTGCAGTTGCCGCAATTATATGTATTGAAGCCCACCAAAAGATAGTTCTTATCGGCCAAATTCTTGATACTGTCAAATGATTCAGCATAAAAAACTGATATGATTTTATTAGTGAGGTGACATTAAAGTAGTTTCACTTTTGTATTTTAATCCCCAGCATAGTTCAAGGTACTTACCTAACGCACTCTGAGCAGATGTTTTCTCATTCATTCAGTTAAAAGTATCTAAGAATATCAGTTTCAAATTAACTATAGAAAGTTAGGAGCTCTGGTGGTTACTGCTTCAACTAATAGAAAGAAGGAAGGATAAAAATATATAACTATTTTCTTTTTTGCATCCTTTCCATAACTTTCCATTTAGTTCCCTTTTTCTAAAGTCCCTAAAGCCTTCTCATCTTCTGTTTAGAGATCAAGGCAATAGATATGTTCATGGAGGCGGAGCCAAGATGGCGGAGTAGAAAGACTGACATTTGCTAGTTCCAAACTCACAGCCCATAGATTTCCTGTAAAAAGAACTCCTGACAAATTCTGGAACAGTGGAAGCCACGCAGAAACACAGTGAAGGAGATTTCTGTTGCAGAGAGCCCTGAAAAACCGACCGCAAAGGTACCCCGGACGGGAGCAGAGCCCTACCCTGTGGAGCACTCCCCGCCCCCTACCCCAGCTGCGGAGCTCTGCCTGGCCACGCCACACTGAGAGGAGCGAGCAGACCCAAGCAGGCCTCAGGGACCTGAATCTCCAGCGGCCTCGAAGGTCCCTCCACCCACAGACGCACAGGTCAGTGAGAGAGACGGGCTGAGAGGGGAGTGTGGTATCTCCGGGACTCGGACCCCCTCGGGAGGCGGGGGCCACGGCAGAGGCAGAGGCCACGCAGAGCAAGCAGGAGCTCCACCCCAGCTCCATTACAAAAGATCTCTGCATAAACGCCCTGAGGGAACTGAGCCTGGGAGGCGGCCCTGCCCCCACCCAAGAACCAGCAGATAAGCTCCCATTGAAGAGCAGTCAGGCCTGCTGCCAAAAGCCCTGAGGCTGGGGAGCAGCATTTGAATCCCAGACCCCAAGCACTAGCTGGGCGGATCTGGGCCAGGGAGTGGAGAGGACTCTCAGAAGTCAAGTAACTGGCTGGGAAAATGCCCAGAAAAGGGAAAAATCTAAGACCATAGATGGTTATTTTCTTGAGAAGATGATTCCTTCATTCCTCTCCGACGACGACGAAGAGATATGCTTACCATCAGGTAAAGACACAGGAGTCAAAGCTTGTATCCCAAATATCTGAAATAGATACCCCATGGGCTCAGGCCATGGAGGAGCTCAAAAAGGATTTTGAAAATCAAGTTATACAGGTGGAGGAAAAACTGGGAAGAGAAATGAGAGAGATGCAAGAAAAGCATGAAAAACGGGTCAATACCTTAATAAAGGAGGCCCAAAAAAATGCTGAAAAAAATAACACCTTGAAAAATAGGCTAACTCAATTGGCAAAAGAGGTTCAAAAAGCCAATGAGGAGAAAAATGCATTCAAAAGCAGAATTAGCCAAGTGGAAAAAGAGGTGCAAAAG
>CM053770.1:393076276-393092227 GCA_028658325.1 Potorous gilbertii | reverse complement strand
CAAATGGGGAGAAAATTTTGAAACCCAAAATCTTGTGAAAATGAATGTAAAAATTTAAATAAATTTATTAATAATAAAAAAAAGAGATCAAGGCAATAGTATATATATATACTTCCTTCATTAGATCTTTTAATGACCTGTAAGTTTGACATGAGTAAACAATATAATATTGCCTAAAGAAACTAAATGCATTTTCATAATAGAAAAAAAGTATCAAGAATGGGGAAGTTATAGACCTTGATAAAATTTTGCTAGACCTGAAGATTACTGGGTTGCTGGTCATTTTTTAGAGATGTCAGTTTTCAAATAAGAAAGGACAATCCTGTTAACAACAGAAAGCTATCCCTTCAGGACAATCTTAGAAATGTTTGTTGCCACCAATCACCCGTTCTGGAATTCTTATTAGGTCTGAAGCTGTGGAGCATATTTTTTATGTGCACCCAATTAAACTTTCACCACCATATTCTAAATAGCTAGAAAGTGAATGGATGTCCATTGATAATTAAGAACTTGCCAAGGCTAGCTAAGCAGGCAGGTTACTAACAGAGTACATTTTGAGTACTAATTGGAGTGCTAATACAGACATTTTGTGTCTCTTGTTCTGGACGTTATCAATAAAGAGCTGGCCTTTTTTGGGTGGTTTGTCCTTCATTGTCAAAGACCATGACATCAGGAAGATGTTGCCATGACTTGCAAGTGAATTGCATTTAAGTGAGGGAGGACTGCGCAAAGTCACCAGACTCACTTTCTCCTGCAGAGGCAAATGGGTACAGTGGCCAGATATAGATCAGCACAACTAGAGATGTCCCCAGCTGACCTCAGAGTCACTGGACTGAGTGACCCTAGAGAACTCAGACAGGATCACAGAGTCAATGCTAGAAGGAAATTCAGAGAATATCTTGTCTAACCTCTTCTTTTTAAACAATGAGGAAAACTGAGGTAAACAGAGGCCTTGCAAGTAGTGGGTTTCAGAGGTGGGATTTGAACCCAGGTTCCTTGACTCAGAAACCAGTGCCATTGGATGATACTAGGCTCCCTTTTAGCTGCTGAAGGTGGGTTTCTTCATCTACAGATTTCTACACCAATGAAATCAAAAGTCAACACTCACCTTCACCCTCCCCACCAAAAAAAAAAAAACCAGCATGAGCTTTTCTTTTTCCTTCCACATCCAACTATTTATTTGCTTCTATTTTAAATCTACTAAAACCCCCAAGGGTTTTCTCATAACCTGTATAGGTATGTTTCATCAACACTGTTCTGGTTCAGTAGATTTTTGATTTTTTGTGAAGTACAATATTTCAGAGTTAACTCTCCAAAGTTTATAGTGATATCTTATTAATTTCAACCAATGGAGATACTGTAGGCTCCTGATTCTGATAGCAGCTTATCATCTATCCCCTCTTAGCTATGGGTCATCTATAAATGTGGTGGAAAAGGAAGCTATACCTCTTTCTAAATTATTGATTAAAATGTTGAACAGATCAGACCTAAGAATATTCCCCTGGGGCATTTCACCAGAAATCTTACTTCCATTTGACGTTGGCCCATTAAATATCACTTTAGGAGCTAATAAATGAACCCATTCCGAATCCAACTATGGTATCATCTCTCTCACCTCTTTTCATGCTGTCTTTGGACATTGTGAGACAATTTGTCAAATATCTTGCTGAAGATATGTTATTTGTATGCACTATCTTGAAATATTCAGGACAAAGTTTGGAGAAAACAATAGTCTGTCATATGCTGCTTCTGGAGGAAGATGCAATATACTTTATTTGGCTGCATTAGTTTTCAAAATCTATACTTACTAGAAGCCTCATAACTCCCAAGTGATAGATATATTCATATGTAAGAAAGGAGAGAGATATTTTAAAATTTTGAAGTCCACAATTCTCTGACTGCCAAATGTTGAAAGTGAATATATTGAGATGATATATTTGATTGCTGAACTCAGCTTGGCGTCCAAAAGTCTCTTGTAAGGGCCTCATCTTTATAATTTTTTAATAGAATTTGGCAGCAGACTAGCTCAAGTGTCCAGCCTGTAGAACCCCTGATGTTATTATATTAAAAACAACAGCTAAAGCTCAGAGTTTAATAAGCTGGCATTATGTTTTTCATGTTCCTGTTTGTATTAAGCAGCATAACAACTTGAGGATGAATTGCTTTTACCTTCAATGCAAGTAATATTTCTTCTTTTTCTTTTATTTGTTAAGGTAGGAAAACTTTAAAACATCTGAACTTTAGTAGAAAATCTCAAAGTTTAAAAATTCCGGTTAGAATTATATTTAAGGCTCAAAACAGGGCAAATATAATGAGGTTTTTTTTAATTACTTCATTTTCAAACTAGGTGTTGAACAATTGGAACATTGTTATTTTTTCTGTTGTCTCCTGACCATAGTCTGATGATCTTGTGTGTTTGTGTTTGTGTGTGTGTGTGTGTGTGTGTGTGTGTGTGTGTGTGTAATGAATGTATCACTTAAATATTACTTCAGAAAATTCATTTGCTTAATGAAGTAGTGCATGATTAGACACTTAAAGCCACAAAGACCCTGCTGAAAAAATGTGACTCACCCATATTTTAAGTCGATTATAGACTAAACACGGTTGCTAGGGTGTAAAGAAAGCACCCCAACATGCACAGGTGGGGCTTACTATCACAGGTTCTTAAATCTGCATTCATAAAAGGAAAGCAACTTTCAAGCCGCTAATGATCACTTTAATCAAGCACATGTATCATTCCTTTAACTAAGTGTATGTATATCATTCAGTTAGTTCAGGGAGTCAGCACCCTGAATTTCAAAGAAAATACAAAGAAATAAAAGATCAACAGACATGGCTTCCTCTGCCTGAATTCAACAGATGATTGGACCCCCTACTGTCCGACCTTCGTTACCAGAGAGGGAAGCACTACATGTGGGTTCTCAAAGCTGGGGGGCTCCTTAACAGAGTCTCAGAGTTCTTATCTAGCCAAACAAACACTCTTACAAAAACTAAGCCCTAAAGTAAAACCTCCCCAAGTATTTATACCTTTTTAGAGCCAGAGAGCATCACAACACTTTGACCCAGTGCCTCAATAGAAAAAACAAGAGGTCCTTGGGACCTTCCTACAAAACTACTCCCCTAATCAAGCTTCCCAACGTCAGGCCCTTCAATGGGTGGGAAAGATCTTTAATCACATTAAAATAATTAACAATACAAATACATACACTGTTTCTAGTTAAAGAAACTCCGGTTTCTGTCCTTTATTCTTTGCAATGACTTTCGACTGACAAAGGCAAGATTCAGTCAGAGGCTCTTGTTTATACTAAAACAAAAACAGCAAAAGATCCTATTTTGATGGCCATCACAAAGGGCAAAATTTTTCTTCTTAATGAAGATTATTAAAATATACAACTAAGAGATCATCCTATCAGATTTGCTGAGGAAATTCTTTAGGAGTTGGTTTATAGTTTATATTCTATAATTATCTCCATTTCTGCATGCTTCTTTAAATAGAATGTAAGTAGCTTTAGGGTAGTAACTTGCATTTTTCTTTTTGAATCTCCTATGCTTGGCATATAGTAAGTGCAAACAACTGCATACTCATTCACTCAGTCATTAATGATAGCTCTCTGCTTAGGCTTGGGTGACCACCTGATTGAATTGCTTTCAATGTGGGAAGAGAGGAAGCTAACTGGAGTTCAGACTCTTGTAGGGGTTTCCCCTTATAGTACGAGTATTTGGAAGATCTCTGGGAGGAATAAGGGAGAAAGCACACACACCCAAACACAAAAGGGAGGTGGTGTAATCTTCTCCCATTGCATGGAACATCGATACCTTTGTAACATGTCAGTGACATATACAGTTTCCTTCTTCAAATGAAAACTTCCTAGTGAAACCGCAAATAGTGAATTCTAATTGGAAAAGGAGATATATAAACTATATATTTGTATCTATATCTCTCTGTTTATCTACCACTAGTGGAACCAACACCTCCAATAAACACAATTTCTGTAGAAATAGATAGATATAGATTATAGGTTGTGTGTTTATTGGAGGTGTTCACTCCAGTAGAGGAGCACTGAAAGAAGAATAAACAAGAGGAACTGGTTGTTCCTTGCCCCATTTATTTTGCTTTACTTCAGTTGGATGCCACATACATCCATTTCTAAACATGTCATTTTATTCTGTAAAAGACATCATGGGACTGATGTGGTCTTGTTTTTCATCAACACCTATTGTTGACCTTCTTGAATTTCCTTGGGTCTAATTGTTTAGGGCACAAGGGTTGGAGGGTAGTTTTGGGAACTACACAGGAGAGAGTAACATTTCCAAAAGCAAGGCAGGGATCCTGATTCCTTGTCCACTGTTCACTCTAAGTGGGAGCATAACAGGAGCTGTTCATATGTTCAAAGGCTAGAATTGTTATCAACTTGAGATCTTTTCAATCTGCCTCATTAGCCAGGAGTCTAATAGCCCTCTTCCATTTTACTTCATGATTTTATCAGCTCCCATTGATTAATTACCATCTCTATGAGGATGTTTTTTCAAATCTACCTATCTTGCCATAGACTCTGCTGACTCCCAATTGCATATCACCAAATTCCTTTCAGATATCTAGAATGAAATAGCCAGTAGATATATTAAATTCAATATGTCCAAAATAAAATCCATCATCTTCTCCCATATACCCTCCACTTTCCTACCTTTCCAAAGACTGTAGAGGGCATCACCATCCTCCCAGTTTCTCAGACTTGCTATCTATTTGTAATCCTCCATTCCTTGCTATTCCTCACTATACTCATCTGTTGCTGAAGCCTATTTCACTTTGCAATATCTCTCTAATATGTCCCTTTTTCTCCTCGGACCCTGTCAATAGTTTGGTGCAGGCTCTTATCACCTCACAGTCTGCTGATCAATTTGCATTCCTCAAGTCTCTCTCCACTCCAATTCATGATCTATTTAACCACCAAAATGATTCTCCTAAAACACAGGTCTGACTACGTTACTCACCATTCAGTAAACTCTGTTGGCTTCCTACCACCTGCAGGATCAAATATAAAATGCTCAGTTTGGTATTCTGGGACCTTTATAATCTAGCCCCCTCCTACCTCTTCAGTCTTCTTACACAGTACTGTCTAGCATACATTCTTAGATTAAGTAACACTAATCTCCTAGCTGTTCCTCAAACAAGCCACTCCACCTCTTGGCTCTGGGCATTTTCTTTTGCTATCCCTCGAGCCTGGAATACTCTCCCTCCTCTAATATCTTTCCTGGCTTCCTTTAAGTCTCAACTAAAATTTCATCTGCTATGGTAAGTCTTTCTCACTTTCTCTTTCTTCATTCTAGCCTTCTGTTACCTGTTAATGATTATCTATTTATGTTATATTCAACTGGTTTCAGTATATATATATTTGTTTATTGTCTCCCCCACTCAATTGTGAGCTCCTTGAGGGCAGGAACTATCTTTTGCCACTTTCTGAATCCCTATCATTTAGCACAGTGCCTGGTACATAGCAGTTCCTTAAATATTTATTATAATAATTTTCATCAAGCAGTATTTATTAATTATTATATGCTATTTATTTTTATACTATGATAATTGTTATTATAGTATAAAGTAGCACTCTTGCAAACATTTAAACATGGTATTTTCCACTATTTCTCTTGTAGAAGGGCAACGGCAATTTTTTAAAAATAGTAACATATCAATCCTCTTCTTTCCCATGTTTAGCAAGTGAAGAAGCTCCACCTGGAAGACACTATGTAAGTACATTTATCTTAGTATTCTAATTAGAATTTTGTGGTGAATCTATAGGTATTACCCTACTTAAGCCTCTTAATAGGATAGGACAGCAAATTACTACATTCTGCTTCTTAAATCCCGGCTGTTTAAAACAACAGAAATTCCTTACAAATTGTACCTTACAAAGCAGAAAACACTACAAAGCAGGTAATGATTGATTGCTTTGTGGATTGTCGAGACTCAAGGAAATGATAGATAAAAAAGTTAATAATCAGCTTACACTTAAAAGAGTGTCATCTATAATTTTGTAAAGCCACTTATTAAACTTTCACCAGCACATTCACACATTCCATCCAAGCTCAGTTCCTCATTTCAAGATAACAGGATTTATTAAGTAGTTACTATGTGTGGAGCACCATTCTCAGTTCTGGAGATACAGAAAAAGGCAGAAACAATCTGCCCTCTAAGAGTTTGCAATCTATTGGCAAAGAGAACATGAAAACAACTATTTATAAACAAGATATATATATCTATAGATATATAGATAGATATAGAGATATATATCTATATTATAGAGATATATAGATATTAGACATAAAGAGATGTATAGAGAGATATATCAAGAGATAAATAAAGAAGACATGTGTATATGTATATACTATATTCTATATTCTCCATGAAGCCTTCTTTACTCCCTCAACTAAAAAATTGAACTCCTCAAATTTCCTAGAAAATTTTACCAGGATCCTTCCTTTGCCCCCATCATATTATAATTTATATTTGTTGTGAAAATAATAACCTCCTTCCTGACCTGTAAGCTCACTGAAGTGAAAGATCACATAATTTTTCACCTCTAACCTTACAACCTAATTATATTGCTTCTTAAAGAGCCAATAAATAAATGTTTATTGAATTTTTGGATTTAAAATCAAATGCTTAATTGGATGTTAGCTATTTGCACATAGTGCTGAACAATCTAAAGATATGATCTTGGTTTCTGTGGCTGAACTCCAATGATCATCAAGTAAAAACCATTTGTATAAGGGGGAGAGAGCAGATGCATGCATACCATTAGATCGGCAGTTTTTACTTGAGTAAAAAGATAATTGAGGTTTTTCTTTGAATCATAGGTTTATACTGAAAATCTTTAAGTAGAAGTCAGCCTAAATCGCTGTTTCACTGAATTTCAAGATAAACAACATGAATGGCCAAATCTCTGCATAACTGCTATCCCAAAATCCAAATTGTGTCCACATGTAGATTGTCTTGGTCCCATGAGAAGCTTGTAAAACTGAAAATTTTTCATTGAAGCAGGTTTGTACTCAACTAAAAGGCACCAGATCAAAGGTAAAATTATATATAGCTCCAACTTTCTTTTATTTTTTCCAAAATTAAAAATGGTTTCTGACTGCACAAAGGTCAATAGGTAGAGGTACTCCTATGTAAGACTATGTTCCTAACAGAATATTATATATAACAGTGTAATTTTAAGTATCTACTATTCTTTTTTTTAGGAAATGGGTATACATACATGAAGATAAAGTCACACGTGCCCTTAGGATGTGACAATCCAATAGAGATGCTAAATGAAAAAAAAATGCTAAGAGAGTTAGACAAAATGTAAGTGAAACAAAGAACTATGTGGTACTGCTAGGCTCCACATGCATTTGTTTCTCTATTTTCATGTTATTTTCCAACAACCTAAGAGACTTTTCCAAGTGCAAAGAAGGAAATCTGCACATCTGGACTGCTAAAAGAATCAAGTTTCTGCTGGGCTACCCTGAGGGCAGCAGGGAATTGGTCCTAAGCTTATAGTGTTCCCAAGAGAACCTAGGAAAGAATCACAGATGTGCAATTCACAGTCTCTAGAAAGGCTAGAAATATGAATGAGGATTTAGATATGCAGAGAGACTGTGAAAAGGAGAGGTGTCATAGTTATATCTTCAAATACTCTGTCCTTAGAACCCACCAGTACAGAAAATGACAAGTTCAGGTGTGCAATTGTCTAATATAGAAGTATTTTCTCTTTCATGTGACTTGAAAAACCTTTTTGGTGAGATTGCACCTTCAGAGAAATGGTATGCAGTGTCTCATTAGAGTCAAGTCTGGTACACAGGAGTGAAAGGCATGAATCAAGATTACAGAGGTGTAGAAGTTGAAACAACTGTTACCCACAGTTCTTCTTATTCACAGGTACATGCTCAAAAGATATCAGACAAAACCCATTTTTGACATGCTGAATGACAAGCTCTTTATGATACTGTACCTGTGAAAGCTGGGTCAGGTGTTCAATGTTTTAATTAATTAGATGCAAAAAAAAATACAAAGAGGTGTAAAGTAAAAAGTGGGGGAAGGGGAAATGATATGGCTTTGGAAATTTTATAAAATCTAAACACCTGATGTTTGACCTAATTATTTTAAGTGGAGATTAGTACAAAATGGAGGGAAGAAGAAATCTAAAAGGATGTACTATTATGTATGTAAGAACTTTTTAATCTTCTCTGGAGAATAAGCTATTGTGAAAAATCAGGTTTTCTCAACAGCTGAAACTTTAACATTAACAGCATTAAGATTTCTAAAATTTTATAAACATTTTGGATGGAAACACATCAAATGTTTAACACATTGACTTAGAAGTAAACTAAATATAATTTTACATTTTCTTTATGACTCCTAGTCATGTTTAGGAATGTTTATTATAACTCTTTGCTATATAATACTGACATTTACTGAAGCTTGAGGGTATGCAAGATCATTTTCAGATAATACCTATTAAGTCACTATCCTTTTCCTTCAAGACTAAACTTGGGTAGTCAATAGTCAAGAAACATGGTAACTTTGCTAAAACTTTAAAGGTTTTATAAGATAAAAAGTGGATGTGAGCCAATAATGTTGGGAGGATCTGAAAAATGAAGGACTGAGAAAGAGGGATGAACTGTGAGAAAGGGGAAGGGAGAGAAAAAATGAGGAAAATTATCTCACACAAAAGAGGCATGTAAAGAAGAGCTTTTACAGTGGAGGGGAAAATGAGAGGGGTACACAATGCTTGAATTTCACTCTCATCTAAATTGGTTTAAAGAAGGAAGAATATACAATTCCGTTGGGTATAAAAATTTGGCTTGCCTATAAGTGAAAACGGAGAGGAAGGGGATAAGGAAAAAGGAAGGGGATAAAATTGAGTACAGATTAAAGGAGGTAAGGAAAAGAAACAAAACAAACTTTTGAAGAGAAACAAAGAAGAAAGAAGGATATATGGAAGGAAATAGAATGGAGGAAAATACACAGTTAGCAAACATAACTGTGAATGTATGGGATGAATTCACCCATAAAATGGGAGTGGATAGCAGAATGAATTGGAAATCAGAATCAAATAAGATGTTGTTTACAAGAGGCAGACTTAAAACAGAAAAGATACACACACACACAGAGTTAAAATAAGGAGATATAGTGGAATATATTATGTTTTAGTTAAAGTAAAAAAATGAAGGGGGAGCAATTATGATCTCAAAGCAAAAGTGAAAATGGACCTAATTAAAAGAGATAAACAAAGAAAGTACATTTTGTTAAAAAGATGTCACAGACAATGAAGTAATATCAAAAAAATGTTTTAGCAAATTTCTCTAAGGCCTCATTTCTCAAATACATATGATATTGATTCAAATTATACATTTATGTAAATGTATGTAATATATATATATTATATATAAATTTATAAAAATAGCAGTCATTTACCATTTGAGAAATGGTCTATAGGAAGTTTTCAGAAGAAAAAGAAGTCAATGTAATCCATAGTCATATAAAATCACTATTGATTAGACAAATACAAATTAAAATAATTCTGAAGTACCACCTTATACCTATCTGAAATGAGAAATGCTGGATGCATGTGGGAAAATAGCTTAGTAGTAGACTTGTGAACTAGTCCAACTATTATGGACAACAATTTGGAACTATAATCAAAGGGCTTACCTTTTGATCCAGCAAAACTGCTACCAGGTTCCTGTCCCAAAAAGATCAAAGGAAAAAGTATATAAAATATTTATAGCGGATCCTTTGTGGTGGCAAGTAATTGGAAATGAATATGATGTCTTTCAATTGGGAATGGTTGGATATGGGAGGATACTAGTGTTCTATAAGAAATGATGAGGGGAATGTTTTAGAAAAAAAAAAGACATGGAAAGTCCTATAAGAACTGATGTAAAGAGAACTGAATAGAACCAGAAGTTCATTGTACATAAAATAGCAATATTGTAATAATGTCCAATTGTGAAAGACTTAGCTACTCTGATCAGCACAAAGATGATTCCAAAGGAATCTTGATAAAAAGTGTTATCCACCTCCACACAAACAACTAACGAACTCTGAGTGCAAACTGAAGTATAATATTCTTACTTTATTTTTATTGCTTTTTTTTACATTGTGCCTAAGACGTAATCATCATGCCATCATCATCAATCATCATCATTCAGAGTGAGTTCCCCTCAACTTCTACCGCTGCTATTCACAAAACAGCAGGTAATCAAGGAGAGTTCAAAGGAAACAAACAAACAAATATATATATGCATTCATTTGATCCATGTGGGTTTCCTAGATTTTTTTGTTAAATGCATGTGTTTATCTTGAAGCATAATTTAAGTTGTTTTTCTATTGATCACACACCAGAGTTTAATATATTGTATGGGAAGCTGATTTAGTATATATTTTCCCTGTATACAACTGTTATGGGATAAATTTAACTGAGCTCATAAATCATAAGGCATTGATTCTCCACTCCCTTAAGGATAGAAATTATTTTAAGACATTCAGTTGCACAATAGTCCTAATTTTGTTACTTCCGTAGAGTATTATATTGTATGGACTGGAAAGATATATTGGACTAGGAAAGGATGTAAGATGAAATTCTAACATATGGGACAAATTCTCTGGATATGAAGAGTAATATCTAAAAAAATACTACTTTTGCCCTCATTTGAAGTTGACACAGAAGGCCAGGAGTTGATGATAAAGATTTGGAAGCTTATGGTATTGGAAAGGGAGAATACTTGGGATCAAGAGCAAAATTTTAAAGTCAGGTATTAAAGTTGCTGGAGAAAAGGAAAATTGACCTAGAAATTCACAAACGACAGACGATGAGCATCTGGATAGGATGGAATGAACTTTAAAGATGGTTGCCTGGTAAATGGAGCCAGGTGAATATAGTGAAAGTGGCAATAGGGAGCAATGAATATGTCAACTCCTTTCCTAGGACCTCTTTTTCATGTAGCATGATAGAACAGTCAGCCTTCGAGAAGGTATCAAGTGATCTGGTGCCTTCTAAGGAAAGATTGGTTTTAATGTGAGCCACACTATGAAATGAATATAAAAGCAAAAGATCCAACATCAGATGGTTATTGGATTAGGACTTAAAGATTTGTGAAGCTATCTAGTACAAGTCCCTTATTTAAAGATAAAGAAACTATAATACAGTCAAGTAAAGTGACATGCCTGAGGGGTTACATAATTAGTATTTTGCAATATTAGGTCTTGAACTCAGGTCCTTTGAACTCTATATCTAGTGATCTTTGCCTAGCTCAAGCTGGAAATTAGGAATCACAAGCACAGGAAAGAACAAAAAAGAAACAAAGAAAAAAAGAAAGTAAGGGAGGGAGAGAGGAAGGAAAAGGGTCAATAGAAGATAGGTACTAATAAGGGTTTAGTCTGTATTTGCTATGGTAGTAGCAGCAATGCCTACTTTAGGCTGCTTGAATAATATGTGAGTTCCTGGGCCATGTTCATGTAATAAATAGGCTGTATTTTGTCCCCAGTTGGAAAACAGATCTCAACAATTTTAATAACTATTGGAGCCTAGAGGGCTTGGGGAAATATCCCAGTGCTGGTAGTTCATAGAATAGGGCAGGGATTTTCTGGGCCTTGCTAGTGATGCTATATGAACTATTGTACTCCAAAACACTGTAAATTCCAGTTGCATGTATGCACTGTTACTTATTGCAAGATCAGACTTTGGGAATGAAAGACAAGATACCTGATATTAAATCCTTGCTCTTCCATAAACTTGTTATTGTCCCTCTACAATTTGCTTAGCCCCTCCAGTGAGGTATCTGACCTTAGTGTTCTGAACAGTCATCAACGGATGTTAAAACCATTGATTGTATACCTCAGATTGAAGTTATTTCCTCTCTAGCTGAACTTCCCACTAAAGAACAGGTATTGAATTCCATTAGGATCCTCTCTTGTGGAAAATGCTTAGTACTGATTCCTTCTCAGCAGATATCTATAAGGCAGGGATCCAGGGCTCATATAGAAGTTGACTGAAATCTTCTCGGTTGTATGGGAAGAGGAGATTATTCCTCAAGAGATCAAGGATGTCTCTCAAAAATAAAGGGAAAGACATAATCCTATGACAATCATATGAAGATCTCTTTCTTAGTCACTGCTGGAAAGATTCTTGCCAGAATTCTCCTTCATTGACTAATCCTCCACCTGGAAGATAGTCATCTGTCCTAGAGCCAGTGCTAAGAAATAGTTGACATTAGTGTTTGCTACCTGGTAACTCCAGGAGAAATGCCAGAAGCAGACCAGTGGTTTGTACACAATATTTGCAGATCTGACCAAAGCTGTTGACAATGTCAATTGTGAGGGCTTGTAGAAAATTATGGCAAAATTTGGTTGCCTAGAGAAGTCCATCAGTAGTGTATACCAGAGCCACAACAGCATGCTTGCACAGTGTCTCAATAATGGATAATGTAGTTGCAGAGATCAACGTGTGACACAGTATGGATTGATCCTCTGCTGCCTGTGCTAATTTTGGTCTAAAAATTAACAACAAGAAGACAAAAGTTCTCTATCAGTCAGCACCACACTATACATTTGTGGAGCCATCAGTTACAACAAATGGGGAAATAGTGAAAATTGTGGATAAGTTTACTTACCTTGGCAGTATACATTCCAGGGATACACACAAAGGGGATGATGTGGATGTACACATTTCCAGAACCATTTCAGAATTTAGAAAGCTCAAAGAAAATATGAGAGAGAAGAGGGATTAGACTACCTAGCAAGCTGATGGTCTACAGAGCCACTGTGCTGTCCTAATTGTTACATGCCTGTGAAAACTGGACAGTATCCCAGTGCCCATGCCAGGAAACTGAATCACTTCCATTTGAATTGTCTTAGGAATATTTTGAAGATCACTTGGCAAGATAAGACACCACACACTGAGGTCCTTTCTTGAATGACAAACATATATTTGCCTTAAAAACTATTAAGGCAAGCTCTTACATGGAGGTCAGAAGAAGCAATACAAGAACCTTTTCAAGGTCCCTCTGAAGAACTTTGGAACTGATGGTGTGACATGGGAGATAATGGAAAAGGACCACCCAGGATGGTGTGCCTGCATCAAAGAAGGAACTGTGCTCTGTGAATGAAGAGGAATTGCAATAGCTCAAAAGAAATGTGAGATGTACAGATTGAAAGAAATCTCCATTGCAAATGTTCATGTGGATCATCTGTGCCTGACCTGTGATACAGCCTTCCAAATTCATATTGGTCTGACCTTTACTCCAACATAGTGATATCATTTTAAACCTCTTGGATAATGAAGGACAGCAAGCAACCAATTAGCCCCTGAAGAACTCATTTCTCTTATTTATAAATATGAGGTTGAACTTAATGGCTTCTAAGGGTCTCTCTAGTGCAAAAATTGTATTTTTCTCCAAATTTTTATTTCCCCCTTTCTCCCTCTCCTTTGAGCTCATAGCAGAGTTTAGCACTATCAGAGCCATGTGTTTTATTGTTTGTTGTTGTTTCATACATTTTGTTCTTTTTTCCCATCACATAAATAAACTCTTCAGAGTAGATATCATATTTATATTTCTTTGTAATTCTCAGGTTATATGGTAACATATTAAATACATAACTGACTTCCCAAAAATTTATAGAGAAATATATACTAATATGCATATAAATATATGTTTAATATATTACAATAGTTAACTAATTAAAATTAGGGAAGGGAACAAACATTTTAAGGACCTTCTATTTGCTGGGCACTGTGCTAAGCCCTTTGGATATATTGGTTTCATTTGATTCTCATAACTCTTGGAGGCAGGTACCATTATCCTCCCCTTTTTCCAGTTGTGAAACCAAGGCCAAAAAGGCTGTGAGTTCCCAAGGATTATATAGGTAGTAAATGTCTGAGATGTGATCTGAATTGAAGTCTTCCTGACTCTAGATTCAGTCCTCTAACTGTACTATTTAGCTGCCTCTGTAGTGGAGTTTTATAAAATGAAGACCGCTTTTAAAATGTCAATACCTGTCTACCTTCTTATACATAATTTACCTGATTTATACAACTGAATTCTTATTTATTAGGTGTTTCAAAGATCAAGCAAAAGACAGAAAAGGAAAAGGAGAATCATGGGGCACTTTACAGTTGTATGAGTTCATGTGTTCATACTCAAGATTAATAACTTCAGGTATTGAAAAGGCTCTGAATTATTTTCTTTATTTCTTTTCATGTGTTCCTTGTTTTTAATATGCTTTATTATGTTAAAAATTAATCAAAAATATATTATGCTCCCACTATATACATGATAATTGGAATATAAAGATAAATATAATGCAGTCCCTGCTGTCATATAACTTGGGATTTAATAGGGGTACAACATGGAGATGCCCACGTGCATGTCACTGATTGCTGCCCCAGGTGCTTAGTGATGTTTTTCTTTTATCAGGAAATTATATTATATTACATTATATTGTATTTATTATATTATGACATATATATTATATGATGTTATAGCTTGTTATATTACATTACACTACATGATATGACATGATTGTATGGTATATCATATTAATTATATTATATACTATCTGGAAACAAAAGATATTTAATTGAACAACCTAGCATGATGAATGACAAGAAGTTTCTCCCCCAAGGTCTTCTCCCACAGGTTATCTTCATTCTAGTAGGATAGGAGATTCTTATATAAAGAATAGTCACAATCAAGTAACACTGATAGGAGGGAATACATATGCATAAGTAGGGCCACTCAGGCTTCTGACATTAAAGAACCCTTGATATCTCCTCATAGTGGCATCAAACTAGCAGTATACAAAATAAGAAAATTTGAAGACAATTGCTAGATACTTTTATTGCTGGTACTTCTACTATTGTCTACTAGATAGCACCGTGGATAGAGATCCAGGCCTGGAGTTAGGAAGAGCCAAGCTGAAATTTGGCCTCAGACACTTACTACTTGGATGACCCTAAGCAAGTCATTTAACCCTGTTTGATGCAGTTTCCTCATCAGTAAAATGACACGGAGAAGCAAAGGGCAAACCACTCCAGTATCTTTGCCAAGAAAACCCCAAATAGGCTCACAAAGAGTTGGACACAACTGAAAGGACTGAACAGCAACATCACTATGCTCTGAGGGGTATCTCTGGTGCCCCTGTTTCTAGTGTTATTATGATTGCTCCATCTGGTATTATTTGACTTAACCAGTCTGCAGGGCAGGGGAAGGGGTATGTCAGCTCTTTAGCTTGATATCACAGAGAGATATCTTTACATATTTTGTGATATAAGCCTGAAGTCCGATAACTAAGGGTATCTCAGTTATCATAAAGTCTATTTTATCAACTCCCTTCCTTCCGCTGCTGCTCAGGATATTTAATACAAACTCTTATCTACATGCATTATGGGCAAAAGTTCAGTCAGTCAGGGTAAAACAAATATTGAAAGAATCCATAAATCACCTCCAGAAAGAGATCCCAAAGGGAAAACTCCTAGGAATATTGCAGCCAAATTCCAGAGCTCCCAAGTCAAGGAGAAAATATTGCAAGCAGCCAGAAAGAAAAAATTTGACTATTGTGGAAATACAATCAAGATAACACAAGATCTAGCAGCTTCTACATTAAGGGATCAAAGGGTGTGGAATAGGATATTCCAGAAGTGAAAGGAACTAGGATGAAAACGAAAAATCACCTGCCCAGCAAAACTGAGTATAGTATTTCAGGGAAGAAATTGTCATTCAATGAAATAGAGGACTTTCAGGCATTCTTGATGAAAAGACCAGAGCTGAATAGAAAATTTGATTTTCAAACACAAGAACCAAGGGAAGCATGAAAAGGTAAACAGGAAAGAGAAATCATAAGGGACTTACTAAAGTTGAACTGTTTACATTCCTACATGGAAAGACAATATTAATAACTCTAAAGACTTT
>CM053770.1:393055458-393075776 GCA_028658325.1 Potorous gilbertii | reverse complement strand
GATTCAAATGCTGCTCCCCAGACTCAGGGCTTTTGGCAGCAGGCTTGACTGCTCTTCAATGGGGGCTTATCTGCTGGTTCTCAGGTGGGGGCAGGGCCACCTCTCAGGCTCAGTTCCCTCAGGGGGTTTATACAGAGATCCTTTGTAGTGGAGCTGGGGTGGAGCTCCAGCCCACTCTGGGAGTCTCTGGCTGAGCTGCCTCTGCCTCTGGCTGAGCTGCCTCAGCCTCTGCCACAGCGGCCACTTCCCAGGGGGTCTGAGTCCTGGAGATCCCCCCGCTCCCCTCTCAGCCCGCCTCTCTCACTGACCTGTGCGTCTGCGGGTGGAGGGACCTTCGCGGCCACCAGAGATTCAGGTCCCTGAGGCCTGCTGGGCTCTGCTCGCTCCTCTCAGTGCCGCGTGGCCGGGGCGGGAGAGGGGAGCTCTCGGCAGGACAGGACTCCGCTCCTGTCTGGGATACCTTTGCGGTCGGTTTTTCAGGGCTCTCTGCAACGGAAATCTCCTTCACTGTGTTGCTGCGTGGCTTCCACTGTTCCAGAATTTGTCAGGAGTTCTTTTTACAGGGAATCTGTAGCTAGCAAATGTGAGTCTTTCTACTCCGCCATCTTGGCTCCACGCCCCAAAAGTCTTTCTTAAATGAGCAATGCAAAGAAACAGAAGAAAATGATAGAATGATAAAGACTAGAGATGTCTTCAAGAAAATTGGAGTGGGAGACAAAATGCAAATGAGTATATACAAAGTAAGCTCTGTGTGTGTGTGTATGTGTGTGTATATACACACACATACATACACACCTTTATATGCACATATGTATATACATACATATATAAAGTATATGTAAATATAAGTGTGTGTATGATTAACAGAAAATAATCCGCAGATGGAAGAATTAAGAATAGTCAGTAAAAGTTTCCTATAGAAGGTCGACTTTTAGTTGGAACATAAAGGAAACCAGGGAGGTCAGTCAGAGCAGAGGAGGGAGAGCATATGAAGCCAAGAGGTCAGTGTTACTGGATTAAAGAGTACATGGTAAAGAGTAAGATATAAAAAAATTGGAAAAGAAGGAATGGGGCAGGTTATAAAGGATTTTGAAGGCCAGACTATTTTATATTTGTTCTGAAGGCAATAGGAAACCACTAGAGTTTCCTGAGTGAGTGAATGAATGTGTGTGTGTGTGTGTGTGTGTGTGTGTGTGTATGTGTGTGACATGGTCAGGCCTGAAATTTAGGAAAATCTCTGTTGTTCATCCTTTATTCTTTTTTTTTTTTGTATTTAACATTTTTATTTAAAGTTTTGAGCTCCAAATTCTATCCCTTCCTTTCTTCTTCCTCCTCCTCTCTCTCTGAAAAAGTAAGTAATCAGATATAGGTTATACATGTGAATGTAAAACATTTCCATATTAGCCATTTTGTACAAGAAGACTCAAATGAAAAAAAAAATGAAAGTAAAAATTAGCATACTTCAGTCTGTATTCAATCAATGTCAATTTTTCTCTGGAAGCCAATCATTAGTCCTTTGGGACTGTCTTGGATCATTGTATTGCTAAGAATGGCTAAGTCATTGCTACTAATGTGTACAGTGTTCTCCTTCTTTTGTTTACTTCACTTTGCACCAGTGCCTGTTAAGTCTTTACGGGTTGTTCTGAAATTATCTTGCTTGTCATTTCTTATAGCACAGTAATATTCCATTATAATATAGCACAACTTGTTTAGCTATTCCCCAACTGGTGGGCATCCCTTTGATTTCCAATTCTTAGCCACCACAAAAAGAGCTTCTATAAATATTTTGTACAAATAGTTTCTTTTCCCGTTTTTTGATGTCTTTGGGATGTAAAGCTAGCAGTGGTATTATTGGATCAAACGTATGCACAGTTTTATAGTCCTTTGGGTATAGTTTCAATTTGTTCTCCAGAATTGCTGGATCATTTTGCAACTCCACCAACAATGCAATACTGTTCCAGTTTTTCCACATTCTCTCCAATAGCCAACATTTTCTTTTTTATGATATTTGCTAATCTGAGATGGTACCTGAGAGTTTTTTTATTATTTTTAATTAATTTGTTTATTTTTAGTTTTCAATATTCCTTTCCACAAGATTTTGGGTTCCAAATTTTTCCCCATCTCTCTCCTCCCCCCACCCCAAGATGCAGTGCATTATGATTACCCCTTCTCCCAATGTGCCCTCTCATCTACCACACCCCTCCCTTCCCTTATCCTCATCTTCTCTCTTTTCTTGTAAGGCAAGATATATTTCTATGCCCCATTTCCTGTATTTCTTATTTTCCAGTTGCATTCAAAAGCAATTCTCAGCACTCATTCCTAAATCCTTGAGTTCCAAATTCTCTCGCTTCCTCCCCCCACACATCCCCACTGTAAAGGCAAATGATTCAATACAGGCTATACATGTGTAGTTATGCAAAAGACTTCCATAATGGTCATGTTGTAAAAGACTAACTATTTTTCCCTCCATCCTATCCTGTCCCCCCTTTTATTCTATTCTCTCATTTATCCTTGTCTCTCTCCAAAAGTGTTTACTTCTAATTGCTCCCTCCTCTCATTTGCCCTCCCTTCTATGATCCCCCCACAGCCCACTTATTCCCTTCTCCTCTACTTTTCTGTAGTGTAAGATAGATTTTCATACCAAATTAAGTGTGCATGTTATCCTCTTTGTAAGCCAAATGTGATGAGAGGAAGCTTCATTTTTTCCCCTCACCTCCACCCTTTTCCCTTCCATTGAAAAAGCTTTTTCTTGCCTCTTTTATGAGAGATAATCTGCCCCATTCCATTTCTCCTTTTCTCTTTCCAATATATTCCTCTATCATCCCTTAATTTTATTTTTTTAGATATCATCCCTTCCTATTCAACTCACCCTGTATCCTCTGTCTATATGTATAGACCTTTCAACTACCTAAATACTGAGAAAAGTCTTGTGAGTTGCAAATATTATCTTTCCATGTATGAATGTAAATACTTCAACTTTAGTAAGTCCCTTATGATTTCTCTTTCCTGTTTACCTTTTCATGCTTCTCTTGATTCTTGTGTTTGAAAGTTAAATTTTCTGTTCAGCTCTGTTCTTTTCATCAAGAATTCTTGAAAGTCCTCTGTTTCATTGAATGACCTTTTTTTCTCCTGAAGTATTATACTCAGTTTTTCTGGGTAGGTGATTCTATGTTTTAATCCTAGGTAGTCCCATAATTTTTAAATGATCTTTCCTGGATCTATTTTCCAGGTCAGTTGTTTTTCCAATGTGATATTTCACACTGCCTTGTGTTTTTTCATTCTTTTGTTTTTGTTTTGTAATTTCTTGACTTTTCATAAAGTCATTAACTTCCATTTGCTCCATTCTAATTTTTAAAGAACTATTTTCTTCAGTGAGCTTTTGAACCTCCTTTTACCTTTAACTAATTCTGCTTTTTAAAGCATTCTTCTTCTCATTGGCTTTTTGAACTTCTTTTGCCATTTGAGTTAGCTTATTTTTAAAGGTGTTGTTTTCTTCATCATTTTTTGGGTCTCCTTTAGCAGACTGTTGACTCACTTTTCATGATTTTCTTTCATCACTCTCATTTCTCTTCCCAATTTTTCCCCTACCTCTCTTACTTGATTTTCATAATCCTTTCTGAGCTCTTCCAAGGCCAGAGAATATTGCATATTTTTTTGGAGGTTTTGGATGCAGAAGCCTTGACTTTTATGTCTTCCTCTGATGGTATGCTTTGTTCTTCCTCATCTGAAAGGATGGAGGAAAGTACCTGTTCACCAAGAAAGTAGCCTTTTATAGTCTTATTTTTTCCCCCTTTTTTGGGCATTTTCCCTGGCAGTTACTTGACTTTTGAGTCCTTTGTCAAGAGGACTGTATACTCTGGGGATGTGTAAGTTCTCAGTTCCTCCAAGATGGCACAATGAAGGGAGAGGAGTTTACTCCTCTCTGGGCCTGTGCTCTGGTTGGGGAGTAGCCATAAACTTTTCTGCCCAGGATCTGTGAATAGAATTCTCTTTTCATAGCCTCCACCAGCTCCATCAGTCAGTGCTTATCCTCACCCCAAGATGGCCCCTCAGAACTGAGATCCAGATCAGCTACTCCATTTCCCTAGTGTTTTTAGGCTGAGGACTCCAAAAATGGATACTGCAGCAGTGACTGCTGCTAGCAGGGCCAGACCATGTTCCCTTCTTGCCCAGATGAAAGAGCTTTCTCACTGACCTTTGAAGCTGTCTTTGACATTTGTGGGTTGAGAAATCTGGGAATGGTGGCTGCTGCCAGGTATTCTGTCCCTTCCCCCTCAAGACCTGTTCCAGTCCTGTCCCTGCTGCACCCAAAGCTGAACTGTGCTCTGCGGGCTGTGCTCCCTTCTGAGCCCAGTGTGATAGACCTTTCATGTCAGCCTTCTAGGCTGTCTTGGGTTGAAAATCTCTTTCACTCTGTTTTTTATGGCTTCTTCTGCTCTAAAATTGGTTTTTACAGGTATATTATGGGTTATGGGCAAGAGCTTCAACAGGTCCATCCTTCTATGCCATCATCTTAGTTCATCTGTCATTCTTTAAGAGGACCATGACATCAGAAAGATGATGCAATGACTTACAAGTGATTTGGATTTAAGTGACAGAGGGCAGTGCAAAGTCACCAGCCTTACTTATTCCTCCAGAGTCATCTGGATCTAGGTATAAGATATGAATTAGGATGACTGAAGATGGCCTTGAATGCAGTAGGAAATCTTGGCCTTTTTAAGTTGAGTTCTTTCCCAGGTCTCAGTGTGACTAAGGCAATGCCCATTCAGTGATCAAGGATAGGTAAAAAATGAAAGAAAGAATGGCCTCTTTTACTTAGTTAAAAAAAAAAAATCAGTGTGTGACAGGAAAACCTTCAGGGTTTCTGGGCAAAAGAGAAAAATTTGCTATTTACATTTACTCTACTATTTACATTCATATTTTACATTCACCCATTGGGGCCCAAATGGTGACTGGGCATGGGCTGGGACCTATTGTTGACCAATCAATGAGACCCGGAGTGAATTGGGTTTAAAGCATGGTCCACGGAAAAGAAATCTAGCCTGTAAGCCACAAAATATCCTTCAAGATTTCAGCAGTCAAGATTTTTGCATTCCTGTGGTCAGAGCATCACAGCTAAATGTATGATACTCTATGTGGACAGAGGAAGAGGAAAGGAAAGAAGAGGAGAGAGGACAGAAGAGGAAGAAGGAACGAAGGGAGGAGCAATATTGCCCAACTAGAACTACCCAGTTGAATTCCATATGAGGCAACCCATTTTACTCACAGGTAGTTGTTTGTCCTTTGTTCTTCAGGAGGATCGTGGCATCAGGAAGGTGATGCCATGACTTGCAAGTGAATTGGATTTAAATGAGAGAGGCCTACGCAAAGTCATCAGCTTCACCTTCTCCTTCAAAGTCATCTGGATCCAATGGTAAGACATGAATTAGGACAGAGATGGCCCCCAAGAAAATTTATAATGTTTGAAAAGAGGATGGATTAAAGGGGCAAGAGATCTGAACCATGCAGACCCCCTAGCAGACTATTGTAATAATCAAAGTATAAAGTGATGAGATCCTGCCCTAGAGGGGTAATAGGGTCAGAAGAGAACTTTGCCTACTTTCTGGCTGTATGACTTTGGGCAAAAATCTTCACTTCTCTGAACCTCTATTTATAATCATAAAACTTTAATATTAATATTAAGGGTATTAATTTTGTTTATGCCACAGAATTATTACAAGGATCAAATATGAATATATATGTTAAGTACTTTGTGATTAGCAAAATATTCTGAAAATATTGGATATAATAAAGGCATTTGTCAATATTTAAAACAATAAGTCAGTCACCAAGCATTTATAAAGTACTTGGTTTATGCCAGACACTATGCCATGTAGTAGGGATACCAGAAAAGGCAATAAAAAAAAAATAGCCTCTATTTTCAAAAAGGTTATATTCAAATGGTAAGAGAACATGAAAGCAATTTTATACAGGTTTTATCCATATCTGTCTATATCTTGTCCATAATTGTTCATATATGTGTGCATATATATATATATATATATATATACATACATATACCCATACATATACACATACATACATATGCACATACATACATATACACATGCATGCATATATACATATACAGAGAGAGGAAGGGAGAGAGAGAAGACAGAGAGAGACTGAGAATTCGAGAATGTCAGAGGAAAAGGGCTAACAATATGTATTCATGGAGTATAATGAAAGGTTTCTGATCTGAATCTTGAAAAAGGCCAGCGAGTCATAAGACAGAGAGAGGTGAGGAGGAAAAGCATTCCAGGTATAGGGGCCAGTTTGTGAAAACGGCATTTAAAATAATGTTAGCACTACATACACTACAGGGCAAGTTTATTTTTTTCTACTTTAAATCCTGAAATTTATTGAATGAAATGGTTGTCACCAAAGAACAAATAGTGATAATAATAATGTTATGAAATATATAAATATATGAATATATGTAAATATATATAAAATATATATAAATATATAAATATATTTATATATATAAATAATAATATTATGAAATATATAAATGTATGAAATATAATAATATTATGAAAAGTTGGCTCACATACTTTTCTATCATAAAATTTCAGAGAACACATAATACTTTGTTTTCCATGTCTTAATAAAACTCAGGTGATAGTTAATACACTTAATGCGTTGTATATTATGTTGTTTCAATAGAAATAGCAGTGCCAAATAAACATTTCTTGAATCTTTATGAATATTGCAATAAAAATTTACTGGATGAGGTGTTTTCAAAAACTATTGATTCCTCCACTGTAAGAACAGTGTTGAAAAAAAACTTATTGACAATGATACAATTAATACTTAATTTCAATTCCATCAGATTAAATACAGAAATGTCAGGGTTGTTTAGGTGTGGTCATGGAGATGGTCAGGAAGTAGGGAAGCTTTGACAGGAAAACTTAATGTGAAAAATGATTTTTTAGAATTTCCCCAAAGTGGAAAAACTAGAAATTTTTGTGTAACTGACATAAAGCTGCAAGCTACAAACGTCATGTCTCAGAAAACCAGTCAAAAACTCTGAAGGAATTTTAAAGGAAAATCATTCCTACCCCTCATTTCTTGGCTACAAGTTGCAGGAATTTGACATGGTACATAAACAAGACAAACAAGGAATAAAAATGTGAATTTTTATGGATATTTGAATATAATACACTCCAAGGCAAATATTTCTGTCATTGTTCCCCTATATTCCTTAGCATATTTTTCTCCTGAAGCTGTATTACTCTTGTGCCTATTACATTTATCACTATTCTCTAAAGACATGGGCTCTGCTGATATCAACATATCACTAGATATGGAGTCAAAGGACCTAGCTTCAGGTCCCAGGTTTTCCACATGACTTGGATAGGCTAGTTAACATCTATGAGTCTCAGTTTCCTCATATATGATATGAAGGAGTTCGACTAAATGACTCATAATGTCCCTTTGTGTTACCTCGGGCAAGTTAGTTAACCTCTCTGACCCTCAGTTTCCTGATATATAAAAAAAAGGAGTGAGACTAGATGACCTGTAAGATACCTCTCAACTGTAAAATTATGATCCTTTAAATAATTTTTTGAATCACACAAACTCAGTGAAGCTTGAGATTTATAGCAAACCAAGTAGGATACGAAGGGGCAGATGCTAGAGACAAAGTGTTTTTTAAACCAGCTGTAGACCTAACTGGAGAAGATGGAAATCTCCAAGTTTGCTTCTTCCAGCCAAGCCTGAGCCAACTGTTGTTCCTTGGCACCATTTACCTGTACTCAATCAAGCCCAGGTGCAGTCTTCGCCAGCTTGGAGAAGGGTGTTTACATCTGCTCTTTCCCAATTCCTGGGCTCTGCTCAGATGGAGGAACCTGCTGCAGGAAGATAAATCTCCCTCCTTCTAATTATAGCCTTGGCTATGTTCAATCTATTTCAAATATAAATCACGTAATCCTAAACAATTCCCCATTAAAACTACATGTTATTCTGAGACATGACTAAATCACAGATGATGAAGAAGGTCTGGCGTTGAATTTAAAGTCTTATACCTTCCAAGGAAAGGTATAAAAGTGAAAGGTGAAAGAATATGGAGGAAATGTAATCATGAAGCAAAATAAAAGCAAACCACCACCTTCCTGCCAATATTTTAGAAGGGGACTTTAAACACTGTTGGAATAGTGCCATATCTGGATTTACAACAAGAGAGGCAGTAAGAGAAATCCTTATTACTCAGAATAAAACACCTCATCTACAAAAACAAATGCCTGTAGTCAAATAATGGTAGCCTATAGCAGTTTGCTCTCACAGATTATTATATATTTTTCTTCTAAACTGTTCTCAGTAATAAACTGAGATATAAAAGTGATACAGGAACTGTTCTGATGAATCATCACTTTGCCAAGCCTGCTACTCTACAGTAAATCACCCCCATTCACTCACTCATTCATTCATTTATTGTTCCTGGGATATCATTAGTAAGTGAAACGGGGGCGGTGGGGGGAGATATTCAAAAGTTACACAACGTCATCCCAGTACACATGGATTTGTAGTAGGAAGCAAAGGACACATTGCAAACTTGGAAAATATCACAGACATTCCAATATGAGAGTTGAGAGAGACATGTGTGCAGTGATTAGTAACAGTAGTTAGTTACATGGTACTCATTATCAGCCTTTCCTTGCTAACTTCAAAGTAGAAAATTTCCTATTAAGATCCTGAGATAATCTTGCTTCATTTGTTTTCTTTGAATGTGGTCACATATTCAGGAGGCAATTAAATTCTCTGTTGGGTACTAATGGCTAAAATAATTAATCTGAAAATTCTAAGTTAGAGAAATTCATGTATTTACATATCCACTACCAATCCATTGGAGACTATAGAGCATTCCCTAAACAGGCTTTTCAATTAATAAAGAAATTATTTTTCCTACCAAATCATCTTCTTAAAAATCCAAACTATTATGTTATATAAAAGTGCTGCACTTAAGGACTCACAGAGTCTTAGTACTGGAAGAAATCTTTGAAATTATATTGTCCAACCCTTGACACCATTTAACTACTATCTCTACCGCATCCCTAGCAGGTAACTGTAACCTCTTCCTCAACACTGAATTATAGGGATTAACAGCTGATTTCATTTTAGACAGCTCCATTTGTTGGTAAAATATGCCATATTTCCCAATATAGTCCACATATCATTATTATAAAGACCTTTCCAACAATTTGGAATCAAAAAAAGTGTTACTATTTGTTATTCTATCCATTACTATCAGTACTAATGGAGCTTTACAGAATAAGTCTACTTGCTCTCTCAGTGGAAGTCCTTCAAATATATGAAGAAAGTATATCTACAGATCTCATACCCTTCAAAAAAACTATGTTGTTTGTCTATTTTCTCATACATAAATACTTCCATCATTATTGTCGATGTATAATCTATCAGTGGCGCTTTTTAATATGAAGCACCTTGAATGGAACACACTTTTCCAGACGTATTCTGACATAACCAATGTAATGGGACCATAACCTTTCTTGCTGTAGTCTAGACAGCACACTACAAATATATCTTTTGGGCAACTACATCACCTGATTGAATTGGTTGACACTGGAGTCAGTTAACATTCTCCTTTTCTTATGTTCACCTGAAATGCAGTTCAATCATCAAGTACTATCATGGTTGATTTTTTTTTCACTCAAGTATAGATAGTATCTAAGATCCCTTTTAACTATGACATTCTATAACACAATAATTTATTCCTATCATATTTTATCCATTTTACATTTGCTTTACCATGTCAGCTTTTCAATATTAGTTTCAATTATGATTCTGCCATCTGGCATGTTAGTAATCCCCACCATTTTGTCACTGAACATTTAACAAGCCTGAATTCTATGCCTTCCATCAAGCTGTTAAATAGCTGTTTCTAGGAAATTGACTAGACTTTTCTGCATTAATAAAAAAAATCCATGTTGTTCAGTGTCAATTACATAAGTAACATTTTAATTAATAGTTATCAGATTTCTTTAATGTCAAAATGATGATGGTAAGACATTCCTCCTTCCTTCCTTCCTTCTTTCCTTTCTTCTTCCTTCTTTCCTTCATTTCTTCCTACATTCTTCCCTTCCTTCCTTTTCTTCATTTATTTCATTTTAATTATTAGAAAAATAGCACATTTTATCTTCCCCAAATCCCAGAAATTTGGTAGTAATACTATTCAGAAGTCTATAAAATTTAAAATGTTTTAATAACCACCTATATGTCATAGAACAACAGCAACAAAATTAAAAATATCAGCTTGATTTGTTCATGGTATGATCAAGAATACTATAAGAAAATAAAGCCCAGGTGTTAGGGAAAAATAGTTTCTACTCTATTATTTTTTAGTTTTCCTGGTCAATATTGTGATTTTCTTAGTGTGTTAAAAACTCAGAATAAAAATTTTACTTCTGAAGCAAATCAACCACTCAACTATAATTTAAAGTAAGACTTGTCTGGAGCCACGAAGAGACTTAACTGATTTGTTCATGGCCAAGTGTATAAGAGGTAGGACTTGAAACCAACTATTCCTGACACCTAGGTTGTCACTCAATCCATTACACTACTATTCTACTTAGCATTTCTTAGTCTGAGAATTTTTGCAAAGGTGGTTGTTGTTTAATAGACTTAATATATCATTGTCATGGATATTAATTTTATCATATTCTTTAATATATTTATGCGAAGTCTCCTGAATAACATTGGATTCTTAGGATGGCAAGTAGTTAATTGAATATAAAAAAGCTAACATAAATAAGCTATTTAGCCATTGAATACTTATATAATGATGACTTATATATCTACATTAAGGAATATAACTCATTTTATAGGGCTTAGCCATCATTAAACAGCCATTTACCTGAAAAGAACAGTGAATAACATAACACAGTTCCCCAAAGTAATTTTTTCAATGTGTTACCAAATGAGCACAGCCACTAATTTGTCAATAAGTAAACCATTTTGTTCCCAACAATGCTTAGAGCTACCAATGTGTTTGTTGTTCCTTCAATATTAGCTAGCCCTTACCTGTATGAAATAATTCATTCATATATTTTAAATGAATACTTATTGTGATAATATAATATGTATATATGTATATGTGTGTATTTGTTTGTGTGTGTGTGTGTGTGTGTGTGTATAATCACAATTAAGACTGACTAATAAAAGAAGAATGGTAAATCATAGCCCCCAAAGTAGACAAAATTAAATATAATATAGGTAAATATTTATTGATCATCTAGTTGTGTGAAGAACACTGTGACAGGTACTGAGGAAGTGATAAAGTTGAAATTAGATAAATCATTTTCCTTTCACTTAAACAGCTTAAAATCCTAAAAAAAGGACTGAACACCAACATAGAGAACTATACTTAAAAATCCACAGTAAATATAAAGAACAGTCATGACAGAGCTTAATGCATACAATATGATTTTTATTATGCGAAATACATTTATCTTACATAATGAAGTCAGAAATTCAAAATAAATTATATTGTGAATAAAAAAACCTAATTGCTAAATAGTTTAGCAACTATTTATTTACCTCCAATCCAATTAAGATTTGATGATTTATTTTACAAATAAAGATTTGTTATATTTCTAGGAAACTAGTAAGCTTACATTATATGAAGAAAATGGTAACATAATATTTCTAAAGAAAAAGTAAGAAAATAATTGCCTATTCAAATAGAAGCTATTTTTAGAGTCTATGTTCATATTTGTAACACATTTGCAAAAACTCATTGAAGTTTTCAAAGCCATACTAGAAAGTCAATTAAATCATCTGCTAAAGAAATCAAAAACAAAACATGAGAGAAATAATTTCTACTCAATGTGATCTTAAATTTCATTGGACTGTATTCCCTTTTATCAAAAAAAAATTATAGAGTAACTCCTCTATGTCCTGTCATACCGTGCAACTCTAATCTATGTCTATTTCATAAACTCTCCTCAAAGTAGTGACTCAGTGTACTAGAGACCATCCTCTGATTTGTCTGGTATCTTGGGGATATCATTGTTCTACTTGGGCTCCTCATATTTTAGACCTTAGACTTGCTGCATGATTAATACACCAACTTTGATCATTTGTGGTCCTAATAGTGACTTTTATGACATTTCTTATAGAAAAATCATTGTTGGTAATAGACTAAAATTGTTTTATGTTCACCATGTTTGCCAATGCCTTTTGTGTAACCTGTCATGTTACCTGTAGTGTGACATAAAGGGTTTTTACAAACTTTTAAAGTTTTATGTAAATGTCAGATGTCATTATTAAGACTCAAAGATCTTTTAGACAGACTTTGGATATTAAATCCACAGATTTAAAATGTGGCTTTTGTCAAATTACCAAAGTTATGAAAATTGTTGAAATAATTACACCATCCTCAGTTTGACAGTTTCAAAAAATGAAACTAGAAGACATAAGGAAGAAAATGCTAAATAGAATTTTAAAGCAAATTAACAAAGACATTGAAATTGTCAAGTTCCTTGAACAAAAAAGATCAATAATTTTTTTTATTAAAACTTGATCATCTTTCATTGCATCATATATAGTAAGTGTAAGCAGCAAAGTCAGTGGATTGATCATTGTCCCTTAGCTATCAACCTCTGTTGCAGAGATTAGTGTAGCAAAAGAATGCTACATCTAATTTGGTAAGAATTCCCCAGCAAACATTTTTTCATATCCTGTGACTTCAGTATGAAAGTGGGCACCAGAGATATGTTAATTAGTATGATTTGGATCAAGAAATGAAAGCTATGAAAGGCCTACAGAGTACTTTAAGCTTCATGTTTGTACATCATGAATATTCAAGAAAACAGTAGGAACATGGTAAACATGAGTAATACTGAATGACATCATAAAATGAATTTGGTTTATCTTAACAGGAAGGAAACTGATAGTTATAAAAGGAGCCATCATTTCATATAAGCTATTTGTGTGCAAAATGACCATTGTCTAGCTAGATGAAAAATGAAAGGAAATGCTTAACTAGAAAAAGGAAAAAAGATGAGAAGCAGATTACATGTGATTTCAGGAGCTATAGTTTGACATGTTTAAACAAATCATTCATTTTCTTTAAAAAAAGTAATGAACAAACTTAATGCCATTAACGTGGGATTTTCTCAGTTTTTGGAAATAAAAAATAAGGCAAAACGGTTGTCATAATGAGGAGGTCAAAGAGCCCAGAAACCACTATTATTAAAATGAATGCTTAAATTAAGTGACATACAAGAAAGGAAGTTGGAATTTTATTTTAATTACTCAATTAGCAAACATTTAGCAATTTACCAGGGTTCTGGATAAAAAGTGCAAATATATGCATATATATATATATATATATATATAATACACACACACATACACATATAAACACACATATATCTGCTGATTATGAGGTCCTCCAAATGGTCCTTGTGGAAGAAGACACTATGCTTATTTTATTCAGCCCTAGAATGCTCCCAAATCTTCTTAGTGAATTATTTAGTAACATGATAAAGATTTGCTTAATCATCTATAAACAAAGTTCTAGTGGGAAATATTAAATTCCATTATTGAGATAATAAAACAATCTGCTTCTGCACTTCTCGTGAAGGCAAGTGAGACCAGTGCTATAGGGATAATTTCTCTGCTTAACTGACGTTTACTTTATGCTGACCCTCTGGCCTCCTTTACCATCATCAGTAACCAACCCCATTATTCTTCAAAAATGAGTGTGGCTTGGAATCAGAAGACATGTTCAAGCCCTGGTCCTGATCTTAGTTGTGTGACTTTTGTCAAGTCACTTCACCTCTTTGACTTTTATCTCTAAAATGAGATAATAGTATTTTTGTAGTCTATCTCACTCTTTTTAAGATGAAAGAGCTTTGTGAATGCTAAGGCATTATAGTATGGTTGATATCATCACAGCAATAGTTTTCTTAAGCTCATGTTTTTAATAATGTGCATCTTCCACATTGGTCTATCCATTTATTCATGTGATCATTTAATAGAAAAGTCCTAACAGAATCCTAACATTCTGCAAGGTAGAATAATGAACCAAACCTGTAAATCAGAGCTGACAGGTGACGAAGGATTTACTTCAGGAATATTAGCTCTTGCTACCTTTCCCCTCTTACAAAAGTGTATTTGCATAAATAATCTAGCCTATTCCAATCATTATATAGTATTTGGCATTTCTATAAAGTTTTATATTCTTGCACTTATTTAATGCTAATTTCCAGGAAGTAAATAATATTACTATACAATTTATAGTTGAGGAAATTAAAACCCGTTTTGCCTAGGGTAATTCTGATAGTAAGTATTCGAGGGGAGATTCAAATCTACTTATTTTTGACTCCAAGTTCAGACACCCTGCTGTCTCTTAGATATGTGTTGAAAGTTATTAATGTTCAAGTGAATAAACACATATGATGATCCATATACATATATGATGAAGGGTAATGGCATTCTATCTATATTTAAAGATAAAAAAATGGATGGTAATTGTGATGTCCACAAAAGAAAAGAAGGAAGCTTCATTTTAATATCCCATTTATATTTATTTGTGACTTTACTATAGTTGAATAACTCATAAGATCATAAATTTAGAAATAGGAGGGATCTTAGAAATAATCTGACCTGACTGATTCATTGTACAAGTCAGGGAATATGGAGGCTAAATGAGTTGTCCAAGGTTATTTAAGTAGTAAGTGGCAAAGTAGAGATTCAAATTCTCATCCTTGCTCTGCCTGCTGAACCACTACAACTGCTAAGAGTGACCCAAACTTTATGAGTAAACAATGCTCATTATCTGCATGTTTAGAAAACTCTGTTGCCTGATGTGTAGCTATTTTATTTGTATATTTAGCATTCTCTAGAAGTGAAATTGATTTCTTAGACTTCCAGATAGACCTAGGCAACTTTAGATTTTCATAACTAAACAATATTAAAAGCTGAGCATCATTAAGACTGCATTTTTTTATGTTATTGTTGCTCCAGAATTTGATTTTCATGTGAGGAAATTCTTTCAGCGCAGATTGTGAAAAATAAATCACTTCAACAGAAACTAGAGTGTACATAGAACTTCAAGTTTTGTAAAGCATTGTACATCAGTTGTCGCATTTGGAGCCCACAACATTCCTGTGAGGTAAGTGTCTGGTGAATAAAGAGCTAGTCCTTTAGTTAAGAAGACCCGACTTCATATCCTATCACTTTGACACACTCTTTCTATAATCTTCAGCAGATCATTTAACTTTTCAGAGCACCAAGCAACTCATCAAGGGTTACTGATTTGCATGTATACAAGAATTTCAGATTCTGACAAAAAAAACCCCAACAAACCTGGTGGAGCTATGGATAAGACAAAAACATGTATGTGGGTTTCAATTACACACACACACACACACACACAGAGTTCTGTGTTTTACAAAAAAAATAGACTAATTCAGTGAAAGTATACAATAGAATCTACATGGTTAGCAGGTGTGATGTGCTGACTGTAAACATCTGAAATTATAGGATAGCTTTGAAAGAAGCAATGAAAGAATTGGGCCTATAATCACCAGTGTTAAAGGTATAAAAAATTTCAAGGCCTTAAAAATAAATTAAACACACACACACACACACACACACACACACAGAGGTTATAGCATCTATTTCTTCACAATTCTTCACATTTCATTCAAAGATGCAAAGCCATTAGTCATCTTTAACAGAATTTCAAGTTTTATATTATAGCATTATACTAACAGAATGTATCTTCTTCCTTTACAAGTAATGTCCTGAATTTGGATTTACAAAGACTTATTGTTCCTTTATTTTATATAGTTATACACTGTATTACAATCCAAGAGAAGTGGTGAGAGCAGTTCTGTTGAAGGCTGCACTGATGATTTATGAAGCTGAAAGTAAATAGACCCCAAATTAGGTTTCAGAACTGCAGTGTAATTTTTATCATGTAACAAGGAAATTCATTTACAAAGACTATCCTGCAGCTCTGAAATGCACTCTAAAGATTAAGTTCAGTTTGACAGAAGGTTCAAGATTTAATTTTAAATTGGGAAGGAGAAATCAGATTATCAATCACCTGGAGAAATATGAAATAGAACCTAAAAATTGTTGATTTCATTTTTTATTTGTAAAACTTTTATTTGGTATACAGCTTTTGATGTAAGAGAGGTTTTTTGGTAATACTGATGAAATGCTACAAGAAGAACACAACTTTAAAATTGTTGATCATAAACCAAGTTCATAAATAAGAATCAAGTAAAATCACTCCCAAAACATCATCTAACATTAGGTCTTAGTTAAGAATTACCCTTTGAGGACAATACGGAGAGGAAGAAAAAAGCTGAGACAAAAAGCTATTTTTCAGACAACAAAAACCTTCCTTGACTCAATTAACAATTAAAAGAACTATTCATTAATGGAATCTTAATTTAACTGTTACACCAGGACTTAGTCTGCTTATTACAAAGTTAATTTAAGATCACCTTTTATAGGAGTTGCTCATTTAATTGATAATAAAAGCTTCTTTAATTAATATTCCCAATTAGTTGCCTTGATGTTTAGGAGTCTTTCTTTATCCTCCCTTCAACTGTAATGCTCAAAGAATTTTTAAAAATGTTTGCATCAAGGCATCTTTTAAATTGTATTCATTTAAATACCCAGACCATCTTCAGTATTTCCCTTAAGCTAATGGAATAGCATTTCCTTAGACACAGTACATATCTGATCATGAAAATAAGGTTGAGATTATTTGGCATTCATAAAACAATTCTAATTCACTAGATATTTCTTTGGTGAATTTCCTGGGTGGCCTTGGATGGTCAAGCAAGAAAAAAAAAGTATCAATAAATGCTGTTCATTTTCAATGAGACAGAAACCATTTGAAATATAGAGAAACAGAATGAAAGAATTGAGAATTCATTTTCTTTAGCAAAATTTTCTTCATTCAAAAATATTTCTTCACACTTACTGATATGCTTAATAAATGTGCCAAAGTCTAACAATCTTTAGTTTCCTTAGAAAAATTCTACTTGTGTGAGAGATTAAAAACCACAGATTGATTTGAAACCTTTCTCTTTTGGAATCTTTTGAGCACTACCTGACATTGTAGCTGATGAAAATGGAAATGCTTAGGTGTGGAATTATGTAGTGCATATGGATAAAGATATCCATTTTCATTCTCTTTAAAAACATAATGATGCTTTTTCTTATCAGTTCGCTTGATAATTCATGGAGTATTGCTCTGGCACCCACAGAATGTCAAAAGAAACCTAGAGGAGAATATTTTTAGGTAGACCATCCATGGAGCACCAGTCCATGATGTCTTTCTACCATCTTTGCCCCATTGACCTATTTTTCACATTGACACACCTCCACTTCTACTGCCTTTCCCAAGATTCCTGTAATTCCTTTCTTAACCTACTTTTGAGAAAGCACTCATGCAAATTATCCTACTTTCTTCAAACTTGAACCAATCTATGATACACAGATCATTTCTCCTCCTTGAACTCTCTCTGATATCTTCCCTGCTTTGTCCAGGTTTCCAACTTCCTTTTAATGACTTTTGTGGCATTTTCTCGCTACCCTCCCTAAAATGAAAGTGCTTTGAGGTTAGAAAATGTCATTTATTTTTTTTGGCTTGGATTTGTTTCCACAGCACTGTGATCAGTGCCTGACAAACAGGAGGAAGAGAAATATGTTAACATAACATTTATATAGGACCTATGTGTGCTAATCACTTTAAAATATCATCTATTTGTAACTTCACAATTCTACTTGGAAGAATTGTTATTATACCCAATTTTATAGGTCAGATGAGGTAAAGAAAGATTGAATGGCTTGCTAATGGTATTACAGCTGGGAAGTGTCTGAGGGCAAATTTGAATTCAGGCCCAGAACTCTCTCTACTGTGCCACCATACTTCTTTCGTTGTTCAGTTATACGGTCATGTCAAACACTTTGTGATTGTGTGGGCTTGTCCATGGGACTCTCTTGGCAAAGATGTCAAAGTGTTTTGTTATTTCTTTTCCAGTATGTCCTTGTTTTACAGATGAAGAATTGAGGCACTGAGGTGATAAATGACTTGCCAAGGGTCACACAGCTAGTAAGAGTCAAAGACCATATTTGAACTCAGATCTTCCTGATTTCTTTATTTATTGTACTACCTAGCCACCCCTAGCTACCTCTAGAAGAGCTTAATAAATGTTTATCTATCTGTCTATCTATCTATCTATCTAATCTGTTTGTCTGTCTGTCTCTCTGTATATCTGTCTGTCTTGCCTAAGGATTTATGGGAGGTCTTTGACAAAAATTGCACAGAATGAGGTTTAGACAGGTTGTGATCTTTCCCTTTGGAGATAGGAAACATGGCCTTAAGATCACAGAAACATACAATGTTCATAAATTCTTAGTTAGTACTTAGTTAGTATTTGCTAACTAAATGTAAGCTCATAGGAGCATAAGTCTAAAGCTGATAGGGACCTTAGAGAAAATCTTGTCCAGTCCCCACATTTTACATATGAGGAAACTGAGGCCCAGACCAAGGTCATATAAATGGTAGTTAAGCACTGTAAAATGGGTTTCTTCATTTTATACTTGGTATGTCTTCTTCAGATGACACTTTTTTTCCTCCAAATTTAATAATTTACTTGTTTACAGTTTTCAACAATCACTTCCATAAGTTCCAAATTTTCTTCCCCTCCCTCCCCGTTCCCACCCAGGATGGCATGCACTCTTATGTGGATTCTACACATAACATTCTTATTAAAAATATTTTGACATTAGTCATGTTGTATAGAAGAATTAAATGAGTGGGAGAAACCATGAGAAAAAACAAACAAAAAATAAAAGAGAAAATAATCTGCCTCATTCTGCATTCTGACTCCGTAGTGGATGATATTTTGCATTATGAGTCCCTTGGAAATTTTTTAAGTCCTTGCATCGCTGTGAAGGTCTAAGTCTATCAAAAACAGTCCTGACACACTGTGACTATTACTGTGTATAATGTTGTCCTGGTTCTGCTCACTTCACTCAGCATCAGTTCATATAAGTTCTTCCAGGTTTTTCTGAAGTCCACCTGTTCATCATTTCTTATAGCACAAGAGTATTCCATTACATTGATAGACTACAACTTGTCCCCCCATTCCCCAATTGATGGGCATCTCCTTGATTTCCAGTTTTTGACCACCACAAACACAGGTACTATCATTTTCATGATCTCTTTGGGAAACAGCCCTAAAAGTGAAATTGCTGGGTAAAAGGAATGAAACTTTTAGAACTAACGTGTTTTCCCCAAGGTCCAGAAAGTAGAGCAATTCTCTGTTAAACTAGGTCTCTGCTTACAGAAATTTGCAAAGACCCCTTGTGTTTTTATTTAGGAAAATAGTTCTTTTGTAAATGTCTAGATCCTTTTGATAATGAATGTTTCAAGAAATATTTTTAACTGATCATTCAGTAAATCAACAAATATTCCAGAATTTTAATTCATGCAAGGTTTACCAATTACTCTAAATCATAGAAATAATACAAATATTAACTTTCAGGGAACTATCAATCTAGTTTTGAATATAAAACAAGAATTTAGATAAAATGCAAATGCTTACTGATAATTATCATATAAGTGTTTGGCAATTCCAGAGGTCAAAGAATTAAATATATAGAGCTTGATTGAAGATATAGGCCTCAGAGGTTATAAAGTTTATTTCTCTTATTTTGCAGAAAGTAAAAATAAGAAAAGTTAAGTGATTGACTCTCTATAACACAGCTCATAGTAGCTGCTATGTCATTTAAACTCAGATCTTCCCATCTATAGCTCCACAACTTAATCCACTGTGCTACATTCCTACAAGGCAAAGTAATTCAATTCAATAAAAATTCCAACATATTCATAAACTATTTTGAAAGGCTTCATATCAGAAACCACAAATGCGAACCAAGAGACAAAATAGTCACTGCCTTTAAGAAGAATAATTTTGTCCCCATCCTCTCTTTTCTCCTGTAGGGCCAGATAACTTTCTATTTCCCATTACCTGTATTTCTTATTTCCTAGTAGCAGGAACAATACTTGATAGTTGTTTCTAAAACTTTGAGTTCCTACTTCTCCCCATCCCTCCCTCCCCACACATTCCCTTTGGGAAGGCAGGCAATTCAAGATAGGCCATATCTGTGTAGTTTTGCAAATGACTTCCTTAATAGTCGTGTTGTGTAAGAATGACTATATTTCCCTCCATCCTATCCTGCCCCCCATTGTTTCTATTCTCTCTTTTGATCCTGTCCCT
>CM053770.1:393031465-393054958 GCA_028658325.1 Potorous gilbertii | reverse complement strand
GCAAAAGCTCACTGAAGAAAATAGTTCTCTCAAAATTAGAATGGAACAGATGGAGGCCAATGACTTTCTGAGAAACCAAGAAATCACAAAACAAAACCAAAAGAATGACAAAATGGAAGAGAATGTGAAATATCTCATTGGAAAAGACAAGAAAAAAGGAAAATGAGAAGAATATTTACAGGGATAGGGAACCTGTGGCCTCAAGGTCACAGGTGTCCCTCTAAGTCCTCAAGTTGGGCCCCTTTGGATTGAGTCAAAGGGCTGCACTTGAGGACCTAGAGGGCTACCTGTGGCCTCGAGGCTGCAGGTTCCCCACCTTTGGATAGAGCCTAAAAACTATAAGCCAATAGACTTGAATTTGATGCTTAAAAAAGTCCAGGATATAAAATCAAAAGGTTTTGGAGCATCTAGAGAAAGAAGCAGGAATTATGAAAAGTCATCATGCAAAGGACCTAATGGATTAAACCTCGTTTTCTTTTTTGAAAGAGTTAGACTGGTAGATCAGGAATGGTATATACCTTTCCTTGATTTTAGCAAAACTTGTGGAAATTATTCTCATGATTTCTTATGGAAAATATTGAGATATATTTAGCTTAAATGATAGAATAATTAAATGTAACTGAAAGTGATTGTCATGAATATTTGCTATCATGGTACCTTGCAAATAATTGTTGTTTAGCTAGTAAGTCATGTCTGACTCTTCATTAATCCATTTGAAATTTTCTTGGTAACAATGTTGGAATGGTTTGCCATTTTCTTCTATAGCTTAATTTACAGATGAGGAACTGAGGCAAACAGGGTCAATGATTTGCCCAGAGTCACATAGCTGTAAAATGTCTGAGGTCACATTTGAATTCAAGTCCTCTTGACTACAGGCCCAGCATTCTATTCATTGCAACACCTAGCAACCCTTTGCTAATAAGAAATGTCACTTAATAAATGTTTGTCAACTTGGAAGAAGGTCTCAGAAATTTTGGTGTAATGATGTGTTATTCATATTTTTATCAATGTGTTCAGTTTTAGCATTGTATTTTAGGAAGGTTAGAACAGTCTCTGGACAGCCTCTATAACATGATGGATATGTTGAGATCAGTGCATATGGATATTATTTAAAGAATTTGAGGATGGTTTTCCTGTAGGGAACACTTAGGACAGGAAGAAGAAAGAGAATAAAAAAAATATTTGAGGGGAAGGACAACTAATCTTATGCTTGTTTTCTGAGGACAGACTTAGAACCAATAGACAGAATTTGCAGAGAGGCTGATTTTGAACTGGCATACTTTAAAAAATAACATTTAGAGCTGTATAAAAGTAAAACAGACTGTTTTAGAAGTTATTGGATTGCTTCTCACCAGGGATTTTCAAATGTAGACTAAATGAATACTTCAGGGAAGATCAGATTCTGGATGTTTTTTCAGCCCTCTGGTATATATTTTTTTCAATTCTCTGAATGTTTACAAGTAGTCAAAATGCATTAATGGCACATCTACTTATTGTAGAACACTGACTTCCTTCTTTGAATATGCTCAGTTAATTAGGAATTGACTTGTTCACTTACCCAGGTGATAATCTAGGAACACTCTTAGGCATTTAGGGAAATTTCTGATTAGTAAAGAGATTTTTGTGTTCCAACAATACTTTTTCACTTAACAGCCAGCTATCTCCCCTTTCCAAGGAGAGATAATTATATAATTTAAGACAAGCAAAGATATTTTTTGTTGTTCAGTCATTTTCAGTTATGTTTAACAATTTGTAACCTTATTTTGGGGTTTTCTTGGCAAAGATACTAGAATGGATTGCTATTTCCTTCTCCAGCTCATTTTACAGATGAAGAAACGGAGGCAAACAGGGTGAGGTGACTTGTTCAGAGGTCTATAGCTAGTAAATGTTTGAAGTCAGATTTGAATTCAGGAAGATATTTTCCTGATTCCAGGCTTGGCACTCTATATACTCTGCCACCTAATTACCCTGGAAAGATATCACACAATTGTTTTAATATTGACAACCTGCTAAAAGTTATGAAGGCCTCTTTTTTTAATAAGCATTTTTGATTACTCAGTCTTTGAGTGGTTCTTTCACTTTTTTATATACATAAATCAATGGCATATGATTGGAGAAAGGAGGACAAACATGGGGAATATTAAAATTGAGTAGGTAACTAGAATATGAAACTGAAACATAAACTGGATCAAACAAAGATGAGTCAGATAGTCAACACATATGTAGAAGCAGCAAAAGGTCTGTAATAAAAATCAGGACACAGCAGTGGAAAAATCTCAAGAAATCATAAAGAAAGTCTGTGACATGAGAGTCTTTCCTTTTGATAGATAAGATGTACCACAGGCACTAAATTTTGGATCCTAATAGAACTATCCAAAGAAAACCCAGGCAATGTCTAACACTTTTTTGATCTTCAATCTAACTTCATAGTTGTCCCCTTAACCTCGTGAACAGATTTTTATTCCCTGAGATCATATTAAAATAGTTATGTTTCATTGAGAGGTGGGCAACAACTCCATATTAAGGTTAGAAAAGAAAAAAAAATTAATAGGAAAGGTTGATCATCAGTGGCCCAGAGACAATGAATGTAAAAATTAGAACAGATCTTATTCTAGGGACCTTTGCATGTCTTCAAAGTTTCATAAATTAACTCTTCTGTCATAGTACAGTGAAAATAGCAATTATGTTAGAATCACTCATTATACAGAGGTCAGAAAACTACTTTTTTTCCTGGTAGAGGAATATCTTTATAAAGGATTCTTGGTTAGGTACAGATGGGACTAAATGATCTTTGGAATACCTTAGAACTCTTAAGAATCTCTAATGATTCTGACCTATGTATACACAAACACACATACATATATGCACACAAACTTGTGTGAATATAGATATAAATATAGATTAGACATAGATATGTTACCTATCTGTGGAACTAAATAGATTACAGTCATAGATTTTAAGCTGAAAGGTACCTTAGAGTTCATTCAGTACAACTTTTTCATTTTACAGATGGGAATGTTATTGCAATAATTTTGTTTTCATTACATGCTTGCAAACCAAACAAAACACATGTTCTTAAGATGGTATTAGCATATATTTTAAGAGTACTATTTTATTTAGTTGGGATATAATGAAATAGATGTAAAAATACTGAGTAATTCATGTTTTTGTGGATAATTTAGTCTTATAGGAGCAGGGAACCTGTGGTCTCAAAGGACATGTGGCCTTGTAGGTTCTTAGGGACAGCCTTTTGACTGAGTCCAGGTTTTACAGAACAAATTCTTTTATTAAGGAGATTTGTTCTGTAAAATTTGGATTCTATCAAAGGGCCATACTTGAGGACCTAGAGGGCCACATGTGACCTCCAAGTCACAGGTTCCCCATCCCTTGATCTAAGATTACAACTATATAACATTTCAAGTGAAGAGTCATAACCAGTCATTAAGGTTGTATTTTTAAAGCTTCTTTTCCTTCAGGCTTATTAAATACATAATCTCAAGGAAATGTCATTGTTGGGCAAAATAAAAGTTGTGACTTGAAGTAATTTAGGCCTATGTACATAAATTGACTAACATGACAAATACACTCCTATTGCATGTTTAGCTGAATACTCAAAATTCCAATCTCCTTGACAGCTAACAAATATATCAATCATATTTTGGGGAAGTAATGTATGTATATTTGTTAATAATTCTCCGACTCAATTTTTCAATTATATTTCATGTTCATTTTTTTGATGATGATAGTATCCTGAATAAGAGTCTGTTTACAGTGTTGCTCGATAAGTTTTTTCCCCTCAACAAATGCCAATGTATAATTCATTATGTGTTGAGTAGACAGAATTTGTTGTTAGTGTGTAGAAGCATATTATCAGGGAAATACGTGACAGAAAATGTAGATAAGATAAGGTCAACTGGCTATGTTAACCTATGAGAGGTACATAATCTAAATGTTCTATTGGTATCTTCACTTTGTCAAGAAATAAAGAAAAAGGGAAAAGGAAGCATAGACTGCAGTATATTTATTTGGTGGACCATCTGTAGTAAATTTATGGGAGTGCTTAGACAAGTTGAGGCAGCTAGATGTCCCCCTAGACAGAGTACTAGACCTGGAGTCAGGAAGACCTCTGTTTCATCCTGCCTCAGTCACTCACTAGCTATGTGACCTGGGTCAAATCATTTAATCTCTGTTTGACTAATATCCTGGAGAAGGAAATGGCAAACCACTCCAGTATATTTACCAAGAAAACCCATTTGGGGTGATGAAGAGTAAGACATGACAGTGACTGAATAGCAACAAAAAGATAAATCACCCAGAATGAGAAAGTATGGCAGTTCGTTGTGTATATTTGAGTATAAGATGTACCAAAATAGTAAAGGAGCTGAATTCTAGAGGGAAAAAGGCAGCTTTAAGTTGGTCACTCAAATTTATAAGGTTTTTTTGCCTAATAATTTCCACTGGAAATGTTTTCAAATATAGCATAGAATAGGCTGAGGAAAATTTTTCTAAAACCTGGAAATTCCATAAAAAATTCAATTAATATTATCCACAAAGTTCCATGTAAATACAGGTACTTCTTTGCTACAGTTTGCAGATTTTTCAATGATAATTAGTTAATTAACTAAGCTAATTAGAGCACCTTGTCAAGAATATTTTGCCCTATGTTATGTTTTAGTCATGGAAATATAAATTTAAGGACTGGAATTTACTAATTTTTTTCAGTACATAACAAAAATAAACAACAGATGCTCCAAAAGAATGACTAGATGGTAGAAAAAATAAGACAAGCATTAGTAACATTAACAAATCAGAGGACGGTAATGTAGTTAATCTTTTTAAATGACTCTAGAAAACAGAAAATATGATGCATATCTCAACACAGGCTGATGGTGAATGAGAATGATAAAAATCAAAGAACACAGTACATATGTATATATATATGTATGTATATGCTATTAGAGAATATACACTTATAAAAGTATGCCAAGAATATATATGTACAGTTAAATGTGAATGCATTTATCAATATGTCTAAGTATGCCTATATGTTAATAAAATAATCACCAATATTTTTCTTTAGTGAGATTACTCTTGAAATATACACACTGGATAAGGCAAAAATCCATATTCCACAAAGCTCAAATGCTTCTAAAATCACTTGATGAGAGTTAACATTCATACATTTTTTCCATCGGCTACAATGGGAACAACATGCTCCTAATTGCTCTTACCACCATGAAGCATAAAATTAAGCAATAACTATTGCAGATATCATTAAAAACATATCTGGTAGACTAAAAACAAGATGAATTTCCTTTGCTAAGGTTATTGTTACTATTAAATCAAAGCCCATGAACTGTATAAAAAATTTGGGAAGTTTATCTTGCCCATTCTCTCCAGGTGGATGCGATATGGATTTTTAAAATACTCCAAGTCAATGAAACTTAAGCATCTAATCAACTTTGATCTAATAGTGACCTGTCCTTGCATATTCCCAGAGTTCCACTTTGATTTTTGTTTCTCTAAACAAATCTTCGTGATTTTCTACCTCACCCCGTACTTACATTTCAGATGACTGGGTAGTTCACTCACTGAATCACTGGCTAGAACCATGATTAGAATCCAACCATTGCTAAAAGTCTCTCTCAATTTAGAAGAGTAGACTAGCAATGAGTTCTCAGAGAAATAAGTTGAGCAATTGAAGTTTCTGACAAATTGCAGCCAAGAGAAGCTCTCTGTCTCTGCTTTCATAGACACCCTTCACCTTAAGGGCCCCTGATTGAACAGTGATGAAATGACAATGATGAAATTATTTCTTCTCTGAGCCCAACTAGAGAGGTTAAGAAAGGCACAGAATATTAGCACTGGAGATTACATTTCTCTATTTTATCATATGAGATAGAAAGAGAAGTATTACTGAAGTTCTGGATTTCCCTCATGTCTGGGAATTTCAATTTACTTTTGTAAATTTTGAATCTATTATCTCATCAATATTCTTTTATTATCTAACTTACAGGGTAGTAATGAGAAATAGATTTTGCAAATTTAAAAATAATATAAAATCTGAGTTGTAAATAATAAGAATAATTTTTCAGTTTTTATGTATTTTAGAGAGATATCCTGGGACAAGACATTATCTTTTTTTTAAATTAATTCATTTATTTTTACTTTTCAACATTCATTTCCACAAGATTTTGTTTTCCAAATTTTCTCCCCTTTTCTCTCCTCCATCCACCCCAAGATATCATGCATTCTGATGACCCCTTCCCCAAATTTGTCTCCTCTTTCTTTCACAGTTCTCCCTTCTCTCATCCCTTTCTTGTAGAGCAAAATAGATTTCTATACTTCATTGCCCACGTCTTATTTCCCAGTTGCATGTAAAAACTCTCCATTCCTCCCTACCCACCCATCCACACTGAAAAGGTATGCAATTCAATATAGGTTATAAATATGTAGTCATTTAAAACACCTCCATAACAGTCATGATCTGAAAAACTAACTATATTTTCCTCTATCCTATCATCCCCCTACTTATTTTATTCTGTCTTTTGGCCCTATGCCTCTTCAAAAGTATTTCCTTCCAATTAGCTCCTCTTCCCATTTGCCCACCCTTCTATTATCCTTCTCACCCTCTGCTTATCCTCTTGTCCCCTACTTTCCTATAGTGTAAGATAGATTTTCGTAACAAATTGAGTGTGCATGTTATTCCCTGCTTAATCTAAAAGTGATAAGAGTAAGGTTCACTCTTTCCCTCTCACCTCCCCCGCTTCCCATCCATTGAAAAGCTTTTTCTTGCCTCTTTTATGAGAGAGATAACTTACGCCATTCTATTACTCCTTTTTACCTTCACCAAATATATTTTCTCTCACCTCTTAATTTTATTTTTTTTTAGATATCGTCCCTTCATATTCAACTCACACTATGCCCTCTGTGTATATGTATATAATCCCTCTAACTACCCTAATGCTGAGAAAAGTCTCAGGAGTTACAAATATTATCTTTCCATGTAGGAATGTAAATAGTTCAACTTTAGTCAGTCCCTTATGATTTCTCTTTCCTGTTTACATTTTCATGCTTCTCTTGATTCTTCTGATCAAAAGTCAGATTTTCTATTTAGCTCTGATTTTTACATCAAGAATTCTTGCAAGTCCTGTATTTAATTGAAATTCCATATTTTACCCATGAAGTATTATATTCAGTTTTGCTGGGTAGGTGATTCTTAGTTTTAATTTAACTCCTTTGAACTCTGGAATATCATATTCCAAGCCCTCTGAAATCTTAATGTAGAAGATGCTAGGTCTTATATTATCCTGATTGTGTTTCCACAATGCTCATATTGGCTTTTTTTGGCTTGTTATAATTTTCTCCTTGAACTGGGAACTCTACAATCTGATTAAAATATTAATTTTAGGATCTCTTTCAAGAGGCAATCAGTGGATTCTTTCTATTTTACCCTTTGGTGGTAGAATATCAGGGTGATTTTCCTTGATAGTTTCTTGAAAGATGATGTCTAGGCTCTTTATTTTGATCATAGCTTTCATGTAGTCCAATAATTTTTACATTTTCCCTCCTGGATTTATTTTCTAGGTCAGTTGCTTTTCCAAATAGATATTTCACATTGTCTGCTATTATTTCATTCCTTTGGTTTTGTTTAATAATTTCTTGATTTTTCATAAAGTCATTAGCTTCCATCTTCTCCATTCTAATCTTTTTTATTATTTATTTTCCAGTTTTAAAAATTCACTTTGACCAGAGTTTGAATTACAGATTTTCTCTCTGTCTCTCCCCATTCCCACCCCTTCCTCAAATCTGTCCTCCCTTTTATCATTCCCACTCTTCTTCCATCCTCTTCCTCTCTATTTTCCTGTAGGGCAAAATAGATTTCTATATTCCATTGCCTGTACATCTTATTTCTCAATTGCTTCTTGATTTCTCATAAAATCATTAGCTTCCATCTACTCCATTCTAATTTTTAAAGAACTATTTTATTCAGTGTGCTTTTTTATCTCCTTTTCCATTTGGCCAATTCTACCTTTTAAGGCATTCTTCTCCTCCTTGGCATTTTGGACATCTTTTGCCATTTGAATTAGTCTATTTTTAAAGGTGTATTTTCTTTTTTGGGTCTCCTTCATCACACTGTTGACCCTGTCTCATTTTTTCTTGCATCATTCTCATTTCTCTTCCCAACCTTTCTTTCACCTCTCTTACTTGATTTTCAAAATCCTTTTTGAGCTCTTCTGTGGCCTGAGACCATTTCATATTTTTTTGAAAGCTTTGGATGTAGGAGTGTTGACCTTACTGTCTCCCTGTAGTTGTATGGTTTGTTCTTCTTCTCTTTGTATGCTTTGATCTTCCTCATCTGAAAGTATGGAAGAAAATACCTTTTCAACAAAAAGTAACCTTCTATAGTCTTATTTTTCCCCTTTTTGAGCATTTTCCCGGCCAATTACTTGACTTTTAAGTCCTTTGTCAAGTGGAGGGTATACTACTCCTGGCTTCAGAGGTTTTCTGCTGCTGTTCTTTGAGATATTTCTAGGGACCTGTAAGTTATCACTTCCTCCAAAGTGGCATGGTCAGGAGAGATGTGTTTGCTCCTCTCCTGGCTTGTGCTTGGATCTGTGAGCAACTACAAGCACTCTTTTCTGCTCTGGAACTGGGGGTAGAATTCCTTTCCATAGCTGCTACCAACTCTATCATGTCAGCACTCCTTCTCACCCCAGGACCACCATTCAGTACTGAGACCCAGATCACCTGCTTGATTCCCCCACCATCTGTAGGCAAAGAACTCCAGAAGTAGCTGCTGTTGCAGCAGTGACTGCTGCCCTGGGGTTGGGGCTGGGCTCAGACCATGTTCCCTTCTCACCCAGGGGAAGAGCTTTTTCATTCATCTTTGAAGTTGTCTTTGACATTTGTTGACTGAACAATCTGAAAATCACAGCAGCTGGCTATGACTCAGTGCCCTGAAACCTGCTCTAATCCTCTCTGTGCTGGACCACACATGCTGGGGTATGCTTAGCAATAGAGCCTTCCTGTCCGCCTTTCAGGTTTCCTGTTAGAATGGAAATCTATTTCCTTCTGTCATTTTGTGCCTTCTGATGCTCTAGAATTTATTCAATCATTTTTACAGGCATTTTAAGGGCTTTAGTGGGAGAACTTGAGCAGGTTCATGTGTCTACTCTGCCACCTTGGCTCTGCCCTGTCCATTCTAATCTTTAAGGAATTATTGTCTTCAGTGAAATTTTGGACCTGCTTTTCCATCTACTCAATTCTACTTAAGGCATTCTTCTCCTCATTGACTTTTTGGATCTCTTTTGCCAATTTGGCTAGTTTATTTTTTAAGGTGTCATTTTCTTCAGGATTTTTTGAGTCCCCTTAGCAAGCAGTTGATTCATCCTTCATGATTTTCTTGCATCATTTCCATTTCTTTTCCTAATTTTTGCTCTGCTTCTGTTATTTAATTTTCAAAATCCTTTTTGAGTTCTTCCATGACCTAGGACTAATTCATATTTTTCTTGGAGGCTTTGGATGTAGGATCTTTAACTTTGTTGTCTTCTTTGGTTTGTATATTTTACTCTTCCTTGTCACCAAAGTAAGATTCTATAGTCTGATTCTTTTTCCAGTTTTTGCTCATTTCCCCAGCCATTTGCTTGACTTTTGAGCTGTTTGTCAAGGTATTGCTATATGGTGGCTGCGAGCACCTCCACCACTTCTGCTACCCTGGGGCTGAACCACTCTACTCTCTCACACAGGTCCCACATGTTCTTTTTTTCTACTGACCTTCCAATTTGTCCTCAGAATTTTGAGATTGTGAAGTGTGGAAACCATCACAGATGCCAGACATTCAGTATCCCCAAGGCCTGCTTAGGTCCTGTCTATGCCAGTGCTGACCTGCACTCTGCTCCCAATGTCACATGATAGGTGCTTCTGGTCTACCTTCCATGCTATCTTGGACTTGAAATTTGCTTCACTCCATCATTCTGTAGGATTTAAAGCTCTTGAATTTGTTTAGTCATTTTTACAGGTATTTGGCTGGGCTTGGAAGTAGAGTTCTAGAAAGTCTCTGCTTCTACTCTACTATCTTGGCTCTGCCCCTCAACAAGACCTTTTATCATGCAATTAACAATTTTTATTTAATATTTTGTAAGATCCACCTATCATACAAGTAGATAAAATAATTTTTAAAAGGAATAAATGTATTATGATCTTATTTCATTTCTTGTAGCCTATTTAAAAGCATCTCCAGAATAGCCCTGGCAAAGGAAAGAACTGCAGGAGGCATTCAATTATAAGAACCTTGATTCTGGAGTGAAAGTATCTGACTTTACATTCTCCTTCTCTGTTGTGTTAGGGAAGTCACTCAACCATCTTTGGCCTCACTTTTTTTCACTCAGAAAGTGATAAAATGACTAAATGATCTCTGAAGTACCTTCTTCATTATTCTGTGGTAAAGATGATATGATCTCATTTTGTTCCAAAATAGTTTTTTAAATATCTTCCATGAATTCTTTTATTATAAATGCTTTTCCTTACATGTATCTTGGAGATTATGATGACCACTGTGAAAAGCATTGTTCTTTTTTATTCTTTTGTTTTTGTTTTTCTTTTTATTTTATTTAATTAATTTAGTTGTTTTCTGTTTTCAACAATAATTTCCATATGTCTTAAATTTTCTCAACGTCCCACGTCCCTCCCTGGTTTGCAATTTTATATAGGTTTTATACATATATTTTTATTAAAAAACATTTTCACATTAGTCATGTTGCCCAGAAGAATCAAAATGAAGGAGAGAGACCATGATAAAAACCAAAACAAAACATAACACAAGAGAAAATAGCCTGCTTCATTCTGCATTCTGATTCCATAGTTCTTTTTCTGGATGGGGATGAAATTTTACCTCAAGAGTACTTTGGGAATGTTTTAGGTCCTTGAGTTGCTCTGAAGGGCTTAGTCTATTACAAACAGTTCTCACATACTGTGGCTGTTACTGTGTATAATGTTCTCCTGGTTCTACTCCTTTTATTCAGCATCAGTTCATATAAGTATTTCCATATTTTTCTGAAGTTCAACTGTTCATCATTTCTTAAGGCAAAATAGTATTCCATTACATTCATATACCACAACTTGTTCAGCCATTTTCCAATTGATGGGCATTCCCTCAATTTCCAGTTCTTGGCTACCACAAAAAGAGTTGCTATAAATAATTTGTATACGTGGGACATTTCATGTTTTTGTGATCTCTTTGGGATATTGCTCTAGAAGTGATATTGTTGGGTCAAGGTGTACGAACATTTTTGTAGCCCTAGGAGCATGGTTCCAAATTTCTCTCCAGAATGGTTAGATCAGCTCACAGTTCCACAGTGAATTAGTGATCCAACTCTCCCACATCTTCTCCCAAATGTATTATCTTCCTCTTGTGTCCTGTCAGCCACTCTGATAAGGGTGATGTAACACATCAGAGTTGTTTTGGTTTGCATCTCTCTTATCAATAATGGTTTGGAGGATTGTTTCACATGACTATAGACAGATTTAATTTCTTCTGCTGAAAACTGCCTGTGCATATCCTTTGACCATTTATCAAATGGGGAATCACTTGTATTCTTGTAAAATTGATTCAATTTTCTATGTATTTTAGAAACGAAACCTTTATCACAGATACTAGTTGTAAAAATTCTTTCCCAGTTTTCTGTTTCCCTCCTAATCTTGGTTGCATTGGGGTTTTTTGTGCAAAAACTTTTCAATTTAATATAATCAAAATTATACATTTTGTACTTATTAAGATTCTCTATCTCTTGTTTGGTCAAATATTTCTCCATTCTCCATAAATCTGACAAATACACTATTCCTTGCTCCCCTAATTTGTTTACAGTATCAGCCTACCCATTTGAACTTTATTCTTTTGTGTGGTGTCAGACATTAGTCTATATCCAGGCACGCTATTATCCAGTTTTCCCAGCACTTTTTGTCAACAAGTTCTTATCCCAGAAGCTGATGTTCTTGGATTTATCAAAAAATAGACTGCTATAGTCATTGACTACCGTGTCCTGAGTCCCTAATATATTCCACTGGTCTACCCTCATATTTCTTAACCAGTTTCAAGTGGTTTTGATGATTGCTACTTTATAGTACAATTTGAGATCTGGTAGTGCTAGGCCACCTTCTCTAGCATTTTTTTTTCATTAACTCCCTTGATATTCTAGACCTTCCGTTATTCCAAATGGATTTTCATATTATTTTTCCTATTTCTAGAAAATGATTTTCTGGTAGTTTCATTGGTATGGCACTGAACAAGTAAATTAATTTAGGTAGAATTGTCATTTTTATTATATTAGCTTGGCCTACCCACAACCAACTGACGTTTTTTCCAATTACTTAGATCTCACTTTATTTGTGTGAAAAGTATTTTGTAATTGTGTTCATACACTCCCTAGATATGTTTTGTCAGCTAGACTCCCAAATATTTTAGTGTCTATGGTAACTTTAAATGGGATTTCTCTTTCTATCTTTTCCAGTTGGGCTTTGTTAGTAATATATAGTAATGCAGATGATTTATGTGGGTTTATTTTACAACCTACAGCTTTGGCAAAGTTGTTTATTATTTCAAGTAGTTTTTTGCTCCATTCTCTAGGATTCTTTAAGTATATCTTGTGCAACAAATGATAACTTAGTGATTCAAATTCCTTCCATTTCTTTCTCTTCTTTTATTTCTAAACTTGAATTTTTAGTACCATGTTGATTAAGAGTGGTAATAATGGACATCCTTGTTTCACCCCTCATCTTTTAGGAAATGCATCTAGTTTGTAACTATTACGTATAATTCTTGCTGATGGTTTTAGGTAGATAGTGCTTACTATTTTACGGAAGGCTCCATTTATTACTATGCTCTACAATGTTTTCAATGGGAATAAGTGTTGCATTTTAACAAAGGCTTTTTCTCATCTATTCAGATGATCCTATGGTTTCTGTTAGTTTTGTTGCTGATATAATCAATGATGCTGATAGTTTTCCTAATATTGATCCAGCCCTGCATTCCTGGTATAAATCCTTATTCTCATGACAAGTTGCTGTAATCTTTTAGCTATTATTTTTTTTTTCAATTTTGCATCCATATTCATTAGGGAAATTGGTCTATAATTTTCTTTTTCTGTTTTGACTCTTCCCAGTTTAGGTGTCGGAACCATATTTGTATCATAAAAAGAATTTGGTAGGACTCCTTCACTAGTTTTCACAAATAGTATATATAGCATTGGAATTAACTGTTCTTTAAATGTTTGCTAGAATTCACTTGTAAAGCCATCTGGCCCTGGAGTTTTTCCGAGGGAGTTCATTGATGACTTGTTCAATTTCTTTTTCTGAGATGGGGTTATTTAAGTATTTAACTTCCTTTTCTGTTAATCTGGTCATTTTATATTTTTAAAATATTCATTCATTTCACTTGAGGTTGTCAAATTTATGGGCATAGAGTTGGGTAAGTAATCAATAATTTTTAATTATTGACTAATTTTTTTCTCCTTGGAGGTAAGTACACCTGTTTCATTTTTGATAGTGGTAATATGGTTTTTTCTTTCTTTTTTTAATCAAGTTGATCAAAGGTTTATCAGTTTTATTGTTTTTTTCATAAAACTAAATCTTTTTTTATGTATTCAATAGTTTTCTTAATTTCAATTCTATTAATTCTCCTCTGGTTTTCAGTATTTCTAATTTGAGGTTTACTTGGGGATTTTCAATTTGTTCTTTTGCTAGCTTTTTCATTTGCATGCCCAATTCATTGTTCTCCTCTTTTTCGTTTTTATTCATATAGGCATTCAATGATATAAAACATCGCCTATAAACTGCTTTTACAGCATCCCATAAGCTTTAGTAGGATGTCTCATTATTGTCAGTCTCTTGAATGTAGTTATTGATAGCTTCTGTGATTTGTTGTTTAACACACTCATTCTTTGGGATTACATTATTTAGTTTCAAATTACTTTTTGGACTATCTTTCCATGGCCCTTTATTACAAATAATTTTTATTGTATTATGATCTGAAAAGGATGCATTGATTATCTCAGCCTTTCTGCACTATATGATGAGTTTTTCATGCCCTAGTACATCATCCATTTTTGTGTATGTTCCATGTACTGCTGAGAAAAAGTTATATTCTGTTCTATCCCCTCTCAATTTTCTCCAGAGAGCTAACCTATCTACCTTATCCAGAGTTTTATTCACCTCCTTAACTTCTTTCTTGTTGATTTTGAGGTTAGATTTATCAAGTTCAGAGGGGGGAAGCTCAGGTCCCCCACTAGTATAGTTTTGTTGTCTATTTCTTCCTGTAACACCTTCAACTTCTCCTCTAAAGATTTGGATGCTATACCACTTGGAGCATGTATGTTTAGTAATGATATTGCTTCATTGTCTATGGTGCCTTTTAGCAAGATACACTTTCTTTCCTTATCTCTTTTGATTACATCTATTTCTGCCTTTGCTTTGTCTGAGATTAGGATTGCCACCCCTGCTTTTTTTACGTCTCATGAAGCACGATACATTTTGCTCAAACCTTTTGTCTTTACCCTGTGTCATCCCTCCACTTCAAATATGTTTCTTGTGAACAACGTATTGTTGTGTTATAGTTTTCAATCCATTCTGCTCTCCTCCATTTTATGGGAGAGTTCATCCCATTCCCATTTAGAGTAATGATTTCTATCTTGTCTTTCCCTCCATCCTCTTTCCCCCAATTTGTGCTTTTACCTTTCCCTTCTCCCTTCCCCTCTACAGCAGAGTTTTAAGTTTTGGCCACCCCCTCCCACAGTCTTCCCTTCCTCCTTTCTTCCCCCCTCCCTTTTACTCCCCTTTACTCTTACTACTTCTTCCCATGTAGCCTCCCCTTTCCTTTCTTTCCCCCTTCCCTTCCTACTGCTTGTAGAGCTAGTTAGGTTACATATGAAATTAAGTTTATTATTCCTTCCTTGATCCAAATGAGATGAGAGTAAATATCAAACAATACTGATCTCCCTCCCTTCTTTCCCTCTACTGTAATATAATTTTGTGCCTCTATCTGTGATGTAATTTACCATTTTTGCCCCCTCATTTTCACATCTCCTTTTACAATCCCTTTGACCCTTAAATCACATTTTATCATCACATCATTTACTTTATTCCCACTTCCTCTATCTATGTAAATCCATTTTCTATTTCATAAAAAATATACAATTCTCAAGATTAACAAGTGTCATCTTCCCTTATAGGGATGTTAATATTTTTCCCATATTGAGTAACAAGTTATTTTCCCCTGTTTACCTTTTATGCCTCTCTTGAGACCCATGTTTGAAGATCAAATTTTCTATTGGGTTTTTTATCAGCAAGGTCTGGAAATTATTTATTTCATTGTATGTCCATCTCCTTTTCTGAAATGTTATGCCCAACTTTGCTGGGTAATTGATCCTTGCTTGTTGTCCCATCTCCTTTGCCTTACAGATTATCATATTCCAACTCCTTCAATCTTTTAATGCAGAAGCTGCAAAGTCCTGTGTGATCCTGACTGTAGCTCCTTGATATTTGAATGGATTCTTTCTGTATGCTTGTAGTTTTTTCTCCTTCACTTGATAGTTCTGGAGTTTGGCAATGATATTTCTCGGTGTATTTTTTTTGGTATCCCTTTTGGGAGGTGAATGGTGAATTCTTTCGATGACTATTTCACCCTCTGGAACTAGGACTTCTGGGCAGTTTTCATGGATGATTTCTTGGAAGATATTGTTCAGGTAATTTTTCATCATGGCTTTCTAGTAGGCCAACAATTATTAGATTTCCTGTCCTGGATCTATTTTGTAGGTCAGTTGTTTTTCCAGTTAGGTATTTTACATTTTCTTCTATCTTTTCATTCCTTAAATTTGGCTTGACTGATTCTTGATGTCTCATAGAATCCTTAGGTTCTACTTGCCCAATTCTAATTTTTATCAAATTGTTTTTTTCAGTTGACTTTTGCATCTCCTTTTCCATCTGCTAATTATTCCTTTTAAGGAATTATTTTCTCCAGTTTTTGTAGTTCCTTTTCCATTTGTCCAATTTTCCTTTTAAGGAGCTGTTCCTTTCAGTGTATTCTTTTTTCATACTTTTAAAATCATTGGCCAGTTTTTCTTCTATTTCTCTAACTTGGCCTTTAAAATCCTTCAGCTCTTCCAAGAGCACTCTTTGTGCTTGTAACCAGTTCATAGTCCCTTCAGAGTACAGTCTCAATGCTGATCTCTTTGGCATTCTTGTTTTGGTCCTTATCCCCATAGAAAGACTCTATGGTCTTTTCTTTCTTCCTTTGCTTCTTTCTCATGATGATGAGGCTTTGTTTGTTGTGGTCTCTGGTTCTTTCAGCTAGAAGCTAAAGTGCTTCAGCTTACCTGGTGCTGAGCTAGCTGCTATGAGAAGCAGAGGCCAAGTGAATTCTTTTGTGTTTCCCAGGATTTGCCCTGGAGCTAGCTTGTTAAGTGTGGGGGAGGGGTGCGCTAGTCACTAGAGTTCTCCTCTGCTGAGTTAGAACATAGGCAAACTCAGTGGTTGGTGATCCCAGCTGCCCTAGTGTCTTCTCATATTCCCTGACATGCTGAGGAATGCCTGGGATCCTGATGTTGGTGGTTGTGAGGCTCCACCACCCTGGGGCTCCAGATCTCCTTTCAGTTCACTGAGGTGGGGATGTATGGAACAGCTCTGCTCCTACACTGGCCCCATTCTGCGACTGCAAGAGGATTCTTCCTTAGAAATTTTCCTAGTCTCATGTGCTAATTCTGCTGATTCCACTGATCCAGGATTTTCCTGGGGAAATATTTTATGGTTCTTTCAAGGTCAACAAAGGGAGCAGGGGGGAGAGCATTTACTAATCACTCCACCATTTTGGCTCTTGGAAGTTCAAGAAGGTGACTTACAGATATTTAATCTGCAGGCTGATAGCCTCAGGAGCAGCTGCTGCAGATACCTGAGGCTCCCCAGTTCTCACTCAGCTCCACTGGACTTCTATCCTGAGCTGATATGCCCAAGATTCCGCAGTGCAGCCACTGCCTCAGATTACCTGGAGCTTCCTACATGGCCCTCCTTTGGCAGGGACACTCTGTTCCATGCACTGTGTGCTCCTCTACCCCTGCTGAACAGAACCTTCTTGTCAACCTTCCAGTCTGTCCTGGGCTATGAATCTGCCACAGTCTGTGTCCTATTGGATTCTGCCCCTCCAAAATTAGTCAGATTCTCCTTTTAGAGGTATCTGAAGGAGTTTCTCTAAGAGCTTAGGTGAGTAGTTGCTCTCCCTCCCCCATCTTGGCTCTGCCCCCCTGAGACACTATTTTGTCTTCTTTGTGGGGGAAGTCTAGAGAGCTTAGAATTTTCTGAATCTACTCTGCCATCTTCACAGAATCCTCTCCCTGTATTTTATTATTATTTTGGGGTTTTGTCAGGATAATTTCCAAAACATTTATTGTCCATTTTAAAATTCTTAAAAGGCATGTTAAGAATGGATATTGATTAGATATTATTCACTTTAAATGTACTCTTCCCATTGAGTTTCAATTTTTAGGACACCAGTAGATCTCTTGGCACAGACACACCATCTCAGCTTTCTCCTTTATAGTTTAATGCTTCAAGTGTTTTGCCTGAACTCAGGAAGAGACCAAGGAATTTGCAAGTATTACAAGCATACAGTGGTTTAGTTTGATATCTGATTCATGATGTAAGCCTTCAGTTCCAATTTTTCCTGAGAATACATTAACAATTTTACTCTTATTAAGTCCTCATGATATATTTTTAGATCATTAGAGAGTGATTTCATAAGATAAAGATGATTAGTTTATTTTTCAGTGGAGCCACATAACTTGATGTCATCCATATACACCAGGAGATGAAGAGATCTTTAGGCATTTCTCCCTTTTTATATTCAAGACATACTGAGTCTTGTTTGAGATAAACTGATGGGTTTGAGAGTAGACAGAATCATAATTGACTTTAATTGTCTCCTTGAAAGATTTTATGTTTTCTTTCAACTTTTATTGTTTTGGAGGCGAGTTTAAAATGAACAAATTTTTCCTGTGTGGACAACATATCATTTAGGTATTCTCACTGTACTTGGGCCTTATCTGGAGAACACAAGCAAGTCAGGAGAGCAGAACCGAATCAAAGCATGTGGAATAATTGATACAAGCAGCATAAATGTTGTGACCTTTCAGGTCTCTTTGTTTAACCATCACTAAATGGATAAGAAAGGTTTTTTATACCTCTGCGACTTTCGGCACACCTTTGTTTTTCAGTCAATATGTATTTTTTGTATGTACTTAGAGATTTTTAAGTGAATGAAACTATGAATCCTTTGTATAGTGTACAGAAAGATGTAATTATTTGGAAGGGTCACTGATGTTCTCATTTTTTTGCAGAATATATGAAGTCTATTAAGAAAGAGATAGCTAAACATGTCAAAGAAGCTATTACATCATTTTGCTAATAATTCATGAACCATTGTGAGATGTTTGTGCCAATAATGATGGACCTTGTCTAGTTCTGCCAATTTTCAGTTTTGTAGAAATTATGAATTTTAAATAGGGTCTTTTAACATAATTGATCTGTCATTCATGATAACAATGTTTCACATCCTTCTATGTTTTTCCAACTCGAATTTTTTTGTTCTTTTGCTTTAGACTTATTTTGACCAGAAATTTATAACATTCCACCTTCCTTGTAGATTACTTCTCCTTTCATGTCTTGGTTTCTCATCCTTCTATGGTAAAATTTTTTGTTTATGTTGAATATTTTTCTTGTTGCACTTTTTGAATCATTGCATGAACTTTAGCTTTTGACTTCTGAAACTCTTTGTTGGGTGAGAAGATTTTGTTGTGTGGGAGAGGTTTTAATCAGGTGACATGATATTATACATTTATATTATGCATATCAACTAGTTACTGATAAAATTTTCCCAACGTGTTTCTATAAGCATTTAATAGTTTTTTTTTTCCCTTTGACCCTTTCTGCCAAAGTGGTATTTGTTGCTTCAAAAAATTTTCCTTAATAGCTCAGCCTTTTTCCTTGTGGTCCTTACCATGGTAAATGTTAACATATACTATTATGATCAAGTCCTAAAATTTTTATTTCTTTCTGTGAAATATTGTGGGAGAATGTATTAATTTATGATAGTTATAGCAGATACCATCTTTCGTCCCGATATATGTTTTTCTTTTGATAGTCTATGAGTTGAGCTTTTATTATCAAAATAATAAAAGTTTGTTGTTGTTGTCTTTAGAAAATCAAGTCACAATATTCCTATCTCCTCTTCAAAATCAGTTGAACCATTGGCATTGCCTTTCGTCATCAACTTGGTCATTAGGTAGAATGCATGCGGTTTACGCTGATTTGGGATTTTCAATAACTTCTGGTCCTTCAACTTTTTCTTTTTTTCATTTTTAAGATTTTCATGGCTATTTGCTCTCATGTACTTACTTTATCTAATGTTGTTTTAGGAGTTGTTACTTCCCACGATTGTCCAAAATAGATTATGAAACATGTAGCTGAAGGTATATTAAAAAGAGCCACGTGAATTCCTGGCTTATAATTGGTGAGCTGTTTCCAATGTTGTGGGGATGTGATACTGAGGCATAAGGTGATTGGTGATGCCTTCATTCCATTTCATGTGTTCTATTTTGTGCTCTGTTTTTAGTCTGTGTTATCTGTACTGAAGCATTTTTACCAGGTGGAGTCTTACTATTTCATATTCGTTCTAAGGTGTCTTTGCCTTCTTCTGGTACCAGAGCATGAAGGGGGACCTCTTGCTCTGCCATCCTCCATGTCAAACTCATCATCATGTCAGTTTTGAGTAGCCTGCAACCCTCTGTGCCCCATCTATTTCTTATGTTCATAGGCACACTGTCTGGTCTACTGGTCTAGGTTCTAACCTCGTCATCTTTATAGTCAGATGTCAAGTGGCTGGTGTTTTGGGTTCTGTCCAGGGCTTCAGAACAAATACAGCAGTCTTAGGTCACATAATGACTCTGGAGTACTTTATTCTGGATGCCATTCCCCTGTAGAGCTACGGTCCCACCTTTATGACATTGATGATGGGTGGGGTTTAGAGAGGTGATTGTTGGAGTTAATGCTGATATTGTTAGCATTACTCTTACTGTGGTTATCTCCTCATCTTCTTTCACTGGGGCTCCTGCTCAATGGTTCTAGTACAAGTATCTATCTTGCTACTAATCCTTTACGTTTAGTGTTTTACTTACTACTAGGAAGGTCAACAAAATCAATAGCTTTTCACAGTAAAATAAAAAATATGTATACTCATACTACGTAAGTCTACTGGTATTTTCCTTGAGACAATTCCACATCCTGTTTTTATATAATTTGAAGCTTCCCTGCTATATCTTTATGTAGTAAAAACCATCTTCAATGAAGTTTGGAGATAATGAATATTTGGGATAGTAACAGCTTTTAGAAACATTATTTTTTGTTTATAACTGGGGACATGTGAGCTGCTATTTGGTCTGAGATAGTGTTCCAGTTCCAGTATAGTTATTCAGATGAGAGTCTTGAAGTCTGTATAGGGATTTATTATCTCTTGATACCTGAATACAGGGTTACTAATGTATAGTTGCAACTAATAAATCATGTCTTAGCAAATAGAGAGTAAGGAAATAAATATTTCTTTGGCTCCTGTTCTGGACTGGGCACTGTACTTAAACACTTTACAATTATTCTATTTGTTTCTCACAACAACTTCGGAGTCGGGTGTTATCGTTATCTCCACTTTTTAGTTGAGGAAATTGAGACAAAGGAGACTAACTGAACTGCCCAGATTCAAAGAGCTAATAAGTATCTAAGTCTAGATTTGAATCCAGCTCTTCCTGACTCCAGATCCAATATTCAATCCAGGGCTCCCCTTAGTTTCTTTTAGGCATTCTTAGGGTATTCATTGACTATGAAAGTTTGCAGTTTGAGGTAATATATTGCATAGATTTATGCTATTTATGACATAATACAGATTGATCATTAAATCCTGCAGCCCAAACATAAGTCATCTATAATTTCTGGTTTTCAATTGCCATCATAAACTATTCCTTTTCTTGACTCTGAAATTTATTTGAAAAAAAATCTGTCAGTATATTTTTGGCTGAGTTCATACAAATTTCACCAACGGAAACCCTTTTAATTCCACTACTGGATTTTATCTACTTCATAGACTCCACCTTCAGTTAAACTATTTTTAGTTACAGTTGAAAAATCCAGTAGTATGTAACTATTATCAGCCTTTACTACTGCTCAGAAAAGGATGTCTAGTTCTAAAGTATTTTTTAATAATATAAATTCTGAGAATTATAATTTTGCCTAGTTCTATATTTTCCTGACTGTGGGCAAATCTACCAATACCTTTAGACAGCTCCTATATAAATTAAAGTCTTAGAGGGTTTCCTAAAGAATTAGAAAATTAAATGTCCTGACTGTGATTATATAGCTAGAACATGTTAGAAGAAGAGCTTGAACCTATTTCTTCTTTACTCCAAGGAAGAATACCCTGCATGTTTGTTTTGTCACAAGGTTCTCAAAATTATCAGTCATGATCATTCCATTCAGGGCAGAAGCATTACTTTAAAATAGTCAGAATTAGTTCTTCAATATCTATGACACAAACAAGGCAAATGAGAAAACGAAACACTTTTCAGGGTAGGAACTTGGGACTTGGCCATTTCAAATCTGCTTGGATCATAATAGGTACTTATTAAATAACTATTGGTTGCTTGATTACTTACACCTTTCAAAATAAATAAGAAACTACTTTATACAATTATTTGAGAGATTTCCTATATTTGCATTTACAATTTTACTCTTCTTGATTCTATTTTCTTTAACCTTCTAGCCTTTAGACATCTATTTTTTTCATGACCCAGAAGCAAAAGCTCATTTATTCTAGAGTGACTTTTGTGCATACTTCTAGAGGTTGTTGATTTATCTTTGAAGGAATACAAAGGAAATTTTTAAAAAATTAGTGTGAATTATCACCATTGAAGTGTACAAGGAGACTATCACTTCCTATTGTCACACCATAGCCAGCCTCCTCAGGTGAGATCTCTGACCAAAGGTGCCTTAGCTCTCTGAGATTTCTATCTCTTGTTAGGTGCAGAATGTTCTTTGAGGAAAAGGCATGTGGCCTCAGGCCCGGCATCTTTCACCTGCTAAAAACAACCACTTCCATCTGTATCAGCACAGGACATCTTCTACCTCCTTCTGTAAACTCAGTCTTCCAACCGGGATATGAAGAATCTCCAGAGCAAAGAAAAGTAACCTTTCCTTCAACTTCAGGCCTGCTGTCTGCTGCTGCATCTGTCTTTTGAGGGCAGAAGAGTGTTACACTTCACTCAGTAAAGAACATTCTCACACTTGGTCATATCTTTCATACTTTGGTGACTCTTAAATCCTGTACATAATCTTCCAAACTTTACTCCGTATCTCCTGTGATCCAGTTCCTCATTCTCATACCCTTCAACTCCAATGTTTCATTCTTACTCCACCCAGCCTTTTCATTGTGCCCTTTGCAATCGCTATTTCAAAGGAAATATATTTTCTTCCATCTTAGATCCATTCCTCTTTTACTCTTTTCATCTACTAGCTCTTACTGAAACCTCAATTTCCAATGATGATACAGTCTCCTTGGCCAATCCTAGGTTCAGCTGCACTCATTCTCCTCAGCTCACTGGAGCAGGGGAGTTGGCACATGTCTTACTCCCTATTGCCACTTCCAGGTTCTCCTCTTTCCTCCAGTAAGTAACCTTTCTGTCTTTGAAGTTCATGCTATTCTTATCTAGCACCCAATCAAATTCCCGATAGCTATTGTCTGCACACCCCTAGGTTATTCCTTTTTCATCTTTATTCTTTTTTTTTTTTATATAAATTTATTTATTTAACTTTTTACATTATTTTCACAAAATTTTGGGTTCCAAAATTTTCTCCCCATTTGTCCTCTCCCCCCACCCCAACACACTGAGCATTCTAATTTCCCCTACTACCAATCTGCCCTCTCTTCTATCATCCCTCCCTTCTCTTGTCCCCATCTTTTCTTTTGTCCTGTAGGGCCAGATAAATTTCTATTCCCCATTACCTGTATTTCTTATTTCCTAGGACCAAGAACAATACTCAATAGTTGTTCCTAAAACTTTGAGTTCCAACTTCTCCCCATTCCTCCCTCCCCACCCTTTCTCTTTGGGAAGGAAGGCAATTCAAAATAGGCCATATCTGTGTAGTTTTGCAAATGACTTCCATAATAGTCATGTTGTGTAAGACTAACTAAATTTCCCTCCATCCTATCCTACCCCCCATTGCTTCTATTCTTTCTTTTGATCCTGTCCCTCCCCGAGGGTTGACTTCAAATTGTTCCCTCCTCCCATTGCCCTCCCTTCCATCATCCCCCCCACCCTGCTTATCTCCTTCTCCCCCACTTTTCTGTTTTGCAATATAGGTTTTCATACCAAAATGAGTGTGCATGTTATTCCTTCCTTTAGTCGAATG
>CM053770.1:393001393-393030965 GCA_028658325.1 Potorous gilbertii | reverse complement strand
TGGAGCTGCTGCTGAGCTCCTGCCTGCTCTGGGAGCCTCTGACTGCCTGCTGCCTCTGCCACTGCCTCTGCCACTGTCTCCCGAGGAGTCCTGAGTCCTGGAGACACCCCGCTCCCCTCTCAGCCTGTCTCTCTCACTGACCTGTGTGTCTGTGGGTGGAGGGACCTTCACGGCCACTGGAGATTCTGTTCCTGAAGCCTGCTCAGATCTGCTCATTCCTCCCGGTGCCGCACAACCAGGGCAGGGCAGGGCTCCGTTCTGTGCAGTGCGCGATGGACCTTTGGAATTGATTTTTCAGGGCTCTCTGGAATGGAAATCTCCTTCACTGTGTTGCTGCGCAGCTTCTGCTGTTCCAGAATTTGTTGGGAGTTCTTTTTAGAGGAAATCCATAGGCTGTGGTTTCGGAGCTAGCATAGGTGAGTCTTTCTACTCTGCCATCTTGGCTCCACCCCCCCTTTTTCATCTTTAATAAATTTCACCTAGCTTACATTTTTTCTCTCCTTCCCAATTCTTGCTAAGAGACTGCTATGAGACTAGGGGACTTCAGCATAAATATTGATTTTCCCTCAAATACCTTAACTTCTCTGTTCCTCAACCTACTTACCTCCCATGAGCTAATTCTCCATCTCACCTTAGCCATACACAGTGACCTTCAATATGTTGACCCCGCACTTTTCTCTATCTGCCTTGCATTATCCACTCTCTTCTTCTCACATTGACTATTTGGTGAAACAATTAATCTCTACACTTTCCTCTTCTCTTGAATCCTTAACCCCCTGGTCACATCACCAGTTATTGCTAACCAAGCCTCAGCCTTGGGTCACTCCCACCATTACCAACTTCACACTTACTCACATGCTACTAAGTAAAGATGGAGAAAATCATACAACCATTCTGCATGGGCCAACTACAAATTCATTCTAAAACTTCAAGGGAGTCTTCACTACTTTTCAGCAATTCTTCTATACCTCCCTTATCAACTCACTGTCCCACTCCCCATAAAAGATCCATTTATTCAATTCCATCTCTTCCAATAGATTTCCCCCTTCGTCATTCCCACTCTTCCTTTTATTTTCAATCTTCCCTTCATCTACAAATATGTCCATGTCCTCCAGGAAAAAAAGAATCCTTATTTGCTCCTTAAGGCCCTATCATCCTATTTGTTCTTCTACCTTTTGTAGGTTAACCATTCAAAAATGGCACCTACAATAGGTGCCTCCACTTCCCTCTTGCTCTTTTCTCAACCTGTTGCAATCTGGCTTCTGACCTTATCATTCTATTAAAACTGCTCTCTCCAAATTTACTAAGCATCTCATAGTTGCCAAATTCAATAGCCTTTTCTAAATCTTTGTTCTCCTTGACCTCTCTATATAGTCTTTTACATTGGCGATCATTCAAACCTCCTGGATTATCTCTTCTCTCTATGTTTTTCAAGACAGCACTGTCTCCTGGTTTTCCTACTTCTCTGACCACTCCTTTCTTTTTTACTGTATTCTACTTCATATCATTCCCTCTAACCATAAGTGTCCTTCAGGATTCTGTACTCAGTCTCCTTCTCTTCTCCCTCTCTACTATTATGTTGTGCTCTTATCAGTTTTCATGGATTTAATTACTATCAATTTACTAATGATACTCAAATCTACCTTTCCTGCTGGACTCTCTGCTATCTAGAATAATGCACTTCGTACTGCCTTTCAGATTATCTCAAATGGTTGTTCAGTAGACGTCTTAAACTCTTTAAGTTCAAAACAGAACTCATCTTTCCCTCTAAACCTACTTTCCCTATTCTCCTAGATCCTCATGCTTACAAACTAAGAATCATCCTGAATTCCTCACTATCTCACTCCCATATCCTATCTTTCATGCTTATGATTTGGAAGTTTAAAAGATAGGGCCATTCCAAACATCAAACAGATTAATTCTGTTAAAATTAAATGTTGGCTGGCTTATTTTGACATGTGCTGATGCATTATAGAAATACTTTTAATAGTCTGCAAAAATATATAAGTAACCTATCATGTGGTATTCCTGCTAAAACTAATCCAATATGGCAGAATACTCCACCCAGCCAAGTTTTTCTGTCTCAGAGAACACTTTAGGGAAATGATCTATAGAAAAATCTCTGGCTTGTTAGAAACAGAAAGCCTTTATTCTTATAAATAGAACACCCCCCCAAAAGAACTCACTGTCAACACTCAGGTGTAATAAAATTGATGAGCCCATATAATAAAATTTATGGAACCAGAGTGAATTCAATTTATTTGAATATGCTCAGTTATGTTTTTGTTTATTCCCATAGCAGATGTTTAATTTACAAACCAGGCAATTACCACAGCTCTTCCAAACAAATAAGAGCAGATTAGTCAAACGTTCGCATCAATTTTTATGTTTATCATTAGTTTTATGAGGTGTCATGAATATTCAGTGGTAAGAAAAACTATCATTATGGTACCTGGAAAACCTCAAAATGATGTTTTGCATCTCTAACTGCTATTTTCCCCCTCTTTGATACAGCTATTAATGTGTGTTCGCTCTTTCTACTAGTTGGGCTTATGCGCTATTAGGGACTTCTCAGACACTCTTTAGATGTCATATACAGTTAGAGCAATGCCCTACTGGAGCTTTGCAGTGAGAGCATGCACTTGTGAATGTGAGTGTATGGGTGTGTGTATGTGTGAGCACATGAATGTATATAACCTGGGATTGTATATTAATTTGCATTATGTAAATTAAAGAAATTGGGTACACCCTGCTCCTGACTATATCAATCTTTGAAATATTCATAAAGACAGAGCTTGAGTTTTCTTCAGGCAAAGTCAAGCCCAGTGTTAGTTTCAGGCAAAAGAAGCCTTCTCCAGTTGCTTGCCCCTCTTTGAAATATCTTTTGTTTTGCCAAGACAGAGTTCTATCATTTCTGACCTCCAATTCCACAGGGTTGTTAATGTATACCTGAGCATCAGTCTGAACTGAGCCACTTTATGAGGGTGGCGCTCACCCAGTGGTTTTATTGTTCATTCCAGTGCTTAAGCTGTCAGAATAAAAAGCCTGTAGCTCCATTATGAATCAGTAAAACTACCTGGCACCATCCATAAACAAGGAAGGGGTATTTCCAGCTGCCTTTTGCCTTTGAATGGATTGCTCCTTGGCATGCTCTGTACTAAAAGCAAAGAAACAGCCTCAGTAACTGAACCTGATTCCCACAATGCATTCTTCCTCTCCAATCCATCGTAATGGCAATTTCCCTTTCATTAATCAGCTTTAGGACTAAAAGGAAAAATCAAGGGATCAATGTATTAGAATCAACTCTTGAGAGGAAAGAACTTCAATAGAAATATGTATTGTAATGCAAGTAGCAGTGACTGGTGAAATGCGCTGTTGGAAAACAATCCCCTATTATTAAGAAAGCTCTGCATGCTTGCATCCTTTTATTTCTTGTTTGCTCACCAGCATGCTTTGTTGACGACAACAAAAACAGCATCTGCTTCCTCTTCATTAGTTACAGTATAAATCCCACTAGAGTCCTAAGCATTCAAAAATAACTTCCAAATAAATATACCACACATGATGATTATCTGTTTTGGATTCAGGCCAGTTCAGAATACTTTTGGGGGTGGCCATATTAACATTAATTGACTCTGCTCTCACTTGGGTTGTCACTAGCATCTTAGATGTGTTTGACATTTCAGATCTACAATGTGGATAGCATATTAGGTTTAGGAATTCATTCTAAATGCTTATGATCTCTGTCTGGAGAATAGTAACCTAACATTCAATTTAGTATCTGTGTGGGGAAAGTATGACTTGTCTTGTTTTAGCAAGGATACTAAAAATCCTAATTTTATGGAGAACAATAGATTAAAGCTTATGACTTTTAAACACTTGAATGTTTTCCCTCTCCTCTTTTAAACATTTCCTGGACCAACACTAGCATCTCTCCACTTCTATTACAGGTATGGGGGATCAAAGGAAAGCAAGTCTTCAAGGAGAAAGCTCACAGTCACACATTACATATACTTCAGACCCACAGTACAGTAATGACATTCTAAAAAGAAAGTAAGGCAATATCTTCCAGTGGAAGATAGGATAGAAGGTAGGTCTAGGGACAGGAAGCCTGCTGATAAATAATTGCGCAAAAATACTGAGTTAGGTTAGATTCCTTGGGGAGCCTGGGAGATAGAGCAAATGGTTCACCAATCATTTAAATTCTGCAAAACACAGGAGTTTTCTGGTGCAAGACCACTGTTTTTGAGTTTGCAAAGCTCTTACAAAATATGAATTATCAGTGGGTGTGGCATTCTGCTAACAAGAGTAGAGGCTTTAAAATATTGGGGTGTCGTTTTTTTTTTTAATTTCCCTGAGGAGTGGCAGGTTTTTTCTTTGTCTTGCTGAATTTAGGTAGTAAACTTTGAAACCAGCCTATTATAAATAGTGCCATAATATTCATAAATGGCAGAACCATGTTCTTACTCCCCAAAAAATGCATATCATACAGTACATTCACAGCTGGCAGATGAATAGTTCTTATCCATAACATTTCATCTTTGCCACCCTGGTTCATTGGTATAGGTTGCTTCAAGCTCCCTAGGACCGTAATGCCTCATTTTATCATTGCAGAGGAAATCTACATTAGACATTTCTCTTCTCTTGACAAATGACAACGATAACATACCAGACAAAATCAGTGGCAAACAATTTCTGAGTTTTTGATCAATTTCCAGGCTTGATCAATAAATTATATTACCAAATTACCAAGCTCTGAGTCACACACACACACACACACACACACAGCAAAGTTCTAAAAAAAAAAAAATGAAGTCGTTACTATGCTTATGACAAGAGTCTTGAAGTTATCCAGATTGTCTACCTAGACTGATGATTTTAAGTTTGTTCAATGTAGGAGGGAAAAAATAGATTAAATCTGTGTTGTCACTGCAAAGTTGTTTTGCTGAATGTAAATGTTTCATAAGAAAACATGAATGAAGAAAAAAATAATAAGTATTCTGGATTTGAAAGAGAAATAAAAACCCTTCACTGTTCATCAAAGTCTCAGGTTGGGAAGCAATTTTTGCTTTCAATTTTATATTCCTAGCAAATTAAGCCACAAATATCATAAGGCTAATAATTTTATCAGGAATTTATATGCTTTTAAATTTAAGCTCTTAGAAAGTTTTTCAATATTATATGATAAAACCAACACACTGACAACAAAAAAGAGTTATATTAGAAACCTAACATTGTACAATGTAAATGTGTCAGATAACCATTTATATTAATCTATTCCAAAAAATATGTAGAAAACATTTTAGTGTCCCCAACTATTTTTTGTCACAGTACTTTGTACTTTAAATTTCCTCTTATGTGATAGTATTTAATAACCATTATACTCTCCTAGTTTTACATCTTTCACTTTACACTATTTCATAAAGTTCATAGATCATTGCAGATGTCTTTTTCCATGCATACCTGTCAACAGTATAAAATTCCATTACAAGAGTGCTTCCATTATATACTGTAGCCACAATATATTCATGAACTAGAATCAATGTAAATGACAATTGCTTTTTAATATCATTATTAAATGGAGTAAAAAATACAAAAATAAACACAGTGAAACTTTTGTATAAAAATAACCATAGTAGGAGTCAGAAGACTGGTATTACAGTGTAGGTTCTACTCCTAACTAGCTCTGTTATCTGGGGGAAATCTCTTTATATTTCTGATTTTCAGTTTCTTTATCTAAAAAAACCATGGGAATGAATTGAATGATAGCTGGGACATCTTCCTAACATTACATGTTTCCTAGAGTCAAGAATGCTAATAAATAATAGATATTTCTAAAAAGAGAGACATACAACATAAGAAGTCAAATAATATTACCAGTCTAGGAATCTAAATTAAGATACTTTGGTTTCATATATCACCATCATTGATAACATTATGAATAATATAATACTGTCTTCACAAATTTTACATTCCTAGCAAATTAAGATCCATCTTTTTATTATATATATATTTATTATATACCATTAAGTAAATAAAAAGTAAATGGGATGATCCCAAATTAGTACCTCTTTAGAGAGAGAAAGTGACTCAGTCCTTTTGGGTCCCAATGTTGTTGTGGTTGTACATGCTGTTCTCCATATTATAACAGTTGTAGATTTTTCCCTTTCTTTTCTTGACACTGTTGTTTTCCCACGTTGAGATTCCCTGAGGACCTTGCTTGATTTTTTTTCTTTTTCTAATTAAAGAGGCCATTCCTTGACTACTTCTTAAAGAGGGCTGTTCACTGAATGGGCCTTACCTCACTCTAAGTGAAAAGGCCTTAGCCTAAAAGGGCCAGGGTCTTCCATTGCACCCTGGGCCATCTCCAGTCATCCTGATGAGCATCAGGTTACTGGATCCAGATAGCTCTGGAGGAGAGAGTGAGGCTGCTGACTTTGCACAGTCCCCCCTCATTCCAATCAAAATCAACGACAAGTCATGTCATCATTTTCCTGATGTCATGTTCTTCTTCAAAAATGAAGAACAAATACACCCTGTTTTCCTACATAGTGAATCATTGTAAGAAATTTCATTTGTGAAGAAATTCATGTCATATAGAAAAGTAGATCTTCTGGAATTTTTTAAGGGAACTATCATGTCATCAAATAGACATGATTTTATCTCTTTTTGGCCTATGTTCATGATTTTAAGTCTTTGTCTTATCACTGTCATTCAATTTTTTAGAAAAATGACATAAAATAGTAAGGAAAGATGATATCCTTGCTTTTTAATCTTTGATAATTGGAAAAAACTTGTTTTCTATTGAAAGGATATCATCTTTAGTTTTAGATGTCTGCATTTAGATATACACATGTATATCTATATATATAGACATAGATATACATGAAGAAATGAGTCTTCTATGTTTAAGTTACGCAGGATTTTTAGTATAAATCATTACTGTGTGTTAACATTTTTTTCCCACATCTATTCATTTAATTCGTATTTTGCATCCATTTTATTTTCAATATGACTAATTATATGGTTTTCCTAAAGCTAAGTCATCTTTGTATCATTGATATAAATCCAAATTGAATATAATGAATAAATTGTTTTGATATGTTGCTATAGTCAGTCTAAGATTTCATTTTAAAATTTTTAATCAATATTCATTGGTGATGGTGATCAACAATTCTCTCAGTCTTTCTGTCTCTATCTCTGTACCTGTGTGTCTGAATCTCTCTCTCTCTCTCTTTCTTTCTGTCTCTGTCTCTGTCTCTCTCTCCCTCTCCCTTTCTCTCTGACTCATTCCCAGTCTCTGCTTCTCATTTTATCCTTTTCTGGTTCAGGTATCAAGATTGTATTTGGCTTATAAAAGGAATTTGGTGGGCTTTTGTTTTTTTGGAGAATAATTTGTGTTACATATGTATTAATTGTTCTTTTAATGCTCTGTATTCATTTGTAAATCCACTTGAAGCATGGATAGTTCCTTTAAACAAGTTGAATTTCTATTCTGAAATTGGGTTGTTTAAGATGCAATTAAAAAAGTGAAGAAATAAAAATAATTATCAAAGTCTATTATACACAATTACACACAAGAAAACTAAAGACCTTAAGGAAATGGAGGATTAGCTATAGAAAATAGGAGAATAACTAAAGCAACAGAAAATGAAATCAAAATCTTAAGCAATACAATTTAAAATTTCTAAATTCTTGTAAACCATCCATTTAATTCTACAATTTATCAAGGATCATATTTAAAAATAACATATGAAAGTCAATGGAACTTTTCAGGGTGGACTGTTATTCTCAAAGTAATCTGAACCAAATTTGTCTGTAAATCTGCAACAAAAGATTCTGTACATTTACCCTTTAATTATACCTTTTAGTCTGAGTTTTCTCCAATGGATCCCACTTTTCTATTCTATAGACAATGTGATATAAGGAGAGAAAATGATAGACTCAGGAAGACTTAGGAGTCAAGAAGACTGTTTTAGAGATTTACAAAAGTAAGTCATATTTTCTCCGTCAGACTCAATTTTCTCCTCTGTAAAATGAGGATACGAGTGCTTCGTTAAGAAATTGTAAAGATCCAATGGGATAATCTACATAATCTGTAAACATGAAAGTATTAAAGTCTATGCAGTTACCATCGTCTTCCAATCACCAGCCATCTTCAGCTCCTCCTTCTCTTGCCCTACCTCTATCCAGTGGTTTGTTGGAACTTGTTGGTTCCATATTCTTAACATCTTTTGTATGCTCCTTTCTCTCCTTGGAGACTCTTGTTCCAACACTCCTCTGTCTCTGTACTCCTGTCCATTCTCCACTTGGTTGTCAATGTGGTTTTTCTAAAGAGTCAGTCTGATCATTTCATCCCTCCCCATGAAGTTAACTCTATTTGTTTCCTCTTATTTCCAGAATCATTGTTTTTGGAAAAAAATCTTCTGTTGGCACTCAAAGTCCTTCTTAATCTAGCCCCTCCCTATCTTCTTCATACATACTCTGTGAGACTGATACTAGTCTCCTTGCTTTTCCCTACCCATGACACTCCACATCTCCTACCTGAGAATTTTCTTTGGTTGTCTCTCATGTCTGGAACTCTTTTATTCCTTTTCTTTACATCTTAACTTTCCTGGATTCTTTCAAATCTCACCTAAAATCCCACTTTCGGGGAGAAGTCTTTCCCAGACTTGCTTGTTCTTAGATAGCAATTTTTCTATCTACATTTTTTTTATGTTTGCATGTTGTCTCCTACATTAAACCATGAGGTCCTGGAGAAAAGGGACCATTTTTTTTTCTTCTCCAGATCATTTTTATTTTGTTTTAATTAATTTATTTGTTTTCAGTTTTCAACAATCACTTCGATAAGTCTTAAATTTTCTCTCCCTCTCTCTTCCCTGCATCCCCAGGATGGCATGCAATCTTAAATGAGTTCTACGCATTAAACACATTTTCACGTTAGTCATGTTGCAAAGAAGAATTAAAACAAATGGGAGGGAAATGAAGAGAAAAACTAAACCAAAACATAACACAAGAGAAAACAGACCACTTCATTCTGTGTTCTAATTCCATAGTTTTTCTCTGGAAGTGGATGGCATTTTGCTTAGAGAGGGGCCATTTTTTGTGTTCTTTATGATCCCAGAGTTTAGCACAATGCCTGCCACATAATAGGCAGTAAATAAAACACTTTCCAATTTATATTCTTATTTCCTTCTCAATTTCACAAAACCCAAAAGGAAAGCATCCCAACATTATATATAAAATTTTGCTATGTGAAATTGGAATTAAACAGATCAAACAGTATTAAAAACCTGCTTTTCAGATAAATGTTCAGTCATGAGGCAACTATGTGGCAAAGTGAATAGTGCACTGATCCTGGAGTCAGGAAGACTATTTTAACTAGAGTTAAAACACAACTTCAGTCACTCAATACTAGCTGTGTGGCCGTTGCCAATTCATATAACCTCTATCTACCCCAGTCTTCTAAACCATAAAATGGGGATCACAATAGTGTTCACCTCCAGGATTGCTGTGAGGATAAACATGTGATAGTATTTAAATGTACTTAGCACAGTGCCTGAAACATAGAAGCACTTAAGAAATATTTATTCCTTTCCCCTCCCATCTCCCTATTAAGACTCAAGTTGGCAGCTTTTTGCAAGTCCTACTCCATAACACTTACAATCAGTAAACCCACATAACTTTTCTAGGAAAGTCCTTCCCCTGCCTTATAGTCAAAGAATCAAAGAGAAAAGGAAGGAAAACCCTCACTAACATCCACTTTAGCAGTTATAGTCCTTAGTTACATGAATACACACTGCCAAGCAGGTAGTCTCTGGTGCATTTCAATGTTACCCATTTAGGCAGTCATGGTGCTGCCGTTAGCAGCAAGTCAAGTTGCCAGATCCCATGCGTTCATGCCAGGAAAGCAAGGGGGAGAAAGACAAAAAAAGGAAGCAGAGGGGAAGAGGTTTACTTAAGTAGCCACCACTCCGTTAGGCTACACTACCAAAAAGACTATCCCCACTTCAATAGGCCAGGCAGTTTTGTTACAGTCTAATCGTTGTATAGTTTCTGAGATCTCAGTCCTCTGAGTTAATAGGACTAGGTGGAAAACAGGGAATAATAAAAAAAGAACTGATTATTTATTCAGAGTCAACACATATAATACCCTAGAGGAAAGTAAACTAATACATTTTAAAATTGAGAATATCAGTGGTTATCTCTTACTGGTTAGCATTAACTGAGCTAGCTAAGCAACTAGGATCTCTCTCAAGATTGTCTTCCTGTTCTGCTAAAAATTTATATCAATATCTATACACACACACACACACACACACACACATATATATATATATATATATACACATGTATATATACATACATACATATATGTGTGTATGTATATTTATTCCTCAACTCAATCCCCTACATCCCATCATTTCTGATTCTGAATGTGTCTTTCCATGTTGTCTTAACCTCTCTAATCCTGCTTTTTAGCACTTCCAATAATATATAACGTATCTTGCCCTTCTGTCACCATAGCCAGGAAAGCTTAGAGAAACGCCAGCATCATTTTAGTCCCTCACAATCAATATGATAACCAGTATTACAACAAGGATAGGTCCTAGACCTGTGATTCATTGATATAAGGAAGCCCCATCCTCAAAAGCATTTTGCCACATTCTCTGCAACTTGCAGTCTTTTTATATTTTTTATTTGTAAATTTATTCACTTTAAATACTTTTAAAATATTTTTAAAATATTTTAAAAAGTATTTTAAAATATATTAAAAGTCCTTTGAGTACTTTTAAAAAAAGAAAAAGAAACAAACTGAAATACTAAAAATAATATGAAATAAGAAAAAAAACGTTGACATGTGCACAACAAAATGTGACAGAGGATTCACAATATACAGCAATAATTTCTATTATAAGAAAGCCTATATAATAAATACTATGCATTATGTAAGATCTATCTTTTCTTTGCTTCCTTGTGAATTTTCTTTTGTTCTCCGCTGTGCATGTTTTTCTTTGTTATTTTCCTCCTCCCTGAAGGTTATAAGTGAAGATAAATGCAATTGTGCATGAATACATACATACATACAACTATATGTGTGTATATATGCATATATGTGTGTATATACACACATCTATATATTCATACCCACATGTATATATGTATACACCTCTCTCTCTATATATATATATATATACATATACATATACATACATACATACATACATACATACACACATACTCTCAAGGTCTCTCAAAAACTTTGCAATTGATTGTGTGACCTAGAAGACACCAGCACAGGCCCGCTCAGCATGGTGTGCCCTAATCAAAGAAGGCAATGCTCTCTATTAGCAAAGCAGAATTGAAGTAGCTCAAAAGAAATGTGCAATGTGCAAATTTATAGAATCCACTCCAAATTTTCATATGAACTATTTGTGCCCTACCTGTGATAGAACATAGCAAGTTCATATTGGTCTTATCAGTCATAGTCAGACACATTGTAATGTGACTCTAGCATAGTGATGTCATGATCACTATGTCATGATCACTTACAAACATCTATGTAAGACTAGACTACACCTGTTTATCCTCATTTTTCTGAGGGTGGATAACCTCCTCCTTTGTAAATCAAAGTCTTTCCATACTTTTCCAAGTTCACCAACTCATCATTTCTTATACCACAGCAATAGCCCCACCTTACACAGTCTAGTTGTTTTAAATAGTCCAAAACACTGTTGACAAATATTGCTGATACCTAGTGTATTTTCACTATTCCTCTCTTTTGATTAAATTTATTTTAGCTTTAACTTTTGTCCAAGATCATCATTACCACCCTTGTTTCTTTTTCTCTAAAGAAATTATACTCCTGATCTTTACTTTTTACTTGGCATATCTCTTATTTCCTCTCCCTCCTGATGCCTCTACTTGTTTCTACCAACTGCTTTACCCTCCTGTTACTTAACCTATCCCCCGCAATGATTGCTCCCTCATCATCCCATTGCCATTAATCTAAATACCCTTCTATACCACTCTTTAACCTGTTCCCTCACCCTCCCTTCTAAAAACCCCTCCTTATCCTCTACCACCTCCCTATCCCCTTAGTCCTTTATTTCTTTCCGAATCTGAAGACTTTTATACATATATAAACACATATATAACATATATGTACATGCATATGCATGCATGTATATATGTATATACATATATACACATGTGTGTGTATACACACACATAGGGCAGCTAGGTGGTGCAGTGGATAGAGCACCAGTGCAGGAGTTAGGAGGACCTGAGTTCAAATCTCATCTCAGACACTTGACACTCACTAGCTGTGTGACCTTGAGCAAGTCACTTAACCCCAATTGCCTCATCCTGGGTCATCTCCAGTCATCCTGATGAATATCTGGTCCCTGGATTCAGATGGTTTTGGAGGAGAAGTGAGGCTGGTGACCTGCACAGCCCTCCTTCACTCCCTCACTCCCTGACACAAAGTCAAGTGCAGGTCATATCATCATTTCTCTGATGGCATGATCTTCTTCACAACAAAGGATGAACACACACATATATGGATATAGATATGTATGTATGTATCGTCCCCACTAATTAAAGTAAGTTTCCGTAACTACCAACCCTCATCCCCCATCTAATTCCTTCGTGTTATTTCTTCCTTTCATACCTCATTACAAAGTCATAGTGAAGAATTCCACAGAGCACTGAGAAGTTAAATGATTTTACCCATGTAACACAGCAGATATGCATCTGAGGCAGGACATATACCCAGGCCTCTCCATCCCCTAAGCCATGCTGTCTATTCCATAAACAAATATGAGTGTACTTCATTCCTACTGTGAGCCAAAGGAATGTTTTTACAATCTTTGCATCAGTCTCTGAAACAAAGTGAACACTAACCCTTTCTAGATATTAACTCTGTTTAATTTTAATTAGGGATGTCCAACTCTCCCCTCCCTCCAAACACACATTTACACATACACACACACACACACATACACACACAAATTTGACTTGTGACATTGTGAGAGAACTGATTAGCTATGTATTTATGAGTTGCTCATTACCATGAGACTCAGGTAGTCTGGGAAATACAGTAAGCTATGAAGAAACACATATGTTCTGTTTGTCACTTAAAACCCTAAGGGCCCTGCTCCCTCTAGCTCAATCAGCAGGAAGAATTTTCACTGCTGTTTAAATATTACAAGTGCAATGTATTCTGTTTTACTTCCTCAAATTTGTAGCTATGCTATCACCTCCGTCAACATGTATATTAAAACAATTCTTGTAATTTGAAATCCTTTGTATCAGAAAAAGAGATTGTTGAAATTTGTGTGTGTGTATGTGTGTATGAGAGAGATATCTGCAACCTGTACTAAAAATGGGGCCCACAAAGAGTGAGAAATTGAAATGTATTGCCCTAAATAAAAACTAGAGCAGTTATTAGTTCTTATCTTTTCTCTAGAGACATTGAGCATAGCACACACAAAAAAAAAGTTGTAAGGAGAGTTAGATAAAAGCTAGGTTCTAATCTCACCCCACAGTTAATCGTTATGTGACCTTGCCCACTCTTTGTTTCCTAATCTTTAAAGTAGATGTAATAATAGCCCCAATCTCAAGGGAGTGGTTCTTAGGATGAAATGAGACGCTATAGGCAAAAAAGGCTTTCCCAGCCTTAAAATGCAGAATAATGTCTTTTGCAATAATTAGGAGTAGGACGCAGTCCTTTTCAAACTTAATAGAGGAATGTGTTATAAAAGTTATGGTTGTCATCAGTAAAATTTTAGAATGTAAGATAAAAAGTTATTCCAATCTCAACATTTAACTGGACCCAGACCAAAAATGGTGAAAAAGAACCTTGATGAAGTGCTGAAGAATGAGTGAAGATTCCACGGTAAGAGCAAGGCAGAAGACTGTAGGATGAAATTATGAGATATGTTTTTGTTATTGAGGCTGAAGGGTATGAGGACATTTGGGATATCCCAGAGGGGAGTTATTAAAGTGTAGATACTGTGCCTCCTGAAACTGTGACTAAACTTTTGTATGTCACAAGAAAAGTCAATTTGATTTCTTCCTCACATTTTAAATGAGGTTATTAGTTTATGCTAGATGGCCCTTCTACTATAACCGTTCTATGAATCTGGGATTTCTCTTTCCTCCTTCCTTTATTTAGGAACAAGGGTCACTGGGAATAGTGCAGGTACAGAGGGCAATTAGGTAAGGAACAAAATGGACCTTCTTTACCCTCTCTCCTTCTTCCTTCAGGGAAAGGAAATGGTAGATGTTTGTTTGAGTTCGGAAAGAGTTGACACAGAGATTTTGAGACATGCAAAATGGTATTTTCTTCCCCCCTCCTCTCAAAGCTCACCACCCCATCATCTATTCCCTGTTGTCAATTATGTAAGCTCTGGAAGATATACTCTTTCCTCCGTGAGGCTATTTCTTTAATTGTGTTGTGTATATTGGTAACAATACTAGTGTGCTTTTCCTAATCACCATCCAAATGACTTTATGTGTCTGTAAGCCTCCTTTGAGTTCTTGCCCACTGCATTGTCTTATTAATCTTAAGGAAATTCCTTAAAATTAAGTTTTTTCCAACCACACTGAGAGCAGGTGACACGGTAGTAGATGACTTCTTTAAGTGAGTAGGTTGAGGACTCAAGATGATTAAATTTTAGGAATAAAATATACTTCATACCAGGATAGCTTTAGGTTAATTTTAGATAGAGGGGAGGATTCTGTCATTCTACTTTGCACAGGCTACTTTATCTGTTTTCAAATACATGAGATAAGATGACGCTGCCAAGTTATCACCATACTCTTAACTCAAGCCTTGACTGATAGTACTTCTCCTTCCTCCTCTCTCTGATTTGAGGGGTAGAGGGTAGAATACAAACTCCTCCCAATTCATTCCTTTATAAAGGGCTGAAACTAGACTTTCAACTCATCTCACTTTGCATCTAATGCTTTACCTGATTTCAATTCCATGAAACAAGAGACCCCCATTCCTTATACTTTTCTGGTCTCCTCTTCCTCTTTTCTTGCTTCTTTTTGTGTAAATTTGCACACTACACAGAACTTTGAATGATAATTAGGATTCCAAATGAGAGAGTCAGGGCTCAAGAACATTTAAATAAACCCAAAAGAATGGGTCAGACAGTCAATCAACTAGCATTGAGGTGCCTCTTATATGCCAGGTACTATGCTAAGCACTGGACATACAAAGGAGTGAGGGTGGGGGAAGTTCTTGTTATAACAAGGGAGGCAACTTACATGTAAACAAATACATACAGCTATATATGATATATACAGGATATCTGATTCATATGTGATATAGACATATGTGCATATATGTATATATGTGTATATATATATATATATATATATATATACATATATATGATGTGTGTGTGTGTGTTTGTAGGTGTAATCTCAGAGGTATGACACCAAGATTAAGGAGAATAAGGAAAGTTTTCTTGCAGAATGTGACACATTTAGCTGAGACCTGAAGAAAGCTGAGGAATCCAGAAGGTGGAAACAAGGAAGGAGAGTATTCCAGGTATGGAAAAAAGTGTATGGCATTCATCAAAATGGACTCCAATAAGATTAAAGGTAAGGCTCTACACTTGGGTTAAAAAAATCATTTTCATAAATCAAAGTTGAGGAAGATGCATACAGAAATCAACCTGTCTGAAAAAAATTGATGTGATTTGATAGTCTACAAGTTCAATAGGAAGTTAGTACAGTGGATGGAGCGCCAGTCTTAGTATCAGGAAGAATCATCTTTTTGAGTTAAAGTTCATCCTCAGACATTAACTATGTGACCCTGGGCAAGTCACATAACTCTGTAGGCCTCACTTCCCTCATCTGTCAAATGAGCTGGAGAAGGAAATGGCAAACTACATTAGCATCTCTGCCAAGAAAACCCAAATTTGGGAAACAAAGAGTCAGAATACAACTGAAAAATGGCTGAATGACAAGCTCAAAATGAGTCAACAATGTGATAGGATAGCCAAAAAAGCTAATGAAATTTTAAACTGCATTAAAACAGACATGGTGTTTAGACCTCAGGAGATGGTGAGATCACACCTGGAGAACTGTGTTCAGTTTCAGATGTGATAATTTAGGATGTATCTCCTAGCATGTTAGAAATTACTCACAAGAAGAACTGAATGGTGAAAGACCTTCAGTTCATGCCATATGTGGATCAGCTGGATGCATTGCAGGTGTTTCATTTACAGAAGGCTTAGGAGGAGCAGAATAGGCATTTTCAGTTATTTGATAAGCTCTTATGTGGAAAGAGGAGATTTTTTTTTTATTGTCCTCAGTCCTTGGACAAATAGGTGGAAGTGACAGGGTGACAGATTTAGATTTGCTTTCAAGAAAATTGTAGAATCTTAGCTTTAGATTTATCAAGGATGTTAGAATTCAGATAATCCACCCCTTCACTTTATATATAAGGGAACTGAGGCCAGAGAGGTTAAGTGACTTGCTCAAGGTCAGAGAGGTAATAAACAGCAGATCAGACATGAACTCCAAAACTGAGACTAGTTAACATTTCCCTAATTAACCAAGTAACATCAATTATATTTTACTAAGGGATCATTCCTGAGAAGGTATAACAAAGATCAAGGTATAAACACTTTCTGCCAAACTAGGAGATCCACTGTCTCTTTCAGTCTCCTGTGAGAGTAGGCAATTACTGCTTTGAGGATTCCCCACCAGATTCCTTTCTGCTTATGGCATAGCAATGGAAGAGTTGCTCCTTGCTCAACCAGCTGTTTTGGTTGTCAATGGGAAATGGCATAACTTTGATGGAACTCCTGATGCTTTTAATCAAACTGAGTATTCCCCATGAGAGCTCTACTGCTCTCAATGGCTACCTGAACACTCTCATCTCAATCACCTGAATCAAGATCAAGGGGGAAAAAAAAGAACTTAGGAAAGAGATATATAGTTATGGTCTATGAAATGGAAGAAAGCATCCCTCCATTGTGGATGATTGGAAGGAGGCTCATCCAGCCTTTCTCTGGGCAGGTGTAGCCAGAGTATATAGTGCAATGCATGAAGAATTGGGCTGTCATTGGCCAGTCCCCCACTACACACACACTTACATACACATACTCTCTCTCTCTCTCACACACACACACACACACACACACACACACACACACACACACACACACACACATACACACCTAAGTAAGGATTTGGATTAATATTTCTAGATGAAGATCTATTCCATCTACTATTCTTTTATTCTTTAAAATTTTAATCATATTTGTGTTATGTTTAATTATATATGTTGTATTTAATTATATAATTATTTATTTAATATTTAATTATATTTTTGTATAAAAGACCCTTTCTGGATCTAATCCCTCTCCTGACTGTTTAGGAACCTTAATCCTACAATTACGATATAAGAATCTTACATTGCTAGCTCTAGATGAGACTTCTCTTCTGCCTTTAAATTTGCACAGACTTTATTAATGTAGAAAAACCAAATGAAACTCCTTTAATTAACTTATGTCAAATGCAACTCTCTCTCTCCCCACTCCCAAATTCATCAAATACGATGATCACTGGGATGCTTTCAGAAAAACCTGGAAAGACTTATCTGCACTGATGCAAAATGAAGTCAACCGCACCAAAAGAATACTGTACACAGTTTTAGCAATATTTTAAGGATCATCAATTGTGAAAGACTTAGCTCCTCTGATCAAGTAAATGATCCAAGATAATTCCAAAAGACCCATGATAAAAAAATGCTATCTACTTCAGAGAGAGAACTGATGAACTCTGGGGGAAGACTGAAACATCCTTTTAAATTTTATTTTTCTTGGTGTGTGTGCGTTTGTGTGTTTTGCAATACGGCTAACGTAGGATTGTGTTTTGCATGACTTCACATGTCTGATCAGTATCCTATTGCTTGCCTTCTTAAGGAGTGGGAAAGGGGCAGGAGGGAGGGAAATAATTTGCAACTCAAAATTTAAAAAAAGTAGTTACAATTTTACATGTAATTGGGAAATATTTAACAAAACAAATAAAATATACTAAAATACTATGCTCATTACCTCTATATCTTCCCTACCAATTACCCTTTTAGTATCTTATACTTTGACCTCTATATAACCACTTTACTGAAATGACTCTCTCAAAAATCTCTAATCATGTATTTCTTGATGAGCTTAATGTGTTTTTGTCTATTATCATTTTCCTTCACCTCTGTGCTTAGTTGCATGTCACTGATGACATTTTTTTCAAATGCTGTCAAATTCTTCTCCGACTTTTTCAACCTCATGGCTCAACCTCAACTATTAATTCAGAGTGGATGACTTCCAAACCAGCTTTGCTAGCATTGTCCATTTCTCTGTCAAGATCTAATTTTATATCTCTTTATGACTTATTAGACATTTGCATTTTAACGTTTCACTCTCATGTCAAACTCACTACACCCTCCAATACAGAGGAAACAGCTCTGGATTCGGCAATAATACATCAAGTTTCAAATTTCTGGCATCTATGTGGTCTTGGCAAGTTGACACCTTGAGCCTCCACATCCTCATCTGTAAAATGAAAAGGTTAGTCTAGATAATCCCTAAGGTCCCCTCCAGCTCTAAATCTATGATCTTATGCATGCATTTTTTTCCTCTGTCAAAACTGTCCTGAATTTTTCTTCTTGTAAATGTCACACACATTTATTTAAGTGCTTGTGCTCCAAATATTGGAATTATTATTGAGTCATCCTTTTTCACCTACCATATCTAGCCTATACAAAAGTTCATTTGACTTATTTCTCAAAATTTCTCATATATGTATATGTATACGCATGCATATATATGTATATGCATGCGTATACATATATATATATATACATGACTATCCATTGTCCTCACCCTGGTGCAGGAGTGGAAAACTTGCAGCCTTGAGGACACATGTGGCCCTCTAGGTCTTCAAGTATGGCCTTTTGACTGAACTTGAACTTCACAGAACAACTGGTATGAATTTTGGGTTCACTCAAAGGGCCCCACCTGAGGACCCAGAGGGTCACATGTAGCCTTGAGGCTGCAGATTCCCCAGCCTTGCCCTAGTGCCTGCCATTTTTGTTATTGTTGCTCTAGTTGCTTAGTCATTTTTCAGTCATGTCTGACTCTTTAAGACCTTTCTTGGGGTGTTCTTTGCAAAGATACTGGAAAACTTTGCCATCTCCTTCTCCAGTTCATTTTTCAGATGAGGAAACTGAGGCAAATAGGGTAAAGTGACTTGCCTAGGGTCACACAGCTAGTGAGTTTCTGAGACCAGACTTGAATTCAAGTCTCCTGACTCTAGACCTGGTCATCTATCCAATGCAAAACCTCTTATTTTACATATGAAGAAGCTGAGACTGAGAGCATAAGTAACTTTGCCAGGGTAATACAAATGCTGGGTATCTATGGTATAATTTGAACACATCTTTCTGAGTAAATATCCAGTGCTCTATCTGAGACACACACTGCTTTTTTAATTCTTTGATTATGGTATTACCCAAATGTATTTTGGAAACTCAAGCTTCCATTCCTGCCTAGCTCACAAAAACCTCAACAACCATTGAAGTTCATCATTATCACAAGATCTTTCCCCACATTATTAAGTGAAGTTGGGGCCGGAATAGAAGTTAAAGAAAGGAAAACTATAAGGAAGAGAAACTCCACTCCCTTATTCACACCTGTCAAATAAGACCTTACCCTACCCTCAGGCTGGAAATACAGAGGCCCCTAGCAGTGTGATCCAATTGTGGATCCACCCACAAGGTTGAATCTGCCTTTTCCCTGAGCTATAGGCCAGTTTGCTTGTGTTTAGGCTGCCTGATAACCTTCAGCTCTCAGAAACTCACCATATAGATGCAAAACTTAGAGAAGTGAACAGATTAGCTTCAACCATCCTGAAACTTAGAACTCCTGAATTTAAGGATGCTCTAGCATCAGCCTCCTCACTAGCGGTGATGTCAGGGATGTTGCCACCAGGCCTGGAAGTCAGAGTTTATTATTATCATTAATTATATTTTAATGATTAAGAAAATGAGTTTCCATGGTCGTGTAAGAAATGACACAGTTGAATTTCACAACCAGATTGTCTTAACTCTATGTCTAACGTTCCATTTTTGCCATATTCCATAAATATCTGAGATTATTTGGAGATAGTTGTTGTCTATTATTGTAGGAGAAAGTAAATTGTATAATTTTCTTTTATTTTTTAAAATATGCTAATTTTTAAAATAATATCCATTGCATTACCATAGGCTGTCCCATTAAAAAATACTGCTCAATATCTTACCCATACTTTATATGCCTTCCTTTTCATTCTGCCCACAGACAAAATGGTCAACAAATTAATATTCATTTTACCAACAATCCCATTTGTAAAGGGCACCGCAAATTGTACTATGGTCCCTCCTTCTTCACATCACCTGACCCTTCTGTTCCAGAAACTAAACTAGGCTCTGAAGTTATCCAGTGTTTTTATACTGATAACCCAATACCGTTTTCTAACAGCTCTCCTTACATGTTGAAGTTCCATGAGGTCCAAATTTGACAGTCCCTTCCATTCAGTTTCCTTAGTTACTGAAATTCCTTTCCTAAATCTATGATTTAACTTGGAATTTATTCATCTAAATATCTCATGTGCGGCATGTGCATTCATAAAACAGACACATGAACCTAAGTCTTGATATGTTAAAATCTTAATTTCAGAAGACCACTCTCCTTGTCATTAAATTTGAATTTCATATGATCTGTGTCAACCAATTTTTATTTTTCAATCTGTTTCCAGAAGAAAACTGCATATTTTTTTTTTGATCTCAAAAAAGAGGCATTCCCTATGAGATTTACATATTGCTGCTCTGACCAAAACTAAGTAAATAAATTGTAAAAATGGATTTCCTGTAGTTTCTTATAAATCTATGGGGATTGCATATTTCTGAGATCTTCTTCCCTTCTGTCATTTCAAACACACTTGCCACAGGGTTAATATTAGTGCTGAGAAAGTCTGCATTTCAAAGATACCCCTGCTTTCCTGTGAAAATTCTAAAGGTAATTCAAAGATATTGGCTGAGCTCTTTTTGAAACAGTGTTGTCACCATTTCTTCAGATCTAGGTCACCCAGTTTTCACTTATCAATCTGCTTCCAATGCTGGAATAAAATAGGTGTTTCCAGTGTGAGTATAATAAAAAAAAAATGCCACACTATGCTAACTAAATGCTGTTTAATTCTATGGTGTCCCTGTTTTTATTGATTTATTTTTATTAGGTGGCACTTTATTTTTTTCCCAAATGCATATTAAGAAAAGAATTTAGCGTTCATTTTTACAAAATTTTGAATTCTGAATTTTCCCCCTTCCCTCCCCTCTTCTGAAAATAATAAGCAATTTGATATAGTTTATGCTTGAATTATCATGTAAAACATCCATATTAATCACAGTTGTAGAAGAGGAAGCAGATAAAAGGAAATAAAAACACGAGAAAGAATAAAGTGAAAAAATATGCTTCAATTTACATTCTGAATTGTGCAGTTCTTTATCTGGATATGGATAGTACCTTCTTTTGTGAGTTCTTTTCCTTGTCTTGGATCATTGTGTTGCAGAGAAGAGCTGATTTCATTCATAGCTTATCATCACACAATGCTGCTGGTAAATGTGTATAATGTTTTACTGGTTCTGCTCATTTTACTTTGCACCACTTTGTACAAGTCTTTCCAAGTTTTTCTGAAATGTTCCTGTTTATCATTTCTTACTGTACAATAGTATTCCTCTACATTCATATACCACAGCTTGTTCAGTCATTCCTTAATTGATGGGCATCCTCTCAGTTTCCAATACTTGCCACCATGAAAAGAGTTGCTGTAAATATTTTTTTCACATGTAGCTCTTTTTCCCATTTTCATGATCTCTTTAGATTATAGACCTAGTACTGGCATTGCTGGATCAAAGGGTATACATAGTTTTCATTATGGGCATAGTTCCAAATTGCTCTCCAGAATGGCTGGATCACTTCAAAACTCCACCAACAATGCACTGGTGTCCCAACTTTCCTACATCCTCTCCAAGATTAATCATTTCTATTTTTTATCATATTAGCCAATCTGATTGGTGTGAGATGTTATTTCAGAGCTGTTTTAATCTGCATTTCTGTAATCAAATACATTTAGAGCACTTCTTTATATGCCTATAAATATCTTTGATTTCTTCTTCTGAAAACTCTTCATTTCCTTTGACCATTTATCAGTTGGTCAATGTATTCTTATACATTTGATTCAGTTCTCCATACATTTGAGAAATGAAGCCTTCAACAGAGACACTTGTGGTAAAGATTGCTTCCCAGCTTTCTACTTTCCTTCTAATACTGTTTGCACTGGTTTTGTTTATACAAAAGCTTTTCAATGTAACATAATCAAAATAATTTATTCTACATTTTGTAGTCTCCGTCATTTCCTTCCTTACCTCTTTTAATTAGGTCCACTTTTGCTTTTGCTATGTCTAACATCAGGATTGCTACCCCATGCTTTTTTTTTTTTAAATTCAGCTGAAGCATAATAGATTTTGCTCCAACTCCTCTGCTTCAAGTGTAGTTCATGTAAGCAACATATTATAGGATGCTGGCTTTTGATTTCCTCTGCTATCCACTTCCATTTTATGGTAGAGTTCATCTCAATCACATTCACAGTTACAATTACTACCTGTGTATTTTCCTTTATCTTATTTTTCCTCCTATTTGTCTTCTCTCTCCTTTCACCCTTTCCCATCTCAGCAGCGTTTTGCTTCTGTCTACCACTTCCCCTGATTTGCCCTACCTTACGTCATTCTCCCACTCCTTTATTTAATTTCCTCCCGTCCTACTTTCCTGTTGGATAAGATTGATTCTATATTTAACTGATTTTATTCCATCTTTGAACCAATAGTGATGAGAGTAAGGTTCAGGTGATGGTCATCTTCCTTTATATTGTAATAGGTTTTTCTCATCTCTTCACGTAATTAATGCCATTCTACCTCTTCCTACTGTACCCTTTGTACTTCTCTTTCTTATCCCTTAGTTGTTTATGCCATTCCCTCAAAATCTCCTTATACTAGTATCCTCTGTCAATGTATATTCCTTTTATCTGCATTATTGGTGATGTAACTTTTAAGACCTATAAGTATCATTTTCCTGTGTAGAAATGTAAACAATTTAACTCTATTGAAACCCTTGTGTTTTCTTTTCCCCTTTTATCGATTTATACTTCTCTTGGGTTTTGAGATTGGAGATCAAATTTTTGGTTTAGTATTATTATTATATTATATTATTAGTATTATTATTTAGTATTTATTGTTGGTATTCTCTTTAAAAAGGATTGCAATCCTTCTATTTTTTTGAATGATCATGTTTCCCCTTGATGTATTATGCTTAATTTTACCAGGAAAGTGACTCTTGGCTGTAGTCCTAGCTCCTTTGCCCTCTGGAATATCCTGTTACATGACCTCTGATCCTTTAAGGTTGCAGCTGCCAGATTCTGCATGATCCCAATTGTACCTCCCTGGTATTTGGATTGTTTGTTTCTTGCCATTTGTAGTTTTTTTTTTCCTTGATAGCTCTGAAATTTGGATCTAATGTTCCTTGGGGTTTTTATTTTGGGCATCTTTCCTGAGATGATTGTTAGATTATTTCAATGCCCACTTTGCTCTCTGGTTCCAGGACATCAATACAGTTTTTTTTGATAATTTCTTGAAAAAATGGTGTCCTGGTCCTCCTTTTGATTAAAGCTTTGAAGAGAGCCCAATGCTTTTGATATTGTATCTCCTTTATGTATTTTACAAGTCAACTGTTTTTCCTATACAGTGTTTCACATTTTCTTCCATCTTTTGTCATTCTTTTGGATTTGTTTGTTTGATTCATGATGTCTCATAGAGTCATTAGCTTACCCTTGCTCAATTCTAATAGCTAAAGTATTGTTCTCGTTTAGATTTGTACTTTCTTTTCCATTTTATCAATGATGTTCTTTATCAGGAATTGCTTTCTTCATGGATTTTTGTATCTCCATTTCCATTTATCCAATTCTACTTTTTGAGAAGTTTTCCATGCTGTTGACTCTTTTTATTTCATAATTCGCTTGCATCATGCTCATTTCTTTTCCCAGTTTTTCTTCAATCTCTCTTATATTATTTTTAAGATCCTTTTTGAACTTTTCCATGAGATCTTTCTGATCTTGAGACCATTTCCCAATTTTCTTTGGTTTTGACATTGTTGTCCTCTTCTGAGTTTGTATCTTGGTCTTCCCTGTCACTGCAATAACTTTCTATGGTCAGATTATTTTTTCACTGCTTTCTGCTCACCATTATTTTTTACCTATTTTTTTTCCTTTTTAAAAATTTGAGCTCTGCTTTCAAGGTGGAAGGGACACTGTTTCCAGCTACTTGTGCCGGTGCCTGCAGCCCTAGCTGTTTACCTAGTGTTATGTTGATGTTGTCCTGAGGTCCACAGGGGTCTCTCATGTCTGGTGCTATGCTGCAGGGGGAGTGGGGATTGTATGGTCTTACTGGACTCCTTAGGATTTTCCAGCACTCCCTTACCTAGTGCTAAACTGAGGTGTTGGGGTAGTGTCTGGAGTGCAGTGAGGCCCAGTGAGGTGTTCCTGTGTTTCCCAATGGCTACACTGAAGCATATGTGGTCAGGCCTCTGGAGGCTGCCTGTTTGCTTGAGGTTATGCTGAAGCATGGCAGGCTTGTGCCAGCTGAAAGTTGCCTATTTGCTTAGGTACCTACAGTGTGGGCTCTATCATTTGTCCTGGGCTGTGCTGAAGCACATGGAGGTCTGGCTGCTAGAGGATGCCTGTTTTCCAGGGTCTCTACTGAAGCTAGAATCTTCCAGTTCCCCTGACTATGCTAAGACACTTTGGGGATCCTGGTGTTGGCATTTGTCTTCTCCACCACACTGTGGCTCATGATCTCCCACTGGTTGGCTGAGGTGGGGCTTGCTTCTGGCTTGCTGAGATATTTCCTCTCCTGAACTGCACTCCTCTTTCACCCAAGTGAGTTGGACATTTTTTGTTGATCCTCCAAATTTCTTGGGCTAAAAGATTGTTTCATCGCATCTTTTTTGCTGGTTCTGTTTTTCCAGGATTTGTTTTGGGGCTCTATCTTATGGTTATTTGGAAGTGAGTATGGAAGAGTTGAAGCACTTTGTTGCTTTTTCCACCATCTTGGCTCCCAGAAGATCTCTATGATGCCTTTGTGTTAGATTTCTTTGTGACAATAGTAGTCTATGAAACTTTCAGACAGGTCTAATTTACAACATAGAGTGATTTAGACCTTAGAAGAATTTAACACCTAGTCTGGTGTCAGCTTCTCTTTCCAGAGATTTTAGGCATTACTGTACCATGATATTTTTCTCTAGGGCAGTTAGATGGCACATTGGACAGAACGCTAGGCTTGTAATTAGGAAGATTTATCTTCTTAAGTTCAAATCTGACCTTTAACACTTACTAGCTGTATAACTCTGAGCAAGCCACTCAATTCTGTTTGCCTTGATTCCTTATGTGTAAAATGAGCTGGAGAAGGAAATTTCAAAACACTGTAATATCTGTCAAGAAAACTCCCAAAAGGGTTCATGAAGTGTTAGGCACAACTAAAAGACCACCACCAAAAACAATAAACATTTTATTTCCTGCCAAAATGTTGTTTCCCATACATAGAAATAAATATCTTGTCTCCATTCCTTTCTCAAGGCATCCTTCATGCTTGGCATATACTCCTTTCTCATCTTCACCTCTTTGAATCCAACTTGTGTTAGGTCAGCTCATTAACAGGCTTCTAAAAGAGGCTGTTCCTGGGTTACTCCCAGTTTTTAATACTCCCTCCCCAAATTTATCTTTATATTTAAAATTTACATTGCATATATTTTGAATTAACTTATCTGTGTTCGTTTGTTTATTCCTAGTAAAAAATAACTTTCTTGAGGTAAGGAACTATTTTGTTCGGTTTTTCATTTGTTTGTTTGTTTTCATATCTTCAGCATCTAGCATAGTAACTCATCCTTAGGGAACTCTTAGTAAAAGCTTTAGGAATTCAATTCAAGCGCTTTCCATTAAGTTCTTTTAGAAAATCTGTAACTATAAATTGAATATGATGTCCTTACATTCAGCTTTCAGAAACGATACCTGAAACAATTGATTAGTTGGATAGCATTTTTTGATACCATTTTACTATTGATTACAGATACTTATATGAAACTTCTCATAGAATTCTTTAACCAAAGTGTGAAATGAAGTACACTGATTTTGGTCACATAGCCTCAGATATAGTAAAATGCATCTTACGTATTAGAATGCAGAATGTGAAGAAAAAGTACCTTGCTATAAATAGCATGAGAGTTTAGTAATCAAAAATACTATCAGGAAGACTGTTGTATCAACATATTTATTCAGAGAAATGATTTTGGAATCACAAATCTTAGGGAATTCACTCAGATTTTCCTTCTGTCACATTGTTCCCTCATGACTTTCATGGAACCATATTATTTCTGCAGTTTCACTCAGCAAGTGTGAATCAACAGCTCTTTCCTTTAAGTCATGTGGGGCTGAGTAACTGAGATGATTTTTTTGTTAATTTAGAAAAATCTGAATTTGACCTTAGTACAGTGAAATATTTTTCATTCTTTACCTAAACTCATGAATTCTAGGATCTCCTCTCTGTATTATTCTAGTTAAATGATGAGAAAGGAGCTTCTTTTTTTGAGAGAATAGATACTACTATACATTCTTAGTGTTATGCCACTTAGTGGCAGAATGCAGCATGCAGGATGGAGAATGGATTCTGGGATAATTTTTTTCTTATCTGGGCTCTTCACCTCTGTTACCTCCTTTGTAGGTTTTTCCATTTATTTGCATTTATGACAGAGGTTTTCAATCTGGAATTTCTGAATTTTAAAAAATAGTGATTGCATTTCAGTTTAATGGATTTGCTTCATAATCCTGTGGATTTTATTTTATGTGCTTAAAAATGCTATTCCAAGAATGGGTAAATAGGTTTCTCTATACTGTTAAAGGGATTCATGTCACACAAAAAAAGGCCAAGAGCACATCTTTAAAATGAGTTGTAGAAGGAAATGGCAAACAACTCCAGTATCTTTTCCAGGAAAAGCACCAAATTGGTTAATGAAGAATCAGATACTGAAATGACTGAAAAATAACAACCAAAAAATATGCTCTTTAATCTGAATTTTCAAAGGCTGTTTTTGAAATTATGTACATTCTTTTCATAGTATAATTTGGTAAATTCAGTATATGTTACTTCAGAAAAGCATTCCCTTCTCTTATTGCTAAATTAAATGAACCAATACATAAATCTCTCCTGCACAGACCTTTGTTCAACAAAGATTCTGAGCATGAACATATATGATTGGTTCTATTAATGTAATTAACAACAATCTTCTAGACCAGTGGCATCAAACTCAAATAGAAAGTGAGTTCCAATAAGCCATACACAAAGATCACTACAAGCAAAATATTGACTTGGAAAACCACAAATTAATACTATTAATGTTTTATTACATTTTATTTACTTTAAATTATTTCCCAATTATATTTATTCCAATTGAGACAACACTCAAATGTGTTACATTGACATCTTTGTTATAGCTATCTTTCTTACTAGTACAAGAGATCTGACCCAAGAGGGAACAATTTTCAGTGAAAATCAAATTCTTTTCTGGTTCTGAGTCATGTGAACTAAGAAACACATTATAGAGAAAAAATTTGCTGAATTTGTTGTCAGGAGACCTGGATTCACAGTCTACTTAGACATTATTGCTTATGTGACTTTGAGCAAATCATTTTACTATCGGAAACTCTGAAGTTCTCATCTAAACTGGCAGCAATAATAACTTTTGTTACCTAACTCATTAGGCTTTTGTGAGAAACACACTAGGCAATTCTGAAAGTACAAAATTATAATTGTCATATATTCTTAAGCTAAGCGCTTTCAGACGATTCTCTCATGATGGAGCAAATAAGCCAGGCAGTACTCTACCCAGTGCTCATCTTTTCTTTGGACTGGGGCCCAATCAAGAGTGATAACTCTCAGAGTGTTTTGGACAGGGTCAAATTCAAAATAGGTTATGTACTTAATGTGTGCTGCCCATGTAAGGTATGTATATACAAGTGAGATTTTTAGAGGTATAGTCTAGTGTCTAAGGTGAGGTACAGATAGATATCTGTAATCATCCCAACTTCTCTCCAAAGGAGACATGGCAGGCTTAAGAGAATCAGGAGAAAGGACCACAAGGTTGACCTCCCTGATCTCTTCTGAAAAAGGACATGCAATTATCTTTCTACTCCTCTAAAAATTGCTGACAGAGCTACACAGTCATCACCCTCACTCTCTCTGTTAGAGTCATCAGAGTTCAATATCAAGGCAAAGTCAGGACAACTGGCAATGGCTCACTATGCAATGATTGACTTTGGTGTCTTGGAAAGCTAACCAGTTTTAGCATTCCACATCTACCTATTTCAGTCCACTTACCTTCAGGGACATTGGAACAAAGTATTCTCATCTGCTCATTCTATTAGGGAATATCTTCATATGCTTGGGGTAGATGTCCTTCTAATTCATCAGTGGATCTGAGGACTACTGGTTATCATAATCTAGATTAACCAGTGTTCCAAGATTTTACTGGGTTGTGGCTGTTGAGCATATTACAGCTTCGAAAAACCACAGTGTTAAAAGTAGACACCAAAAGTGGGTGAGCAGCCCTAAAAAAAATTTTGCTAGCCCTCATAACAAAATACTAGCTATACAAATAATGAGCAGCAAATATATCAATTAAGTGAGAAGATAGCACACAGAAATCAGAGAAGTTAAAGGTATTATAACATGTCAAAAAATACACAAAAGCACATGAACTCTTTAGATGGTAGATGAGATCTTACTCAACTAAGAGAAAAGTCTCAATCTCATCCAATGGGAAATTTCCTGAATTCACTAGGGAGGCAAACTGAAAATCAATGTCATATTGAGGAGCTACCTTCTCCTACATGTTTCTAGTTTATCTCAAAGACAATCTGTAACCATGTGTGTCTTTCTTAAAGAAGAAATGAAGAGTGACTTCTCTTTCTAAAGTTCTCACCAGATGGCCACGCGGCACTGAGAGGAGCGAGCAGAGCCAAGCAGGCTTCCTGGACCATAATCTCCAGCGGCCACAAAGGTCCCACCACCCACAGACTCACAGGTCAGTGAGAGAGACAGGCTGAGAGGGGAGCGGGGTATCTCCGGGACTCAGACCCCCTGGGAGGCAGCCGCTGCGGCAGAGGCAGAGGCAGCTCACCCAGAGGCCCCCAGAGCAGGCAGGAGCTCCACCACAGCTCCATTACATAAGATCTCTGCATAAACCCTCTGAGGGAACTGAGCCTGGGAGGCGGCCCTGCCCCACCTGAGAACCAGCAGATAAGCTCCCATTGAAGAGCAGTCAGGCCTGCTGCCAAAAGCCCTGAGGCTGGGGAGCAGCATTTGAATCTCAGACCCCAAGCAGTAGCTGGGCGGATCTAGGCCAGGGGGTGGAGA
>CM053770.1:392958627-392992043 GCA_028658325.1 Potorous gilbertii | reverse complement strand
CTCCTTCACTGTGTTGCTGCGCGGCTTCCACTGCTCCAGAATTTGTCAGGAGTTCTTTTTACAGGAAATCTGTGGGCTGTGGGTTCGGACCTAGCATAGGTGAGTCTTTCTACTCCGCCATCTTGGCTCCGCCTCGACAGATCAGATAATTAAAAAAAAAACAGCCACAATATTTTACTTACAAGAAAAATAGCCTTCCATATCTTATAGTATCTGTCTCTTGAAGGAATATGGATGGAAAACTTGGTGGACAGTGAGACTTCCATCTTCTATAATTCAGTTCTACTTCCACGTCCAGCTTCAGTGTCTTCAGCCTTTGGAGAAAAGAGAAGTAGTGAAATGTGGCCTCCATCTGTCCATATGGCTTGCATCTTTTCTTTAACCAGTTTCCTGCCCAATCTCTAGCCTCTTCTGTGAAGAGGAATGTCATCTTCCTTTAAATAATTAACATTTTTGCAACCGGTCATGCCTAACTCATATCAGCATGTGTGTAGCCTCTTCAGGTTATCATCCATACCTATATCTCAATTCCTTAAATTCATCCCTCTCAACCCACACACTCTCAAGTTCCAACTAAACGCTATGTACTTTCCATTATGCCCTTTGGGATGCCTGTTTCATAGAACAAATTTTTTTCAATTTTTTTCTTCTAACACTTTCCATCTTTTACCAGTCACTGAAACCCGTATCTCCACTGATTTAATAGTCTCCATCACCACCCTTTCCTGTACTGACAGTACCTTCTTTTATTCCCCTCAGGTCATGATTTGAGGTCCAGGAGTTGGATTACTCCTTATCCCCAAGGCTACTGACAGGTTCTCTTCATACTTTCATTACACAGCAAATTCATCTCCTTTGAAGTCCATGCTATTCATATCTACCATCTGATCAAAATCCAGTAGCTGTTACCTATAGCCTTTTCATCAAACCCAGTCTTTCCTCAATATTTAGATACCTGCCACACAATTTTTCTTTCATACCCAACTCCTGCCCTCATATTATGGAACTTCAAAATATTTACTGATTTTCCTTCAAATACTCCAGGCCTCTGTTCCTTAAGTTGCTCATTTCCTATGGTGCACTTTTCCTCACCTTAGCCATACACAGAGATGGTTCATACTCTTGATGAGCCACTTTAATTTTCAAGAATTTCAACCTTACCACATTTGACAACAATCTATTGACTTTCCACCTCTGCTGGTTCCTTCTCTTATGAAATCTACTCTTTCTACACTGCAACCCCTAATCCCTACACCCCACAATTCTCTCCCAGGCCATCTCACTTACACTAACCACTTTCCCTTCTTATCATCCCTTCAAAGCAACACTGACCTACATCTACATATACATTGTTTCACTAGGATATCCCCAAACTTCATATTTTATAAAGGTCAATTATTAGTCAATTATGTATCAACTACATCAGAATCTAGTGGAATTTCTCCCAAGGCTGGACAAGCTACTTTTGATTTCTTCTTTTTCTTCACAAAATAATTTTAGAAATGAGATTTGTTTACTTATTTTTGTGTACTTATTTTACTTGAATTTTAAAGGCTACCCAGAGTCACAATGCAAAATATTAATCCAACTATTCCAGTAAATTATATTAGATATCATTCCAGAAATTACTTCTAAGAACATTCTAAATTTTTAGTTCTAATTACTGTATTTGTTTTTTTATGAAGGTTTCTAAATTAAATATGTGTGTGTAGATGTTCACACATATACACAGATAATGTTATAATGACTGATTTTAACTCTCAATAGGATAGTATCTTCCTGAAATGTAATTTATAATTCCAGTAGTTGCACCTGTCAGGACCAGCTTTTCTTGGTGAGAGATGATATTTAATTTTATTCCTTCCTCTCACTTTCTACTTACTTCCTGCCTTTTATGAAGAAAAAGAAACAGGGAACACCCTCTGTGCTTTTGAATCCTATACATCTGTTAGCCAATTAGCACTTTGTTTAGAAGTTGCTAATTGGTCTTTCAACTAGAGAAAATATTCTGATATCTACATGGGTGCACGTTGTGTACCTACTAGAAGACAATCACAATCTGAAGACTTTCTTTGGAACTCAATCATTTCATTGTGAATGGAATAAAATCATTTTGTTCTGGAAATTAAATTACTTGAAATATTTCTAATTACACTAGCCAATATAGTAAGGGGGTGACACCATGCTGAGCACTCTCTAGGGAGAATTCCCCACTCACCTCCCCAAAGCTGTAGAATATGATTGAGAAATAGATGCTGAGATAACAATGTGATAAAATAGCAAATAATATTTCTAAGTAATGGGTAAGATTTTATCATTGTTGTATTTGGTCTTTTTCTGTTTTGTTATAGCTAGCAATGCTTCTGAAGAACTCTATTTCTTTTAATTATCCTGCATCAGTCAGAACAGTGTCTAGTTATATTAAAGATAATATTCTAATTGCTTCATCTTCTAGAGTGTGCAGTTTACACCAAGAAGATGTGGATTGTTTATTTTCCTAGCATATGTTGGATACTGTACTAGGACGGAAGTCAGAAAGATAGGAGTTTTGCATGATCCTGGTTACATTACTTAACCTAGTTGAGTTTCAGGCAATTATTTAAGACTATAGGGAAAAGATGGGAGGAGATGGGGGAAACACACCAGTGAAATTACAGTTCCTTAATGTATTGATGATAATTTCTTACACATAGTCAAACACTTAGCAAATACACACACATTTATATATATATATATATATATATATATATATATATATATATATATACACATATATATATGTACACACACATATACACATATATAACATATATTTGAATCAACAAAAATTATCTAATAGTATTTATCATGCATGAACATCAAATACAGAATGTGATTTTCATAGAGTATGGAAAGACAGTTCTTATTCCCCAGCAATTTAAAACAAAAGTTATAGAATTAGAGAGGCATCAAGTTGACAGAAACTTAAGAAGTAATCTAATCCAACCTAAAGCTAAATCATGTATCTCCTCTACAATGTCTTTGATGAGCATCATTTACTTTCATAATTGGTAAAACAATTCATCACTGACTTAAATAGTATCCCTATTCAAAACAGAAAACAACCTTCCCAATATATCCTGCCTGATATTTCCATATTCATATTTTAATTCTGGCAAACAGATCCTAGCATCACCAACAACAAATGAATTAAATACACTGCAACAGGACTATAAAGTGACAAGGTCAAGTACATTTCCCTCTGTGGTACTTTGAGAAAGAGTAAAGGTTTGGACAATCATCCAAAAGCTAGTTGGGCCAAATCCTACAATGTCACATCACCAGACAAAATTCCTAGGAACCAGAAGTTTATTGTTACTCCATTTCCTTATAAGGATAAATGAAAAACACATGCAGATTACAGGGCAAATTCATATTTTAAATTAGAGTTAGAAGTCCAGTAAGAAAGCATGTATACTTCGCTTTAAAAAAAGAATATCCCATAATTAACTGAGTAGATTAATGACTGAGATTGATTTCAGTATTTTCTTTTCTATCATAATAACTTTTTCTCCTATCCTTTTCTGTGACAGTGTGGTCCTTTTACTATTTCCAGTTATAACACAACCTTATTTGCACATGAACAGAAAGCATAATAATCTTTTTTTTTTTCTGCTATGGTGACATTTCTGGGGTTACTCTAGAATTTTACTGTAATTCAGTAAGTCATGTGAATGTCAGTTTTCTTCCTTGGAGATGTGATCATATAGTAAAAGATGCTTCTTCCAAGTAGTACAAAGTGCTTCATATATCTGTCTGTACAACTATTGACTGCTCTCTGTCTGTCTGTCTGTCTGTCTCTGTCTCCGTCTCCGTCTCTCCTCTATCTCTCTCTCTCTGTCTCTCTCTCTCTCTCTCTCTCTCTCTCTCTCTGTCTCTCTCTCTCTCTCTCTCTCTCTCTCTCTCTCTCTCCTGTACAAGTGTCATGCAGTTCTTAAAGCACCATCTTTCGAGCACATTGGTGATCAAGCACAAGTACCTACTATTAAAATCTATTGCTGTCTGTGCTTTTATAAAGTTTCTCTCACTAGGTAAAGTTTCAGTCTGTGGTATGGAATAATCAAAGAAATACCAGGATTATGAAATACTCTCTTTCCAATGAGTTCAACCCCCACCCCAGGGGAAGCACTTGATATCTTCCAGAGTTAGTTTTGTCCTTCCTAATCTCAAAGCTTTCATGACAAAAATCATTGTTAATGGTTGTGTAACTTATTATCTACATCAAGTGTAGATTAAAAATAAACATTCTAAGCACTTATAGAAGTTTTTACAAGGTTCACCCCCTTGGAGATAGTCATCTTTCTTCTGTGGTAAGTGAGGGTAACTAGGTTTCACTCTCACTGAATGTCACAAACACTGGTATTATAACCTGCATTGCACTGCTTTGCCATACATCCCATATTGTCTGTGCATACTATCCAGGGTCAAGCGAGTCACAGCCTGATGAAACCTTAACTTGTGGCCTGATCTCCTATGACTATTACACCAAAATTTATGACATACTCCCTTCCTCAAGTACATGGTAGTCCCCTTTAAACTGAACTTTTCTGAACAATCTGGGCTCCCTACAGAATGTCTGCTAAGAATCAAGCACAAAGATTATCTATTTTTCTGAAATCCTTCAAGGTCTCTGTGTTGCAATTAAATGTTAGAGTATCATCAGGATTCAAGATCTCAAAAACCTGGTGCTCTATGCATGAACACACAGATAATCATATGTGTGTATGTATACATATCTGTATACACACAGGCACACACACACACACATATATATATATATACATGCATATGTGTGTACATTCATACTAGACTCATGACTTCATTGCTATAGGGAACTTGCAGTTGAAGAAACCCTGCACCAGTTCTGATAAGCACTTTCTCCACAACATATTATCTTAGAAATTTTCCTTGAGCACTGAGAAGCTAATTGATATATCCCAGGCTAACAAAATCAGTATGTGTTATAGGCAGGACTAAAATCCAAATTTGGTTCAAAGGCCCCAAATGCTGCTTTTGGCCTCAAATCTAGTGACTTCTGCCTTTTAGAATGATCATAACTACTTGTTGCTTGCTCTTTGATCACCATTTGGTGGATAGAGTATCAGCATTTCCATAGATAAACCAGGGTTCTAAAGTAGAACTTAGGAAATCAGGGGACTTTTTTCAGGTGGGACAGGGAAGTGAAGTAATAGTAGAAGAGCTGAGGTTGCAATGAGTTCAACTGGAAAATCAAAATAATATTCCTATGCAGTGAAGAAATTGCAGGGACCTAAGTTATGTCTCCCTCTGTCTCCACAGGAAAAAAAAGACACAAATAATTATCCTTCAGAAATTACCCGAAGAGTTTTAATTTTGATATTTAAAATAGGGGTTATTTATGAGAGATTTATAAACTGAGAAACTTTAAAAAGTCTGTATTATACCTCTTCCATCTTGGTATGCAAAGATCTAGACATATATTTCTCTGCCTTCATTAGGAAACATTAAAACATGCTAAGACAAATAATTTATGGCTTGTTTCTTAAAAATTTCTTTGATATGTCAATGTATCCATAATCTCACCAATATGAACATTCCACCCATTGGTGTAAATCAAAACCCAGTCATGCCTTCTCATACTGTGCTATTCTTGTCCATGGACTTCCAAGAATCTTCCCTAGGAAGTTACCCAAATTACCCAATGTTTTGGAGATCTTCTGAACCTTTGAATACTTTAAGACAACAGTTGGGTTTTTACAGGTCATCCTTCACCTCCTACACAAGTCTTTGATGATATTTTTTATTTCACTTTGGTAAAAGGCTACAGCCTACTCAATTCTCAGTTTTATCATTTTTGTGCAGGGGGAGGTAGGAGTAACATGCAATTTTAGTTCTTTGAGTATCAGGCTGTTCCATTAGTCAGCAACATAGAATACAAATGGGAGAATATTAGATTTGTTCTCTTAGATCATTTTAGGATGGTTGAAAAACACAACATAATCTCTAAAATTTAATCTACTCCATTTTCCTCCTCCTATGCAGTTAGGGACCCAGTTCAGAGGCCATGAATAGTGATATAGTCATTCATATATTAATAGTGATGCACCAACTCAGTAAACTTCCTATCCACTTTCTCATCACAATCTGGGAAAATTTCCTTTTTCATCCTGCTTTTTCTCCCATGTAATTTATTAGGCTGATCTCCTTTGAGTGGCCTTAGATCGCACTGAAGAAGTCTAGCAATGAATGCTCAGGGATTTCATGCCATTAGCAAAATATTATTTTGCCAATATAACTGTCTGAAGAGACTTAACATAGGTGAATATGCTTCTATTTGTACTTGGCAAAGGGCATCTTCATGATGAGACAAATGCCTTTGGATAGCATCTGAATAGCCATCTGCTGACAGTTATAACTGTGAAGTCTAGTGGACAATGAGCCATACTTAGAGTCAGTTGATCTGTGTTCAAGCAGAGCTACTTATGAGACTACAGGCAAAGTATTTAATCTCTCAATGCCATAGGCAATTCTTTAAGACTCGAAGTTGTATGGAAGACTTTACATGACAATATGCATTAGCAGTGGAATTTTCCTCATTAGAGATTCCATGTAGCCATGAAATTACAGGAATCCTAGCCCAAGGAATATACTGATATTGGAACTTTTGATGAGAAATCCCCTTCTTTATAGTTCAAGGTAATGGGCTTCTTCCCACTCAAAGCTAATCAGAATAAAATGGAAAACAATTAAAAAATCCCCCTAGTCCCTGAGCAGTTAAGGTATGGTTCTTTAAGGAAAGAAAGAGCAACATTATGCTAGGGAGTTTTTAAGGACCTTAGGGCTGAATGGCCTGAAATCGAGTATAGAAATTAAGCTTTAGAGGAGAGGAAGATTATATATATATATGTATATATATATATATATATATATATATATACATATATATATATGTAATACAAATTACTAAGTTTGGATGCTGGCAGGCCCTAAGTTTATCCAGGTTATGCATTAATAATTGAGAGAGAATCAACTGTATCAATATTAAAAATTAAAATCCTGAAATAAACTTTGAATGGGTTTGAGTAAAAGAATTAACCACTAGCTGGTTTGTATTAATTCTATTAAATTCAAAAAACCTTTATTATGCATTTACTCTCTTTAGGTCATGAGAAAGTATGAATAACGGACCAACTTTAAAGGGAAAAAGACGTATTCAAGTACCACTTCTGAGACTTTTGTATGACCATGGGTGAGTTATTTAACCTCTCAATACCACATATAACTCTCTAATTCTTATTAAAATTACTGATAACTTATTAATCTGCTTTGATGGAAAGTGTTTTTCCAATGAGACTTCTCTACAAGTAACTATCACAGATCTAGTCCAATAGCAAAACCCCTGCTGCTAAGTGGTGCATTAGATAGAATGCTGAACCTGGAGTCAGTAACAGATGAATTTAAATTCTGACTCAGACACTTACTAGCTGTGTGATTTAGGGCAAGTAAGAGTCTCTGTTTATCTCAGTTTCCTCAACTATAAAATGGAGATGACAATAGCACTTAGCGTCCAGGGCTGTTGTGAGGAACATTTGTAAAGTGCTTAGCACAGTGTCTGGCACATAATATGGGCTATATAAATGCTAACTATTATTCTTAGAATTAATTGTTATTTCTGTGCAGGACAATATACTCATTGTTTAATGTCTTCATATAAAATATTAAGTTCATAGAAGATAGTCATGAAAAACTAAAGACTTCATTAGATAAGGTGATGATCCAAGCTGTGTTCTAGGAAGAGATCCAGGCCTGAATACCTAGCAATTAAAAGTACTAGAGAACTTCATTGAAGTAATAGTAGTTGGCCTAACTTGAGGATTAGTTATATGAGATAAAAGCTTATATGAACTAATTATCTCTAGAAAAAAAAGTGACACAAAGAATATTCATTGTGACATTGAAATTTTGGATTATAGCTTTGTCATCACAATTAGTTGTTATGGGTCTTCTTTGTTTTAAACACCTCTCACGTCCACCCTCCCTTTCTCCACTTTTTGTTTGTATTTTTCAGTTAACAAGATTTTAAGCGAACAGCTATTTAGTGTCAGTTTATTAGGATATTTGATGGAGAGATTTTTCCCAAGTACATATAGGGGAGGAAAGGTGAAGGGATCAGGGGTATTTTTTAAGTCTATAGAATCATAGGGGGGATTGCAATTTAACCAATTTTACCCAAAGACTTTGGGTCAGATATATAAATTCTTTACTAAAAAAATGCCAATATTAATACAAGAGATTTAAAAATGAGTCAAATGCATTGCTCTCCTAACAATTTTGACTGGTTTAAGCACATTTCTTGGGTGTTATTTTCAGTGCCATAGTTCTACTTAAAGCACACACACACACACAAAACAAAGTGTTAGCTTAAAATGAATGTTAATCTGCATATTTGCATTAATTTGCATAAAAGACCCTTACTCCATCAATGTTAACTACAACAAAAAGAATGCATTACCACAGTTTATTTTAATCATATTCATACTCAATATCCTAGCACATCACACAGGAAATGGAACATTTTGGAGGAAATCAAATTATGATCCCATTTAACTAAAGCAGACATGAATGTCTACAAAGATGCAGGATGACAGAAGAAATTCTGAGGATACAGGGTTCTTATGCAGATACACATGCATAATATCTATCAAGGCAGTGAGGGCAAGGAGTTGTTTTGTTTTGTTTTGTTTTTGTTTTTAGCATCTGCTGTAGTGAAATGACTATGGTATGGGACAGACCACATAGAAGAATGACAGCTAGGGAAGTCACAAAATCATGGTACCACGATAGCCACGAATATTCAAGAATTTCTCGCTTGGATGATATACACTCAGCATCAGTATTACCCATGATCATGTTTTTTTTTTTTTGGTTTAACTATGAATCCAAAAAATCAGTAAAGGACCTGAGCCTCCAAAAAGTGAGCTATCACCCTAGTAGAGGCCAGCCTAAAGTCAAGTTGTCAGGGACTGTTTGGCATAACTGAGATGATTCATAAAGTTTGCTTTTTCAGAAAAGAATGATTAAGACCTGAATGAAAGAGAAAAGCATAGGATTTTGGCCTTCCCTAGACCTTTTTATAAATAAGTTTTTCTGTTTTCCTATCAGTTATACCTAGGAAAGTTCCTCTGGGTCTGAGAAGTCCCAGGCCTAACAAATAAACTATTGAATTTCAGCTCAGTCCAACTAGGATGAAGTTAATTCAAGTTACTCAGGTATGCTTCATAGTATTCTGGCTTATGACAATCTATCCTTGGACTCCTTTCCACCTTTGGTGTCCACCTGTTCCACCTAAATCTCACCTATGGCGCCAAAGAACTGTAACATGTGCAGCAGCCATATTTCAGTGAATCTTTTTGGCAGACAGGCTAAACCAGGCTGAGGGTAACCGAAGGGTCTCAAACGTGTTAGGAGGGTGTCTAGCCTAAACACATGAAGACTTCCACTGGTGGAATGGGAGGATGAGAACAATCTGTTTTAATGGCCATGAAGGCAGTGAAGCAAATGCTGTACAGTGCTTAGACCTTGGTTAGGTAGCAAAGATGCCAAGGTCATCTACATCTTGAGCCATCACCAATCTTCTTGATTCTGCCCTGCCATTGGACTGTGATGACTCTGGAGGAAGCAGTGAGGTTCATGACTTCATGCAACTCCACCCCACCTAAATCTTATTTATACATGAATTAAAAGACATCACTCATACCATTATACCATTTTACCTATCTCAAAATCCTGTGGTGACAGGCAAGTGATGAAGCAGCAGATGTGGATACATTGGAAGCTGTAGTCACAATCCTGCACATAGGCAGCCCAGGCCATAGGATTATCTTCTCAGTGAAAATAGCAATAGAATTTGGCATTCCCTTGGGCATCTGGACAGTTTTATAAGGTTCATACTGCTTACTTCCTGGAGTGAGGAAGGGGTTAGAGAACACACCCTAAAAATTGTCTGCTTACCCAAACTTGGTCTGATTACTGTCACAAGTGGGGATGTCCAAAGATATCTGCAAAGACAATTCCACTCATTATCAACACAGGGAATATGTGCAAAATTATAGGCAACACAAAATCTAGTAGACTTGAAAGACAAATAACTCTTGTTGCAAGAGAACTCAGCAAGTATTGCATCCAAATAGCAGTCCTGAGTGAAACAAGACTGGCAAACGAAGGCCACCTTACTGAAGTTGAAGCTGGATACACATCTATCTGGCATAGACATAGGGAAGGGCAGCACTGTGAAATTGGTATAGGTTTTGCAATAAAAAATTATCTAATCAACAAGCTTGTATGCCTACCAAAAGAAGTGAATGACAGACCCATGCAATGCCTTTGTCACTTCTAGGCAAACATCATGCTGCCAACATCAGTGCCTATGCTCTCATCAAGATGACCCCTGATGACATAAAAAAAATGTTATGAAGACCTAGAGACCCGCATCATCAATGTACTAAAAGAGAACAAGCTTATGATTCTGGGTGACTTTAATGCTAGGGTAGACTTAGACTACCACACATGGCAGGGTGTGCTGGGAGGGAATGGAGTTGGAAACAGCAACAGCAATGGTCACTTAGTACTGAAGACTTGTGCATCATCACCACCAACACTGTATTCCATTTACCTAAATGCAATAAAACTTTGTGAAAGCACTCTCATAACAAACACTGCATTTAATAGGCTATATGATTATAAGGAGGAGAGACAGGCAGGATGTAAGAGTGATAAAGGCAATGTGTGGTGAAGAGAGATGAACTGATCATAGACTTACACTCTCTCCAAGCCAAATATTCTCATTCAACAAAAGCAGCATCCCCAAGGTAAAATGACTACCAGAAGAATTAATGTCAAGAGATCAGAGTTCTTCTCTGAGCAGGAATAGTTTGTTTCTAAGTGGGAGGGAAGGTTGAACCAAAACACAGTTGGCAACAGTCTAGCAGAAAAGGTGTGGTCAGCTTTCAGAGATTTGGTATATAGCACTGCATTTACTCATCTGGGTCAGAACATAGGGGAATTCACAAACTGCTAAATGAAAAATGAGAACTCCACAGGGTTTACTAACAATATAGTTTATCCATTTATAAGAAAGCAGCATTTAATTCCATCAAAAGTAAAGTGTAAGTGAAGGTTAGAGAGATGTAGCATTCTTAACTAAGTAAGAAGGCAGATGAAATTTAGTTTCTTGCTGATAGTAACAATTCAAAATAGCCTGAAGGCTATTTATGGGCCAGAGACCTATAGTACATCTCAATTAGTTGATGCTGATGTGTCCACATAGATTAGTGATAAGGACATGATCCTAGAAAGATAGGCTGAACACTTCCATAGCATTTTCAACAGACCATCATCAATCAATGCTGACAGGGCCATTGACTCTACCTCAAATTGAAGTCAATCCCTCCCTACTGAAATTCCAACTAAAGAAGAGGTTTTGAATGCCATTAGTCTCCTTTCATGTGTCAAGGCACCTGGTACTAATTCTATTCCAGCTGAGATTTACAAGATAGGGGGTCCATTGCTCATACAAAAACTGACTGAAATTTTCCAGATTATATGGCAAGAGGAGGTTATTCCTCAGGAGTTCAAGGATGTCTCCACTGTTCATCTCCATAAGGGCAAAGGGAATAGATTGTTCTATCACAATCACAGGGAGGTCTCTTAGTCATTGCTGGCAAGATTCTTGCCAGATTCCTCCTTAATAGGCTGATCCTTCACTTGGAAGATAGTCATCTATCTGAGAATCAGTGTGGCTTCAGAAAATGTCAAGGAATAGTCATAATGGAGTTTGCTGCTTGACAACTCCAAGAGAAATGCCAGGAGAAGAATAGAGATCTGCACAAAATTTTTTGTAGATCTGACCAAGGCTTTTGATACTGTCAGTCGTAAGTGCTTATGGAAAATTATGTCAAAATTGGTTGCCACAAGAAATACACGAGCATTGTACATCAATTCCATGATGGTGTACTTGCCCAGGTTCTGGATGATGGACAATGCTCTCAGGTTTTCTCAGTCACCAATGGAATGAAACAGGGCTGTGTGCTTGCTCCCATGCTTTTTAGCATGATGTTTTCAGCCATGTTGTCAAATGCTTTCAATGACAATGAATACCTCATCAATGGCACATCTATGGCACAGATGGTAATTTTTCAACTTGAAAGAAGCTACAAGCCAAGATCAAAGTAGAGAGAGCACTGCTATATGATTTTCTGTTTGCAGATAGTTGTACACTCAATGCAGCCTCTGAAGCTGAGGTGCAACAAAGTATGGATCAATTCTCTGATGTTTGTGCTAATTTTGGCTTAACAATTAACATCAAGAAAACACAGGTGCTCCATCAGCCACCACCCTATCACCCATACATGGAACCAAGGCTTACAGAAAATGGAGAAGTTTTGAATGCTATGGATAAATCCACTTACCTCAGAAGTGTACTTTCCAGGGATGTACGTTGATAATGAGGTTGATGCATGCATCACCAGAGCTAGCTCAGTGCTTGGGAGTCTCAGTTGAAAGTGTGAGAGAAGTATGAGACTGACTAATAAACTGAAGAAGACCTACAAAGCTATTATGCTGATCTCATTGTTGTATGACTGTGAAATCTGGACAGTAGACCAGTTCCATGGAAACGAATCACTTTCTTTTTAATTGCCTTAATAAGATTCTGAAGATCACCTGGAAGGATAAGATATCAGACAATGAGGTCCTTTCTTGAACTAAACTGCCAAGCATTCCAACCCTATTTCAGAGAACACAAACCCAAAGGACTGGCCATTTGATCAAATGCAGAAGGAACACTTGCCAAAAAGACTACCCTGTGGAGAACTCACACAGGGCAAGTGTTCACATCCTGGTAAGAAGAAGTGATACAAGGAAACTCTCAAGGTCTCTCTTAAGAACTTCAGAATAAATTGTGTGACATGGGAGACACTGGCACAGACTGCTCCACACGGCATGTCCACATCCACTTTATAGTGAAAGAACTCAAAAGAAATGCAAGATGCACAAATTTGGAAAATCCACCCCAAATGTTCACATGAAGTATTTGTGCTGAACATGTAGTAGAACATTCCAAACTTGTATTTGCCTGACCAGCCACAGTTGGACACACTGAAATTTGACTCTGGCATTGTGATGCCATTTTGATCCTCTTCAAGAAGGAAGGACAACAACGAACCAACCTACTCCTGGACTCCTCATCAGTGTTTCAGGCAACCAAGTTCACCAGTGTAAGCGTAATTTCCACTTCCTCAATCCTACAGCTGCTGCCTACTGTTCAGGATTTTATACCTAGTTACGATTCAGCTGCTTTTACTCATTTACTGTCCATACTGCTATCTGCAGCCTCAATGCCACAGGGGCATCAAGGTCTGCCATATTACTTGAAATGCTACCTATGGTCCATTGCTTCCTATACCTGACTTCTACTTATGTATTTGGGCATCACTATGCAAGTTCTTGCTCCTGTTGCCGCCTGTTGGACAGAATGTTACTGCCTATTAATAACTTACAGATACATAGTTGAATATTAAAATGGATTTCAATATTCTCTGCACATGAACAGGAAAACAATTTCTTTTAGTAAATAAAGGTACAAGTGAGCAAGGCTTCTCTTAACTTTCTCTTAGCAAGGCATATTTTGGGATCCTTCCAGGTAAAAAGTAAAAAGAAAAGATCTTTCAAATTTGAGCAGTTCTCAGGCAAAGTAGTAGGAGAAAAGAAACAAACAAGCTTTTTATAGTATTTCCAGGCATTGTCTAAGTGTTTTTTACAAATATTATTTCATTTGATCCTCACAACAACCCTGCAAGGCAAGTGTTATTGTTATACCCATTTTACAGTTGAGGAAACTGAGATAAACAGAGGTTAAGTGACTTGTCCATGGTCACACAGTTTATAAATGTCTGAGGCTGAATTTGAACTGCATCAGATCTTTCCAACTCTAGGCCTAGTGATACATCCACTATGCCACAGGCTGCCTATAGAGTGGTCATTACATGTTTTTCTCCTGACACCTTTACCTGAGCTTCAGGTGAATCCACAAGGCTAAAAGAGAAGGAAAGTTAACTGTCATAGGGACAGCTTCACAGAGATCTTTACCCTACAAAATATTTATAGTGGAATGAACAAAAAAGAGAACAAAATAATAAAACTTTTAAACTGATATTACATTTGCTATCTTTAAAAAAAATACTTATTTTTTTGTTTTCAAAATTCACTTCCTTAAGATTTTAAGCCGCAAATTTTCTCCCCCACCCCAAAGGGCGTGCAATCTGATATAGGCTCTACATATACATTCATATTAAATATATTTTCACATTGGTCATGTTATAAAGGAGAATTAGAATCAATGGGAGGAACCGTTGCATTTGTTATCTTAACAAATAAATTATTATCAGACTACTACTACTTTAGAAGCCAGGCTAATTATAATAATTTTAGATTCACCATCTTCTCAAATGAATGAGAGGATATGTAAATTATCCTACTAGTCATTCACCAAAGCCCTTCTTCTTGTCTTAGTGGAAGGACACATTGACCTGACCATTCTGTGGGGAAAAGTTGGTTGGTGGTTCTTCATTCTCGAAGAGGACCAAAATGACATCATGGTGATAAAATGAAGTTTCAGTATGTCTGATTATGGCTGATCAGACCAATATGAACTTGAATGCTCTACCACGGGTCAGCCACAGATAGTCCGTATGAATATTTGGGGTGGATACTCCAAATCTGTGCATCCTACATTTACTTTATGCTGTCTCAAGTCTGCTTTCTGATGCGGGCATGCCACGCTGAGCAGTTGTGTGCCAGTGACTTACAGGTAGGGAGAACAATACTCATACAAAGGCTAACTGAAATTTTCCAGGTTATATGGCAAGAGGAAGTTATTTCCCAAGAGTTCAAGGATTCTTCCATTGTCCATCTCTATGTGTGTGTTTGTCCTTCATTGCCAAATAAGTCCATGCCATCAGAAAAATAATGACATGACTTGCACTTGACTTTGTTTTGAGTGAGGGAGGGCTGTGCAGGTCACTAGCCTCACTTCTCCTCCAGAGCCATCTGAATTCAGTGACCAGATAATCATCAGGATGACTGGAGATGACCCAGGATGAGGCAATTGGGATTAAATGACTTGCCTAAGGTCACACATCTAGTGAGTGTCAAGTGTCTGAGATGAGATTTGAACTCAAGTCCTCTTGACTCTTGCACTGGTGCTCTATCCACTGCACTTCCTAGCTGCCCATATCCATCTCTATAAAGGTAAAGGGAATACATTATCCTGTGACAATCACAGCAGGGTCTCCCTCAGTCATTGCTGGCAAAATTCTTGCTAGAGTCCTCCTTAATAGACTGATCCTTCACCTGGAAATTGGTCATATACTTAAGAGCCAGTATGACTTCAGAAAGGGCTAAGGAATATTCAGTGTGATGTTTGCTGCCCAACAACTCCAAGAGAAATACCAAGAGCAGAACAGAGGTCTGTACACAATTTAGATCTGACCAACGTCTTTAACACTATTAGTCATGAGGGCTTATGGAAAATTATGTCAAAATTTGGCTGCCCGGAGAAGTTCATCAGTATTGTATATCAATTTCATGATGACTTGTTTGCCCAGGTTCTGGATAATGAACAAAGCTCTCGTGCCTTTCCAGTCACCAATGGAGTGAAACAGAGCTGTGTGCTTGCTCCTATGCTTTTTAGTATGATTTTTAAATGAGGATGAATATGGTATTCAAGGTGTGGGGAAAAGTATAATGGATCTGAAGCCCCATGTGATCTGGGTTCAAATCTCTGCTTAGTTTCTATGTGACTTAACTGTCATTTCAGTTCTCTGACTTTTAGCTTTCTCATCTATTTTATGAAGTTTGGGTATTATATTAGATCAGACATTCTTAAACTGTGTGTGTGTGTGTGTGTGTGTGTGTGTGTGTGTGTGTGTTATGGACTCCTTTAGACATTTGGGGAGGCATATTATGGAACCTTTCTCAGAAATAGAATGAATAAATGAATAAAATAAAATACACAAGATTGTAAAAGAAACTAATTATATTGAAATAATATTTTAAAATAATGTTTTTAATGGTTTATAGACCTTTGGTGTCAGGGTAAGAACACTGGATGTTCTTAGAGGTGCTTTGCAACCCTAAATCTTAGGATCCATATCCAAGAGTTAAAAAGCTCTCTTCCACTGGACCATAAGATTTAAGAAGCTGTGCATTATCATCATATTCTCCCTAAATCACATTGTGCAACATTTTACAAATATCAATCTTCAATAAATGTTTAACTAAAACTTTACAGTGTTCAAAGTTAAAAAAAAAACTTTCAGTTCTCAGAGAAAAAAGAAAGAACCTTGAGCCAAGAATAAAAGACTATTGATATTAAAAGGAACACTTTGAATTTTTCCTATGAGGAAAAAAAAACAGTCTCTGTGAATCTGAAATTCATAGGTCTCCCAGGCATTCTGGGAAAACTACAAAACCTGCAGAGTCAGTTCTTTCTTATTGATAATTTGCCTTGATCAACTTAATTAACTATGCTTTGTTTGGGGCTAAACTGTCTACGTAAACAGTTAATTCCACACAAATTATTTGGATGTACAGTTTTCTTTTCTACTGCTTTGGTACATTTTGGTAATTAGCTAAGCTATATCTTGAGCAAATCTCCTCATAAATGTATAGTTTGGTGATCATGCGTTGCAATTATCTTCCCAGATTATAGTATGCTTACTATTTTTTTAAAAAATTAACCATAGCACAACATGACCATTCTAGCTATAGAGGTAGTAGCTTTGCTTAATTATAGACATGCTACATTAAATGTGTATGCATTGCTGGTTTAAGTAGAGATATTCCAAATGCATGCTGTACTCAGACAGGAAAAATCAAATTATTTGATTGATTTAGAAAAAGAAGACCAATAAAGAGAATTTAAAATGTTCTCTAAATCATTGTTGCTACTTTTTTTTTTCTCTTATGACCACTTTATCCTGGTAGTTTCATTTTCTGTTTTTTTCCTAACCAATTAATTTTTTTTCTACTTTGTAAATAAAACTAAAAATGGAACATATATAAACAACATTTCACATAATAACATTGTTCTCTAGCTATTAATGCCTCTCCAAAAAATTACCTTATGTTCCTTTCAAATAATTTTTATTGATCTTTTCTTTTTATATATCACTATAATTTCCCCCAAATATCCCTCTCCCTCCCCTTTCCAAAAAAACATCTAACCTAACAAAGGGTATTTTTAGATGAAAAGATGAAAAAATTCAAAATAACATTATTTCATAAAAGAGTTTGAAAATATATTTAATATACAACATTTGTGGACCTCCCACCTCTGCAAAGGGATGGGGAGAGGGTTGTTTTCTCATATCTATCTTAGATATGAGGTTTTGCATCATTTTTTCTTTGTAATTTTGCAGCAGTAGCTTTTGGTTTGTGTGTATGTGTGTGAGTGTGTGTGTGTGTGTGTGTGAGAGAGAGAGAGAGAGACAGAGAGAGACAGAGAGAAAGACAGATACAGAGACAGAGAAAGAGAGAGAGAGGGAGGGAGGGAGAGAGAGAGTTTGCATTGTTGCAGGGACTAATTATTTTTTTGGTTCTACTTACTTCAATCTTTATCATATCTTACAAATTTTTCCATGTTTTTCTGTATTTATCACTTTTGTCATTTCTTAAAAACAAGAAATATTTCTTTCCATTACTGTACTACAATTTATTTAGCTATTCCTTAGTCAACAGACATGTACTTTGTCCCCAATTCTTTGATATTTCTAAAGGTACTACTATAAATATTTTTGCATGCATAGGGACTTTATTCTTATTCTTGGAGTATAAATTTTGTAGTGAGTGAAAGGCAGGGATATTTTAGTTATTATTTGCTTAATTCCAATATACTTTCCAAAATGGTTGCATTGCTTCATAGCTCCACCAAAAATTTGCTAATGTGATGATCTTCCCATGAGGCCTCCATTGGAGGTATTCTAATGTTAACACTCTCTTAGTTATGAGTTAATTTGAGAGTTAAATAAGGCACTCAAATCATTGGATGTTGAATAAAAGGAAGTTTACTTGTCACAAAAATGATAAGGACTAGGTTTGCAGTGGTCTTTTTCTTCAGCTTTGGTAGATGCAACTTCCATCTCCTGTTTGTGGAAACCTTTCTGATTAGTAGATCATCAAGGTATAGTAATTTGAGTTGTCTTAGGCACCTTTCAAATCTAATAGGCTTGGATATTGCATGACAAGGATTTTTTTATAATTGTAGATGACTGGAAGCTTTGTCAAGGAAACACTGATTCTATCATATACCACCTCTTAGTGGTAAAGTCATAAGATTCTTCTAGATGAACTTTCAGCTTGTAAATACTTATAAAAATTTCATAGGCATTTCTTCTTGAATGGAGAACTTCATAGGAAATAGTAAAGGGAAAAAGGGAAAAAATCAAAGTAAATCAAAACAAAAATATTGAGTACAACAAAGTCAGAATTTCAAGCCTTTCTACCCAGATTCCAAAGGACAAAATGTCAAGCATTTTACTGAACATTCCTCCCAGTATGAGCAGTACAATGGTTAAAAAAGATGGAAGGGAGAGGGGAACCAAAACAAAACTGAAAGAAAATGTGAAGCTGAGACAAACCAGAAATTCTAGGCCTTTTACCTTTAGAGAGACCAAGTCTCAAGTGCTAGGTCTCACACAGTATGGCCCATGTGGTGGGTGATGCCAAATCTTTGTAATTCATCAGTTGGTCTTCTAATGCAACTTGGTCATTTTGAACCAGAGAATGACAAGGAAAATCATAGTCACAATATAGATAACAACATCATTTATGCAGCCACACATTTCTCTCCTTTTGTGAGATGGAGATGAGGATCAGAAATATTCAGAAATATCAGGGCCACACCGTAGATATTTCTGGCATAGGCAACAATTCATAAGGGACTTGAAAAGGTTAAACTGTTTACATTCTTATACAGGAAGATGATTCTAGTAACTCATAAGAACTTTCTCATTATTAGGGCAGATAGAAGGTGTATATAAAGACAGAGGGTAGAATGTGGCTAAATTATCTCACATAAAAGAGGCAAGAAAAGATTTGTATAATGAAGGGAGGAAATGGTTGATAGGTGAGAGTAAACCCTACTCTCATCAAAATTGGCTCAAAGAGAGAATAACATATACATGCAATTGGGTATAAAAATCTATCTTACCCCGAAGGAAAGTAGGAAGGGAAGGGAAAAAGAGAAAGTGTAAGATGATCGAAGGGAGGGCAGATTGGGGGAGACGGTGGTCAAAAGCAAAACACTTTTGAAAAGGAAAGAGAGAATAGAATAAGAAGGGGTAAGATGGAGTGAAATATTAAGAAATAATAACTGTGAAAAAAATTTTGAAACAAGTTTCTCTGATAAAGGCCTCATTTCTCAAACATATAGAGAACTGAGTCATGTTTATGAAAATAATAGCCATTTCCCAATTGATAAATGATCAAAAGATATGATCAGTTTTCAGATGAAGCAATCAAAGCTATTCATAGTCATATGGAAAAATGCTCTAACTCACTATTGATTGGAGAAATACAAATCAAAACAATTCTGAGTTACTACTATTTCTACCTATTAGATTGACTAATAGGACAGAAAATAAAAATACAAATGGTGGAGGGAATGTGAGGAAAATGAGACACTAATTCATTGTTGGTGGAATTATGAAGAGATTCAACCATTCTGTATACAACAATTTGGAATTATGCCCAAAGGCCTATGAAACCATTCATACATACCCTTTGATCTAGCAATACTACTTATAGGTCCATATCCTAAAAGAGATTAAAAAATAAAGGCTAAAGGAAAAGGATCCATGTGTACAAAAATACAATAGCTCTTTTCTAGGGGCAAAGAATTGGAAATTGAAGGGATACCCATCAGTTGGGGAATGGGTGAACAAATTGTTGCATGTGATTATGATGGGATACTATTTTGTTACAATAAATGATAAGCATGATAGTCTCTGAAGAATCTGGAAAGACTTACTTGAATTAATGCAAAGTGCAGTGTACTGTGTATAAAGCAACAGTAATATTGTAAGATGGTCAACTGTGAATGACTTTACTATTCTCGGCAATACAGTGATCCAAGACAACTCTGAAGATCTTGAGATGAACAATCCTATCCATCTCCAGAGAAAAAAACTCATAGTATTTGAATACAGACTGACACTGAGTGAGCTGCATTAGAGTAGAATCCAGTGTAATTCCTTCACATTGCCATTTTCATTTAAAAAAATCCATCCATTATTTTAGCATCTTTAGCTACATTTGTGATTTCATATACTTGAAAAAAAAGGAAGATTCTAATTAACCAATTAGTTGATTATAAAAATCTTCAAACATATATCCAGTTCCTTTTCCCACTGTTTTATTTGCAAGTGAGACCATTTGAAAGTCCATTATTTGCCAAGGATAATTTAGACCAGGCATAACAGACTTATTAAATTGTTTTTGTGTCATGGAACTCCTTTGGCAATCCAGTGAAGTTTATGGATTCTGGCTCAGAATTATATGCATTTTAAATGCATATAATAAAGTAACACACACATTGTTTAAAAAAAATTAATTATATTAAAATGTCATTATCAAAATATTAAATAAATAACACAAATTAAAGAACCCACATTTAAGAAATAGTAATGAGACCATAGTCAGAGACACTTCACTAGTATTTCCTATAGAGTAAGATTTTTTTTTGTCTTAGTTAACATCACTTAATGGCTTTACACAACCAAGTAATTCTTTTGATATCATATACATATTTTTATGTGGCATTGATCCTGAAAAAGCATTTAATGTTTCTGGAAATAAGTATTTGTCTTATGAATCTATTATGTAAGAAAATGTCTCTATTTGGGACAGCTAGGTGGTATAGTGGGTTGGTCTAGAGGCAGGAAGATTAGAATTCAAATCCAGTTTCAGCTACTTACTATCCATGTGGCCATAGAGGAGTCACTTAATGTCTCTCCACCTCAGTTTCCTCATCTGTAAAATTACAATAATAATAACATCTCCTAGGGTTATAGAAAAATAGAATATAGTATTTTCACTTCCACACCAAGATTATTAACTTCTCCTTATATACTGTATGTCTAAAGAAAGAACAAACAGCTTAATAGAACAAGTCATGTGGTTCATAAGCTAATGACTTACTGTGATGGTGGCAGGTTATACTCAAGATCCAATACAAAATGATTCACATTTGACCTTGTTTGTCTCTACCACATAAAATAATTTCTATGTTGCCCTCACCATCAATTGTAGCAAAATCAGCCAAGTAATTTTTACTTTGGTAACTTTGATTTGAACACTGAAAAAAAAAATCAGTATACTTATATGGGAGTTGTATTGGAAAATGTGTCCTAATAGTAAGGCATTACTTCTTTCTCCTTCTAGAGGGCCTTTCACATATCCTCATTGGGTGAAAACTGATGAAGCACCACCTCTGCACCAGGATGCACTTGAGCAAGTCTTCTTTTTGAAGAATCAATATGTTCTGAGTTAACAAAACCCTTCTCTTTCCCTCCAGGAATGTGGCAGTAAGAGAGATAGATTAGAAAAGTCAATATGACTGCTGGCAACAAAAGAAGAGAAACAATGAAAAATTTACCCGTCCTAAATTGAATCACTGCCATTCTTTATAAATTTGAAAACAGAATTTAGTAAAATTAGAATTAACAAAGATAATTAACTTACAGCACTAAGCTAGGTTCCTTAAAACTTTGTTTGATAAATAAATGGGGCAAGGGTAGCCATTAAATAATTTAGCACAAGTCCCAGTTCCTTTTGTCTGTTTGTTTTAGGGGTTAATATATCTTTATACCTGCTTTATTTCAGGGGACAAATATTAAAGAGTACTGGATTTTTCATTTTCCTAATTTTTTTTAATTTTCAGAAAGCACATTGGAAACACATCAGCATCTCTGTGTATCTGTTCACAGAATTTATTACTTTAAGATTCCACCCTTTCAGCTTTACTTTCAAAGACATAGCCTCAGCAAAATACAATATTCTCTCCTACTGTTTTGCATCAATTTGTATATTTAATTCAGCCACCTGGTTTTCTAAAGTTCAAACATTTCCACACAATACATAGGCCCCACAAAGGAGGGAAAGATTTGTGAAACCAGGTGCACAAGTCCCACTGTTCCTACCAACTTCATTTCAATATAGATTTTAATTGGTACTGTTGAAAGAGATTGATTGAAGCAGCATTACGTCTAGTTAAACCCATCCTCTCATTATTGTTTGATAATATTTAATTTGCAAAGTTGAAAAATCTAATAAAGTGTTACAGTGGTAGAAATTGTCAGTCTCTTTGAATCATTTCATTGAATCAATTACCCCAAGACATCGCAATGATCTATTTGTCATGTGACATTAAAACAAACACAAAAAGTTACCACCACTACTACAACAAGTAAAAAAAATTCAATAATCCTGCTCACTATTTGCATATCTGATGATTGTGTCTCTAGATGTTTTCCATGGATTTTAAGATCAGATCAATTAGTTTGTTAGTATTTTGTCCATCAAACAACTTCTGCTCTTATGGATTATGTATGTTTTCTTTGGAGAATCTTCATTATTGAAATTGTGGACAAGTACAGAGGATTGAACCAAATCATTTCCTGATTTATTTGACAAATCTTTATTAAGTTTCTGTATTGTATAAGACACTCTGATTGGGATTGTGGAGGAACAGGAACATATAGGAAAAAGACATGCCTCACACTTCCATGAAGATTATAATAATATCAAAAAGTGCCTATTTGAAATGACTTGCACGAGTCATGATTTCATCCATTCTTTGATGGAGCTTTGATCCTCCAACAACGCAGAAGACAATCTGTCCAAAACTCCCTATACTGTGCCTTTGCTCAGGTCCTTCTCTCAGTATTCCACAAGAGATTCAACAAATAGGTTGGGTTCTTCTTCTTGTTCTCTTTAAATTGTGGCTACCAGTACAGAACATGAGATGTCCATTATTTATCCCTTATACTTAACACACAATCAGCAATCCTTTTCCCATAATAGATGTTTCAGGTAATTTTCTTTATGTTTCATCTCTTGTGCAATTATTGTTTAGTATCATGTTGTAGTTGATTCACACAGCCTTTTGTCATATTTAAATTGATTTGCAGCTTTAATTCTTTGTAGTCTGCAGTATTAATGAATCATATATATATATATAATATATAATACATACTATTCCTTTATCTCCTACCGCTCCTGACATCCTCAATTAAAACAAAAATAGAAAAGGAAAAGAAAATCTTTGCAGCAAATATGAATACTCTAGTAAAACTATTTCATACATTATCTATGTGAAGAAATGCATGTCTCATTCTTTAACTGAATCTATCCCATTTCCATTAAGAGATAGCTACCATTCTTCATGACGGATCCTCTGAAATCATAGTGGATCACGATGTTGATCAGAGTTCTTAAGTCTTTCTGGGTTGTCTTTAAAATACTATTATTGTATTATTTATTCACTTTGACCAACTCCATGCAGTTCATAAAAGTCTTCCCAAGTTTCCCCCAAACCATCCATTTCATCACTTTTTAGAAGTTAATAATATTATATTATTTTTATATTTTATTCATCCATTTCCCAACTGATGGGCATTTTCTTAGTTTCTAGTTTCTTGCCACTATCAAAAGGGCTAGAATAAATGTTTGTATAAAAAGGGAAACCATAAGTATAGTTGTGCATATAGGTCCTTTTTCTCTTTCTTTCTTGTCTCTGTGTGGTCTTCCCCTGTCAGTGTTAATTCTTTGAGAGTAGAAACTGCTTCTCTTTTTTTTCTATTTGCAATGGTAATAATCATTTATCACAATGCTTGTCACAAAGTAACACTTAGCAAATGACATTTCATTATATTCAGTCTTTGTTCCCGTGACATAAATAGGAGCAGGAAGAATCTGGTACTAGAGGCAAATATTAATCTGCCCTTTTACGTGGTGATGAATTTTGGGAAGAGGGAGAAGAATAGTCAATAAGACACCTTGGATCAGGACGGTAGGGTTCTAGGGAATGCAGAGAAACTGATGATTCAGAAACAGTATTAAAATATCTGGAATATGTGCTGGTTTGATTATTTTTCTAATCTCTTTCTCTTAATTGACTCGATATATTGGCATAAATATAGGCAAGAGGGTCTAAAGTAGAGAAGGGGTCCCAATAAAAGTAGAGAAGACTCCAATGTGTCATGTGTAATTCTATGACTCTGTGACAGCATTGTTTTGCCCCAAAGAGTCATGGTATTCATCCTTCATTGATTTAGTCACTTCTTTTATATCCTGAGTCAGCTAATTTTTTTAAAATTTCCATTGTAGCTTAAGACTGTTAGTCTCAACAGCTTTGCCAATAATTGCCGTAATTTAAAGCAGTGACAGTAGAGATGAAGATTATATTTTTGAAGATTATAATTGTCATTTCACTGCCAGTGTTTACGTGAATATTTCATATGACTCAAAACCTCCTAGACTTACATGTGACAGAATCTTGTCCTTTCAAAAGCAGGGCTCACTCTGTAAAGGTGCTAAAGAGTATGTATGGGGATAATTGAAAAGGGAAATAAAGAACATACATCTCCCCACACAGAGACCAATAAATGACTGAAGGATGCCAAAAAGAGTGACATAGTTATACTTAGCTTTGATAGAATATGTCATCATGTACCCTCATCCAAATGAATCAGGCAGTTTCATAAGTAATATTCTCATGTATGTTGTTAAAGTTGTCATGGCTCTCCCTCAAATGCTAGTCTTTTCTTACTTTCTCTGAGATCATAGTTTCTGTGTGCCTGACAATAGTTTTTAGTATATGGTTTTCCAATGAGCCCTACAGGGCCATTTTCCAATGGAATTACGTTATACCAATGGAAAATTTCCATCATGTGAATGTTAACATTACATTGTCATTATTTGCCTGAATTAGCTCGAACATGACATCAAATAATATTTTATGGCACATACACAAAGACAGGTAAGTTGCTCAGTGAATAGAGCACTGAACTTGGAGTCAAGATTGTCATTGTGTGGTTTTGTTGAGGTACTTTACAAATTCTTATTTTCTGTCTTTCCTGAAGATACTGGACAATTTTTAAGGATGCCTAAAAAGGGAAATGACAGCAGATGGGTTAAAGAATGGAATTGATGTGTAACATTTCAAGCCTATTGATAAACCCACATTTAGAGGACATTTGGATAAATATTAGCTAAAGGAGTCTAGAATATAGTATTCAGTTAAAGACATAATGTAGAAGCACATGTCAAAAAGCTCCACAATAACTGTTACAATGATAAAATATCCTTTCCATTTGGAAATACTAGACATTAAAAATTCTCTTAATTTCTTCCATTTTTGTTGATGTATGGAGAACTTGGGGAGCTGAAAAAAAATCTGACTTCTCTTATGGTTGTCACCTATTCTTTCCATTCAAGGAAGCATAATTTCCTCCTGTAAGGCAGCAGATTTCACGCCTCAGGCTGGGCATAAATCAAAGAGAAATGTTATAGCACAGACTATAATTTTATAAACTATCATGTTGTGGAAAATAGAGTTAAACTGTAATCTATGGTGCAGTTACCATCCCCCTAAGGAATAACTGAGTAATGGGAAAGAGTCTAGGAAAGGCTTTGGGTGATTTTGATTTTTTTTGTGCTAGAACAAAAGTATAAGGAACAAAGATCCTAAGGGTAAGTAATTTTGGAGAAATTTTATATTATTTCACTGTTGTGAAGGCTTACCTCAGAAGGTTAGAGGGAAGCCTGGGGATATCTCTTTCAAGTCCAAATCAGATTTTAAAGAAAATATAGATGAGGTCATGGGATATTTTCACTTTTTTTCAAATAAAATTCGTATGAATTGTAAAAAAAAAATTCAGAGGAGTATTGATTTAAAAATTCATGAAATACCTTATATTTACTTCATGTTCTAATTTAAAGCTTTTGGAATGGAATTGACTCCTCTAATATAGTATTTATAAATCAGTTTTAAAATAAAAAAATATGGATTTCCTTTATATTTGGGAATGGTATCTGAACTACATGTAGTGGGGGCTTAATAAATGCTTGTTGATTAAAATCTAATAAACCATTGTGAGAAACCTCAATTTGGGAACATCAGGTTTAGAATGTAGGTGCTTCACTTTTCTCCTCTGCTTTTTATATGCAGTTATCTAATTTGGAAATAACATATGTGCCTTTCTTTTCTGTTTGTCTTTTCTTGCCAAACTTTTGAATATGTCCCTGACCATTGGGCATCAGCGTCAGAGAATAGCTAGAGCACAAGAAATAAAGCAAAATGAACAAAATAAATACCAAATATTTTCAGGCATTCTAATGAATGGATAGCAGAGGGATGAGAAACTAGGACCTTAAATGAGACACAGCAATAGTATGTTTCTTCTCTGTTGATATTTACCAACTCATTATTATCATATAAATGTTTTAATTAAATAACTCAGTGTTTGATAAACTACAGAATAAAAATGACTTGGGGAATAAAATTGCCTATTTTATTAAAAAAATTTAGATAAATGGATGATATCTATATAGTGGAAGAAAAACACTTTAGACCTAGTCAGGAAGATCCGAGTTCAGATCTGAGCTCAAATACTTAGATATGCATCTCTAGGAAAGTCACCTAAACTCTGTTTGTTTCAGTTTTCTCATCTGTGAAAGCGGTATAATAATAGTACTTACCTCCAAGAGTTGTTCTGAGGATCAAATGAGACAGTATTTATAAAGTACTTAGCGCAAGGACTTTAACATACTGCTATATAATTGTTAGTTCTTCTTGCTAAATTGGCAAGTAGTTTTGTCAAAAAAAAAAAGTTTAGACCAGTGCCTTATTTCTTTTTTAACTTCCAAATAGAGATTTTAGTTAAACATAAAAGGTTATGTCAGAAGATAATAGGACAAAAATGATTGAAAGGGAAAAAATATATTTACGCTTCCTATGTACAAAGAATTGTACTAAATTATTGGTTTACAAATAGAAATGTATGATGTCTCTTGTTATCAATAAGCTTAAGTTTTACACATTAAGACAAGTTCAACAGTGGAGCAGATGCCAACATCTGGTGATCTGAACACCAAGTACATGTATTTGGCTGAAGTGCAGAGGTGAAATAAGATTACATACAAATAAATCTTCTTTAATTTCAATTAATAAACTATTCATTTTATAACACTGAACCATTTGACAGTTGCAAAGACATTGGGGGAAGCAGGATTTTATTTTCAAGTCTTCAGTAAAAGAGGTCAGGGCTTCAATGCCAATAGAAGGTGTTGCCAAGTAGAGTCTGCAACAGAGTTATTTCCCAGCGCTACAACTTTGAAACTCAGTTTGGAGGAAGGATTAATAATATTGGAAGTGCTGATACTCTTAAAGCTCTTGGCCTTGGGTTCCTGGGCCACCTCCCTTGGGTTCTGATGGAACTACCTTTTGCAATTAGACTAAATGAAATTTTTTTTTATTTTTACTTATTTATGCTTATTTATTTATTTTTAATTATTTTATTTGCTTTCAGTTTTCTACAATCACTTGCCATATATCTTAGACTTTTCCCCCTCCCTCCACCTCCTTCCCTGAAATGGTGTGCAATCCATATGTATACTAAATGAGAATTCTTAACCAAACAATGGATAGAGGAGACAATAAAATATACAACTTCAATTGCATGGAATTCTAAACTTCTGCACAAATAAAATTAATAGGGTTATGATAAAAAGAGAAGCTGCCAGGTGAATGGGAGGGAGCACAATCTTGTCAATGATGCATAATAGGTGTCTGATATGCAAAGTATACAAAAGATTAACCAAATACAAAATCTATGCCCCGTTGGACAAGTATTCACGTAATTTTCTCAAGAGAAAAATTGAAGAATATTAAGAACTACATGAAATATTGCTCCAACTTTCTAATAATGAAAGAAATGAAAATTAAAATATTGAGGTTGCTCATCTCACATTAAGCAAATTGGCAAAGATCATGAAAAGGATGGATATATCAAATATTGAAGGGATTTTGGAGGGAAAAACAGGCATGCTGTTATATTGTTGATGGTAGTGAAAATTGATTCAACCATTCTGGAAAATAATTTGGAATTATAGGAAAATAACTAAATTATTCACAGTCTTTGATGCAGGTATCTCACTGGTAGGCATATACCATTGAATGTCAAAGATAGAAAGATCCCATATATACCAATATCTTCAACACTTTTGGATAGCTTAAAACTGGAAACCAAGTCTTTACTCATTGATTGAGAAATCCATAAATAAATATTGGTATATACTGTAATGGAATATTACTACAACATGAGAAATGATGAGTATGAAGAATTCCGAAAAGAATGAGTTATATGAATTAATCAGAGTGAAGAAGCAGAACCATGAAAAAATAATGACTATAGAAATATAAATGGCCCAAGAATAGATTTGAGAAAATGAACATTATTCTCTTTTGATGAAGTGGGAACTGTGGTTGTGGAATGTTGCTCTACTTAAAGACATCATTGTAGATATTTTGGGTAGCTTTGCTGATCTGTTATTTTTCTCTCTATTTTAATTTCTATTACAAAGGAAATCTCACTGGGTAGGGGATAGGAGGAAGGAGTATATATTAACAAATGGAGATAATATGTAAAAAAGTAAAACAAAGTTTTAACTGGTTAAAAACAAAACAAAACGTATCAGCAATCTTTCTGACTTACACTACGAATCGAGAATGGTCCACAGCAACAGATAAAGGGCAAACAAAAAAGAATGCATTCCATCTTATGCCTTCTTTATCATTAGAAATACTCTTTGTCAAATTTATTAAAACAGAAATAAGGGATGTGTGTGTTAATGGTCTTGACTTACACTTAGGTTTTTAATCTACTAAATTTAGCTGCACCTATACATTTGCAAAACCATTATTCTTTTCTGACTTAACTTAGTAATTTCAGTTCATATGGAGTAATAATTTCTTAATTATACCAAATGTTAGCCAATACTTTGGTATTAAACTAATTTGAGGGCCACCAATTTCAACTTTAGTAAGCAATGTAGTTTATTAAGAATAGATTTGTATCATTAGTGAGGTGAATTACAATTTAAAATTGTTTTTCTTCTATAAGAACACTAGTAATAAATTTTGAATTTATGTAACTGATAGCCTCGAACCCAAACTCTGTATCTCCATGGATCAAGTTAAATCTAAGAAATTTCTTATCAAATATCTCTTTGGATCATTTCTTCCTACCTATATTTCCTCTGGAAACATCCTAATGTATGTCTCTATAAAAAGAGGAAAGCTCTTGTGTGGATATATGCTAGTTTTATACAGACTGGTTGTCTAAATATAGAGCCATATTCACCTCATGAGTTGAATGGATAGATACAATTTGAGACTTGAACAGTCTCTGTAGAGAGGTGAGTCATGGAAAGTGCTTCTAATGCCAACACACATCCTGGGTAAGGTGAGGAGGAATAGATTCCCCAGCAACATTAGATTTCCTTTTCTTCCATCTCTGAGAGTGATAATCAGGCTAGAATCATAATTCTTCCCCTTCTTAGACATCTTTGGTGTAGGGGTATGAGTATGAATTGAGAAGAAAAGCCATTTTCTTGTTCACTGCTAGGGGATGAGTGTCACTTATCTTATACCAGCCAATTTAGCTCCATCTCACCAAATTCATGGTACAAAATCACATCACAAATAGCAAATAGCATGCAATCCAATTTATCCAAGTAAAACAGCAAATAGAAATGGGAGATCTACAGAATAATAGACAAGCATGAATGAACACTTCAGTTTGAATTGAGATAAGATCTCAGCTCAAACTGAGAGAGGTACATATCTCACACAAAGGGATCCATTCTAGCAGTTTCTAAAGAGGCAAACTGGATGTCAGGGATGGGTTGAGGGAATGTCTTCTCCATATGTCTGCTGTTTATCGTTTCATATTCTTCTTCCAAGACCCACGGGCACCAACTCAGTCAATTCTTTATACAGGAAAGAGAATTATGTCATGCTCAGAATTTTCCCTGCCAGTTTGGAATCATGTCTCCTTCTATGTACACAGAAGAAAGCAAAGTGCCCCACAATTGCTGGAAATCCCAGTTACATAAATATTAAGGTTAGCAAACATAGAATAAAGGCCAATCTTTATTTCAACTGAAAAAACATAAAGGACCCACCTTAAAGCCCATGACTATTCAAGACTCCTCTCCTTTCCTCCCTAGTGAGGGTCTGGATCACAGAATACCTTTATGAGATAGTTATAAAAGGAAAATGAGCCTTAGATCTTAAGGAGTTATATGCCAGTTATGTCTACACAAATTATCTAAATAAAGTCACACAGGTCATGGATATATATATATCCATGTACATACATATATATAATAGATAGAAATACTCCAGATTTATAGTACCATCCTAAGCTTAACTACCACCACTACCACGATGATGTCACTTAGTGTTGTCAGAGAGTTAATTCTTTCCTTTCTGATGAAATTTACCTACCTAGAGATCTATACAGGTCACCAGATATATAAAATGAACCTGATTGAATCCTCAAATTTAATTCTTTGGTCTCTGATGAGCCCATCTACCCAGTAATCTCTAAAGTTTTCTATATTTGTAAGGTTAACGAGTTAAGAACTATAAAAATGAAAAGAATTTGGGGTTGATATTTAGCAGATCCCCAAATCCCTCTTCTTGGATATATATGGTCCCTACAATATAGAGTAAGGACAGTGGTGAGGGAATATCTTCCATATCTCAGTTATCATCTCCAGGATCAATTATAAAATCTTCTGTTTGACTTAAAAAGCTTTTTATAATCTATTCTCCATCCCCTAAACTTCCAGTCTCCTTACTTCTTATACCTCCCTCGTATATACTCTCTAATCTAGTGTCCCTAGCATTCTTGACATTCCATGAACAAAACATCCCATATTTCAGTTCTAGGCATTTTCTTGGATGTCTCCAATGCCTGAAATGTTCTTCCTTCTCATCCCTACCTCCTGTCTTCCCTGTCTTCCTTCAAGTTCCTAAATCTCCACCTTCTACAGGAAGTCTTCCACAATCCCTATTAATTCTAACACTTTTCCTCCATTAATTATTTCCTGTCTTATACCTAATTTATTTGTATGCATTTTTTTTCTTGTGGTCTCCCTCATTGAATTAAGTACTGCTTGAGGACAGGGACTGTATTTTGCCTCTTTTGGTATCTCTAGCACTTAGCATGGTTCTTGGCATATAGTAGGTGCTTAAGAAATGCATATTGACTGACTGAAACCAACACAGACAGATCTTTATATACAAGAAAGCAGCATCTCTCTGCTTTCCTCTCAAAACAAGAGAGGGCAGGAAAGAGCAACATGAACCTCTGAGAGATTTTACCTTTATTAAACTATAAAGGGAGATGAAGAGCAATGTTGTTTGAAACTGAAGCTCTTGACTCCTGAGTTTGAACATCTGTTCAACCAATCAGGGCAGCTAGAGGGTGCAATGGATAGCTTGCTGGACTTGTCTCAAACACATACTGTGTGATCCTGGGCAACTCACTCAATCCTTTTTGCCTCAGTTTCCTTATTTGTAAAATGAACTTGAGAAGGAAATGACAAACCGCTCTAATATCTTTCACAAGAAAATTTCAAATGAGGTCAATGAAAAGTCAGACACAGCTAAAATCACCGAACAAGAACAACAACCAACCTATCAGGAATTACATAGCTGAGATCTTTCAACTGACTACTTTCATTCTTATTCTTCTCACAGAGCTTTTGAACTATGATATTTCTTCAATCTTTCCTTGCTAATTTCTTTCCTCTTTAGCTTAATCTATCACCTATATCCCCTATAGTTATCAATGGTTTAAATCAATCCCCTAGAAAACAGGGACCTGTATTTCACAAAAGGTCTATAAAAATAATTGTACTTTTAAAAGTCATTCCCCATCTTCTCTCTTTCTCCTTCTCCTTCCTCCTCTGCCCCACCATCCCTCCTTCCTTCCCCCTCTTTCCCTTTCTCTCTCTCTCTCTCTCTCTCTCTTTCTCTCTCTCTCTCTCACACACACACACACACACACACACACATACACACACACAAACAATCTGTAATGTACTCTTTCCTCACATTTATCTCTTAAAATTTCTACTTTTCATTAAAGGTCAGTTCAAGTGCTAATTTGTACATAAGACTTTTCCCGATTCCCTCTAATGCCTAAAGCCTGTCACTATCACCTTGCATTTATTTTGTAAATCCTTTTATATATCAACATGTTGTCTCCCCCTCAGAATGTAAATTCATTGAGGTCAAGGTTTTTTTTTTTTAACTTTTTATTTGAATCCTCTAGTAACTAACATATTGCCTTGGCATAGAGAGAGAACATTTAGTAAATGCATTTTGTTTGAATGATTATTGACTCCCTGCATTCCCAGTGAAAATAACACAATGGAATATGTGACAAAAATTATAAAAGCCTTTATTCATGACAATCATAAGATAGTTTGATGACTGAAAGTGATTTGCTTAATGTCCGTGAGCCTCACCTTTCCTCATTTGAAAAATTATGAAGCTGGACTGGAAAGTCTCAGAGCTATCTCCCACCTTTAAATTTATGATAGCATTATAATGTTTCAAATTGGGGCAGTTAGGAATAACTTTATTGCTATTCAATTTGTAAATATTCAATTCCCCAAGAGGAGAAATAATTCTTATATTATATCAAATGTCTTCACCACCCTACTCATGTGCCCATAGAAGCTTAACGACCATGACAAGCTTAAAGATTGAACGTGTTAAACTTTCATGCTGACTAGTGGTAAGGAGGCTTCAAGGAGGTTCTCAAATTGTAGAAAAATCAGTGGTGTATCTGAAATGAAGAATACATAAGAAGGAAGACTAAATCAACTCTACTTACCGAGTCATAGAATCCTACAAGAGAAAGACTTATTAAGGCATTACAGAATGATGTGGCTGGGTAACAGTAAATATAAGAAGCAAGGTTTAAACTTAGTTCTTACTGTCTTTATATTCAGCATGCTATTAACCAAAGATTCCATTGCTCCTATAATTACTATGGGTTAGTAGCTATATGAGGCATAAATTTCTTTTTTTTTTCTTTTGCAGTTTTGTTTTGTTTTGTTTTCAATAAATTTATTTATTTAACTTTTTACATTCATTTTCACAAGATTTCGGGTTCCAAAATTTTCTCCCCATTTGTCCCCTCCCCCCTCCCCAATACACTGAACATTCTTATTACCCATATCACCAATCTGCCCTCTCT
>CM053770.1:392920386-392958127 GCA_028658325.1 Potorous gilbertii | reverse complement strand
CATGGCCTGAGCCCATGGAGTATCTATTTCAGATATTTGAGATACAGAGGCCTTGACTCTTTACCTGATGGTAAGCAGATCTCTTCGTTGTCGTCAGAGAGGAATGGCAGAATCATCTTCTCAAGAAAATAACCTTCTATGGTCTTAGTTTTTTTCCCTTTTCTGGGCATTTTCCCAGCCAGTTACTTGACTTCTAAGAGTCCTCTCCACCCCTGGCCTAGGTCTGCCCAGCTAGTGCTTGGGGTCTGAGATTCAAATGCTGGTCCTCAGCCTCAGGGCTTTTGGTGGCAGGCCTGACTGCTCTTCAATGGGAGCTTATCTGCTGGTGCTCAGGTCGGGGCAGGGCCTCCCCCCAGGGGGTTTATGCAGAGACCTTTTGTAATGGAGCTGCTGCTGACCTCCTGCCTGCTCTGGGGGCCTCTGGCTGCAGGTGCCTCTGCCTCTGCCGCAGCCGCTGCCTCCCGAGGGGGTCCGAGTCCCGGAGATACCCCGCTCCCCTCTCAGCCAGTCTCTCTCACTGACCTGTGCATCTGTGGGAGGAGGCATCTTCGCAGCTGCCGGAGATTCTGGTCCCTGAAGCCTGCTGGGGTCTGCTCGCTCCTCTCAGGGCCGCGCGGCCGGGGCAGGGGCAGGGGAGGGCTCCACAGGGCAGGGCTCTGCTCCCGTCTGGAGTACCTTTGTGGTCGGTTTTTCAGGGCTCTCTGCAACGGAAATCTCCTTCACTGTGTTGCTGCGTGGCTTCCACTGTTCCAGAATTTGTCAGGAGTTCTTTTTACAGGAAATCTATGGGCTCTGGGCTCGGAGCTAGCAAATGTGAGTCTTTCTACTCTGCCATCTTGGCTCCGCCCCCGTAGTCATTAATTTAGAGCTAATATTGAAAACATATGAACAAGTGAGTTTACCAAGGGAAAAAAAAGTACGAATAGGGAACTGAGAGTCTTTGCAAATGTACATAATTAGAGCATGAGAGATCAATTATAGTCTAGCAAAGGGAACTGATAAGGAGCTGACAGGTATGTAAGAAATCAAGGAAGGATATGGTATCCAGAAAAAGAGAGTAGGTAAATATGTCCAAAGAAGATAAAGACTAACGAAAGGTCATTAGAATTTTTTTTTTATTCAGATGTCATCAGTAGCCTTTCACTGAGCAACTTCAGTAAAGTGAGGGAAACAGAAAACAGATTTCAAAGAGTCAACAAGTAAGTGATGTGTTAAGGAAATAAAGTGAGTAAGCATGAGCAACATTATTTTAACAGAAAGGTAACCTATTATAGTAGAAAGAATGCTTCACTTGGAGTCAGGAAAAGCTAGGTTCATAGGTCTCCTCAGACATTTGGTTCTGTGAGAGAGTAATAAAATTGTTGAAGTAGCTCAGCTAATGTTGAACCATTGATTTAGTTTTATTTAGTCTTGGTTTCCTAATATATAAAATAAGGATAACAGGTTGTTATTGGTATTAAATGGGGTTGGTATGAGGTGCTTCAGGGTCTAGTGAACTAAGCTTGACTGAAGCTAGTCTGGTACCTCAGGCTAGAAATTGGAATGGAATGAAATACTCACAGAATATCTCATAGTTAACAAAAAGAAGCTTATTTATCTATAGTAGAGAAAGGTCATTCAGTACAGGGAAAGAATATTCAGAATGATACACGCTTGAATCATCTGAGGGCAACTTCCTTACTTCTGTCCACGGTGGTTAACAGTGAAGTGTAACATAGAGTTCCTTGTGATCTGGATTTTTTTTTATTAAAGTGAATATTTTCATATGGGGGAAAATGAAGACAGGTCTTGATAGGATGGAATAGTGGAGATGAAGGAGCTCAACATGGGGGAGGTGCCTCAGTTTTCTAAGTAAAATAGGATATGAAGTTATCTTTGAAAGGATGAAAATTAAGTGTTATTTGGGATTAGGGACAAGGAATTTTGAAACAGTTTGAGAAGGTAATTGAAAGTAAAATACAGTTTATATCTTATTAGCATTTTATAGTCATACCATATATTCAGTATTTTGTGCTACATAGCAGAATAAATTTCAAATGTGACCTAATAATAAAAAGTAACTTCATAAAACCATTTCATTATATTAAATTGAAAAGGTTTTATTTCTCAAATAAAACAAAAGGAATAAGAGATGATCAAGTAGAAAATATTTATGTCTGCTATCATAAATATAGGTTAATATCTACAATATATAAAGGACTGATATAAATATTATAAAACTAGGGCTATTTCCCAATTGCTAAGTGGTCAAAGGATATGAAAAATTTGTATATAAATATATATATATATATAAAACAAGAATCATAAATACTCTTTTCCATTTGAAAACATGCTACAAATCACTAATATTAGACATGCAACTTAAAACAACTCTTCTGGAGATTTACTTTCCACTCTGAACACTGACAAAGATGATAAAAATTTGAACATACTATTGAAAAATCTATAGGAATATAGGAAAATTAATTCAATATTAGCAGAAATCTAAGTAGTACGTGTATGTGTGATACATATGTACATATGCAATATATGCATGTATATGAGTGTGTGTATTTGCACATATGCACATGAACACAAAATTAATTTCATGTTGTCTACCAATTATGTTTTTATCTTTCTTTTTATCCCCAACAGAATGTCTGGCACATAGTAAACACTTAAATAATTAAAGAGAATGTTGGATACATGATCAAGTACAGTCAATGTGTTAGTTATTATTTTTAAACTGTCACCATTTTTTTTCAAGTAAAAATGTAGTTCTATCAGGAGAGGGATGGAGTATGACCAAATCATAAGGACAAAAGGCATATCCTTAAAATACTTTGTGAAAATTAGAAAGGAATAAAATGATTGTGGTTTAGTAGGGAGAGACTAGATGAGGTTAGATAACATGAATATATAATTTGTTTATTTGGCACAGTTTTATTCCTCCTTTAATTTTCTTTTTCACTGCTTCAGAGTTGAAGCAAATAAAATAAGTGATAGAGTGCACCAGAATTAAATACTAGCAGGTATGATATTGTAAAGTCAGTGGGACAAATAATTCAAAGGTGGAGAAAATCACATTGTTGAATTTGTTAATTATAGTATCAAGCCAGAAGAGGAGTACTAGAAAGGGAGAAGGGAAAAAGGTATTCAAGATTCCATAAATAAATGATAGAAATTTGTAAAATTCATAAATGATAGAAAATGGAAAACAAATTAGATTCTAGAGAGGGCTATGGGCATAGACTAATAACATAAACTAATGCATTGTTGATAGAGGTTTGACTTGATCCAACTGTTATGGAAAACAATTTAGAATCATGTGAGTAGGATTTCAGTGGTGGAGTCAAAATGGTGGAGTATAGGAAGCGTTCAGTTGAGCCCTCTCATCATTTACCTCCAGGCATGTTTAAAATAATACTTCAAATTGAAGTCTGGAAAGACAGAGCCAACAAAACCAGGGTGAGATAATCTTCCAGTCCAGGACAATTTAGGAGATTATAAAGATCAGTGAGATGGCTGTCAAGATTGGAGGTGATAAAGATAGCTTGGAGATGATGTGCATAAAACACCAGTAATGGGATCAGTTGTGGTGACAAAAACATAAAAACTAAACAAACAGAAACAACTTCAGGAGCTTTCAAGCCGAAGAGAGTAAGGGGATCTGGCAACTGGTCAGAAAGAGATTACTGAGGAATCTATGCTAGCATTGCACATAGGATCAGGCGCTGACAATTCCATTGCCCCAACCTACTTCTGGGCAACAGTTCAAAAACAGAGAAAACATTTTCATTCAAAAGGAAGCAGGTCCAATGAGAAGAATATTGATTCCAATCCCAAGGAAACAGGGACCTTTCCTGGATAAGGACAAGAGTGCAGGCTGTAAAAGAAAGCACCCCAACATACACAGGAGGACCTGCTAGCACAGGTTCTTTGATCTGCTTTTTCTGAAAGGAAAGAAACTTTTGAGGGGTCAACAATCATTTTAATCAAGCACATGAATCATTCACTTAATTCAGAGGAAAAAGTCAGCACCCTGAACTTCAAAGAAAATACAGAGAAATCAGAATCAGCAGATAGGTCTGACATATATCAGAGATCAACAGATTACTTTCTGACCACATACATACGTACTTACAAGAGAGGGAAGCACCAACATCTGGGTTTTCAAAGCTGGGGGGCTCTTTAGCAGCTGTCCAGAGTCTCATCTGATCAAACAAACACTTCTAATCAGTAAGCGCCAAGTTAAACCTCACCCCTGTGTATTTATACATTTTTTAGAGTCCGAAGGCAACACAACCCTTGAGAACCAGAACCTCATTAGAAACCCTTCCTATAAATCTTTCCTAATCAAACTCCCCTTAATGGGAAGTAGAGGGTCCATTAATGGGTGTGGAGGATCTTCTTTAATCACATTATTCAATCAGAGGCACTTGATTATATTAAAACAAAAAAGATGGATTCTCCCTACACAGACCAGGAGAGAAATGATACCTCTCCTACCTTGGTGGCACTGAAAACTTCCAAATTCCATGGAACTACCTTGATACAGTGAGGAAAAGAGTAAACAACAAAAAAAAAGAACCTGACAAAAACTACCATGGTGACAGGGAAGAAGACACAAATTCAGAAGTAGACAATATAGTCAAAAACACTACAAGCAAAGCCTGAATGAAAAAATATGAATTGGATATAAATTAGACAAGAATTCTTGGAAGAGTTAAAGATGGTTTTCAAAATCAAGTAAATGTGGTAGAAAAAATAAGTAAAGAAATAAGGGCAAGGGAAAAAATTATAAAAAAAAATTAGTTTGTGTATCTGAAGGAAAAACAAATGCAATGAATTTTTTTAAATAGGGCATCACTTGTATAAACTGAAGCAAATCAAATTACCAAAGCTAAGAAAACAGTATACTCAATGAATAAAATTATTTAAATGAAAATAATAGTGTAAGGTAGCTAAACCCAGATTAATTGCTATGACTAATATGAATGGAAGAAAAATTAAAAGATTATATAACTCCCTGCAAGGCAACTATGTGGTATAGTAGACACAGAGTCAAACCAGGTGTCTTCACAAGTTCAAATTAGACCTTGGACACTTTCTAGCTGTGTGACCCTTTTTGACTCAGTTTCTCCATTTGTAAAATGAAGTGGAGAAGGAAATGGCAAACCACTCCACTATCTTTGCAAAGAGGACCCTAAATAGAGACATGAAGAGTTGGATAGAACTTAAACAACTGAAAAGCAAAACTTGCTGCATTTCCTGTTTTTAAAATTGTTTTCTTTTCTTCTAGAGAGCTCAGTAGATGTGCAGATATGTTGATAAGTAGTTATGATGTTTAAAATGATTTTCTTTAAAAATAATTTTGAGGCTTAGATTCATTCTGACCTGTTTGTCAACACAAGTATCACAAATGCTCAGATTTATTGAGTCTACCTAACATGGCAGATCTTTAATAAACTTTGTTTTCCTTTGGCTGAAAGAAGACTTGGGTTGAATTCATTCAGGCAGAACTATTATATTGCTATTTTGGGGTCCAAGCACCCCTAAACCTCAACAATCATGCAAGATAAAATGACCGGTTTTGATTACACAAACTTGAAAAGTTCTTGTAAAAGCAAAATAAGTACATTTACAAAGGAAGGTAAACAATGAGTTGGGAGAAATTTTTAACAGTTTCTCTGATGAAAATCTGATATAAAGATAAAAACAACATTCACGTAAATATATAAGATCAAGAGTCACTTTATAACAGGTAAATGATGAAAGACTCTAACAGACAGTTTTCAAAAGAAATGAAAGCTATTAACAAACATATAAAATATAATGTCATATTGGGAAACAGAATTACTCCAGAAATACAGAATTTTTCAAATGGTGAAGAAATATTGCAACAGCAACTCAGGCTATCTTATATGATGAAAAAGAAAATTGAGAAAATTTTTTTCCAAGATATGAAAATAAACATGCTTCAAAATCTGGGGTATTGGTCCGATTTAAACCACCACTTTGAAAATCTATTGATTTCAATTAAGATTAGACTTGTAAAAACAGATTATGTCAAAAATAACCTAAATATCAAGGTGATAAATGAAGTTTCAGGATTAAGAATTTAAGAGTAGATATTGAAATTTTATAAGCCCAGTGACAAATAACGTAAAAGAATATGGCAAAAGAAGGAAATTTTGCATGTTCTTTCTGTACTACAAGACTTAAAAAGCTTCTGAAGCACAGTGATGTCTATTCAATGATCAATGTATAACACCATCTTGGACTAAACATAAAGGAAAACAAATGTGACAGTGCCTAACTTTTCTTATCTTCTTTAAGATACTGTAGAAAAGAACTGAACTATTCTCTGTATCGACCTTGCAGAAGACTCATCCAAATGGAAGCAGTTCCATTCAAAGAGAAAAGAAAGTGCAAAAGGATTTTAAAGCAATTTCAACTCATAGTCCCAATAGCTAAGGAATTATTTGAAGAATAACAAAAAGTATCTGCATAAGAAAATAAGGACAAAGGCCAATAAATCTACATGTTAAATGTCTTTGAGTAATTTTCTAAATTCCTCCCAACAAAAATAATATTACTGAAACCCAAGATTATAATTTAAAAGAAAACAGTCAAGATATTTTGGACATAGTGAAAACAATCTAAACAATGAATATTTTTATATAATTGGGGCTTGGGGCTATAAATTACCAGGTGTATTTTTTTTCTCTAGAGCTGTAAATTCATTTGGCATTTAAAGATCTTCACAACTTACTTTACTTCTTCCTACCTTTTTTAGCTGTCTTCTATTGTATTCCCCTCCACATAATCTACCACCTAGTACTAACCTTCTAACTGTTCCTTGAACACAAATTCCATCTGCATTTTCAATGGCTGTCTCTCACATGTTAGTTTCTGTCAGGGCTTCCCTAGCTTCCTTCAAACTGCTGATCAAATCCCCACTTCTTTCAGCAGGAGGCCCTTCCACACAATCTTCTCTAGCACCCCAAACACACACAGTCCACTCACTATTGTGAGTGGTTCCCCTGAGAGATTATCTTTCATCTACTCTGCGTATTTCCTGTATGTGCATAGCTAATAAGTGAATGAAATATACAAAAAGTCATTTGAAAAGACAATAATTGAAAAAAGAATAGAAGTAACTAGATTATCATTCTTAATTTCTTATCTCGTTATCCACTATTATTTTCATTATCTAACTGCTCTATATTCTTCATCAAGGTTCATCTTTAGTTATAGTGGTATAGTGGTTAGAAATAGAGTGTGTTACTAAAGAGGACTTCATTTATACTTCAAGAATTTCCTAAGCTCCTACTATGTGGCAGTAACCCAGGCACTGAAGATACAATAAATAAATAGTGCCTTTGATTAAGGAAGTTATATTCTGTTGTAGAGAAAATACATAAAGGTTAACTCCTCATACCAAATAAATATAAAGTAATTTCTAGAGGGAGGGAAAGATAGTAGTAATTGGTGCTATCAGAAAGGGTCTCTAGTAAGTGCTAACTTAGCTGAGCCTTGAAGGAAACTAATTTATTTTTTTTTAATGAATGATTTTATTTTTATTTTTGAGCATTCACTTCCACAAGATTTTCAGTTCCAAATTTTCTCCCCATCTGTCCCCTATTCCTATTCTGATTAGCCCTTCTCAATCTTCCCTCCCTTCTATCACACTGCTCTCTTCTCTTATCCCATTCCCCTCTATTTCTTTGTAGGGCAGGATAGATTTCTATACCCCATTGCCTATATGTCATTTCCTAGTTGTATGTACAAACAATTTTTAACATTCATTTTTAAAAAATTAAATTAATTTATTTGTTTTCAGTTTTCTACAATAATTTCCATAAGTCTTAGATTTTCTCCCTCCGTCCCTGAGACAGCACACAATCTTATATGGGTTCTACACATACATTCTTATTAACTACATTTTCACATTAATCATGTTGCACAGAATTAAAATGAATGGGAGAAACCATGATAAAAAACCAAACCAAACCAAAACATAACACAAGAGAAAATATTCTGCTTCATTCTGTGTTCCAATTACATCATTCTTTCTCTGGATGTGGATGGCATTTTGCCTCAAGAATCCTTTGGGAATGTTTTAGGTCTTTGCATTGCTGTAAAATTCTGGTTCTACCAGAAACAGTCCTGAGACACTGTAGCTGATACTGTGTACAGTGTTCTCCTGGTTCTGCTCATTTCACTCAGTATCACTTCATATAAGTTCTTCCAGGCCTCTCTGAAGTCTGCTGGTGATTTCATCCCCCAGTTCTGCTTGACCCCTGTCTGTGCCAGTGGGGCCCATGCTGAACTGTGCTCTGCTCCCAGCCGAGCAAGATAGATGCTTCCTGTTGATGACCTAGTCTGTATTGGACTGGAGATTTGCTACCCTTCATCATTCTTTGGATTCTCTAGCTCCATAATTTGTTTAGAGTAATTTTTTACAGGTATTTGGCAGGGTTTGGGGAGAGCTCAACCAAGTCACTGCTTTTACCCTGCCATCTTGTCTCCCTGGTTAGAAGTTAACTTCTAATAAAGTAGAGCTACAGGAAGGATATTATAGCTATGGAAAACATTGTTTACAAAATGGAAGATGAAATCTAACATATGGGAAGGAAAAAATGATAGCAATTTGCCTAGATAGTCAAATATATGAAATGAAATAGTAATGTGCCATGAGTCAATAAATATTTATTAAGCACCCAGTTAGTGCCAGCCATAGGGTTAAGCACTAGGGACACAAAAAGAGGCAAAAGATGGTCCCTGACCTCAAGATGCTCATAATCAAATGGGGGAAAGAAAAATTAAATATATACAAACTATATATAGGATAAATAGAAATAATTAAAAAATGAAAGGTACTAAAATTAAAAGGGGTTGGGAAATGTTGGGTGGATGGATTTAAATGCCAAAATGGTGTATTTTATCTTAACCTCAAGAGAGGGAACCACTAGAGCTTTTTTGAGCACAGGATATAATCAAATTGTGCTTTCAGGATGTAAATGTGGCAGTTGTGTAGAGAATGGATTGGACATGTGAGAGATTTGAGTCAAGGAGATCTTTTAGAAGGCTATTAGAATATTCAGGTAAGAAATGATTAGGGTCAAATTAAAACTGCAACCATGTAAATTGAGAGATATAGAATTTGAGATATTCTGTGTAGTTTGAGTTGTTAAGATTTGGCAAATGATTGACTTTCAATAAGTAGGGAGAGGGAAGAATTGAGATTGAAAGTGTTTTACATAACATAGGGCATATGAGAGCTAGGTTCCAGACTTGCCTCTGATACATACTCTGTATAATACTTAACTTCTCAATTTCCCAGAAAATTAAGAGGCTATAGGTTGCACAACTGGCCCAATTGTAAATGGGAACAGATTTTCTACACTAGTAGCTGCTCAGGCCCACAAAAACAGAGGTTTATGCATGCATTTTACACACACGAACACACACACTCACACCTGGGAATCACTCCTAATTACTAATACGTAGGGGCAACCATAATATTCTAAACATTTTACAGACAATGCATTCAGTCTACGTATCTTGAACTCTAAAAGCTTATAGGCTTAAAATCATGATACTAATTTATCATTATTCACTACTTTATATGCTAAAGGGTCTTTTGAAATTATCATTAATATATTACTAACCAAAAAAACTCAAAAGGGTCACCTTCTACCTAGGTCTATTTGCAGAATCTTGTCATAGAAAGGATGCTGTTTTCTACTGAGTGATGCATTCAATGAGGAAAAAGCAAAGAGGAAAAACAAGGAAATTTTCCGAATTCATGCTGCTGATTAAAAATCAAAATAAAATGGACAATTGCATAAGAAGAGCTCATCATTCTAAGTAATCAGTTTAAGGAATTCATTTGGCTTTCAAAGCAGTAGCATTGACCACAATCTATTAACAGGATATAATATCGATGTCCAACATGGTTCCATAGAAATCTGACTAATTCAGTAAGAGTTAAATATGCAAGCAATGGAAAGTGTTACACATAAAATGGTTAGCCTATGAGTTTTTTAAAAATAATTTTATCGAAATTAAATAATATTCATTGTCCCAAAGAAAAGAATTTTGACGCTATTAAGGTACCATAAAATATGCCCTCTTCCTTGCAAATTTAACCATCTTTAAATCAGTTATACTTTGACCTTTCATGAAATGAATCTGAGAGAACTGGACAAACAAAGTGGAGCTTATCACAAATGAAGTAAAAATGGCTACACAAGTACAGAGGTTACCTTGCTAGAGGAACAGTTTGCACATAGTATATTGTGTTTGTGCATTGTAGATCATCCTCCCTTTGATGTACATTGTGTTATTTTGCTCATCTCAGCCCATTTTAATTTAAAAAAATAGTAAGGCTGAACATGTTTTACATACAATTATATGTGTGTGCATACAAAAAGAAAACTGTTCCAAACCCCATTTCTTTGACATGTGCTTATTCAGTTCCACTGCAGAGGACACTCTTTTAAAAAGTGTATTATCTTTCAATTTTTCAAGATGGTGGGATGATCCACAAAATAAATAGAAGACATATTCGTAGAATCATAGGATCATTATATACTTACGCAGAAACTGGAGATGAGGGAGAAAATGTCACTTAATTCATATATCTGAAACTTTAAAGGACATCAAAGTCACTACATCTAACTCCTGAGTTTGCAGATAAGGCCCAGAGATACTAGTTAACTTATCCAAACTAATATAAATAATAAATATCAGAGTCACCATTTGAACATAGTTTCTTGAGCTTGAAATCCAAAACCTTTTTATTGGTGGTTCAGAACTGAACAATGCCAGTTAATGTCTCTGGATCAGCAAGGTGATTTGGCACTGGTACCTAGGAATATTTCCCAGATCCCAGAAGGTTGAATTTAAAAACTGTTCAATAGGCACTACTTGAGTTTATGTCCTGATTCACACTGTGGCTAACTTGTCAACTTGATTCCTTAACTCTAGTTCCTGGTTCCTAGACCTTCCTTGGCATATACTCTGACCCATTCTCCTTCCTTTCTGGGAAGATTCTGAGGAGTCCTCTTAAAGATCCAAGTATCCTTTCATTAGCCTGTGTCTTCACAGTTGTCCTTTAGTAACATAACTATGCCTTCATTCCTAACACACCTCAAACACTAATTTAATGATTAGCATGGTACTAAATAGATAGATAAATGTGAATTGTTAAATGGTTGACAAAGACTTCACTTTAGTCAATTCATTATTAATTGTTAAGACAGTCACAGTGACATACGAGCAGCTGAATATATATACAATGAAGGTAGCTTGTGACTCAAAAGCTAAAAAATACGTTGAATGGTACCAAGTCATTTGGTTGGCAGATTCAGCTATTTGAAACATAGACAAGAAATAAAAAGCACATGGAAAAAGTCTCTAAGTCATCGCAATAAATGTCACAGAGTTTATTCAATAAAATTCATGCATTTTATTCACAAGGAAGCCCTTCTTACTGACAGGCCAGCAATGGATGAACAGGCAGAAAAAAAAAATTGTACAAAAAAAATAGAACCAAGAATGGAAGAAACACAAGAGTTTGGATTCATTTAGCATCATTCTTCCAATATAACCCTCAATTGCTCTTGAGGACATTACAGCAACACACTAAAATTAGTGATGTCTATTATGAAAATGAGCCACTGAGAAATAATAGAACAAAGTTAAGCATAATACTAGATTTCCTAGGAGTGTAATACAATTTTCCAAGATTTTCAGCAAAAAAGTTTGAAATAAAATAAGTCCAAATGCTTAAACAGATAAGTTTTAGAAGTCTAGAAAATTCACTAATGTAGATACCTCAATCTTATAAGAGAAATGACATGTCACTAGTTGAATCAGGATCCATAGTTTACATTGTGTTGAAAAACCCAACCCCTTTTTATTAATATTTCAAAACTGAACAATGCTAATTAATATCTGTGGCCCAGCAAGGTGGATTGACATGGTACATAAGAATATTTCCCAGATCACAGAATGTTAAATGTAAATACTGTTCCATCAGCATCAATTGATCCTAGGTACTGATTTACATTGTGTCTCTCATTCTATGCAATTCCTTTATTGCCAGAATATAACCTATTCCATAACACAAATTCACCAAAACAATCACCACTTAGTGAAGCTGGACATCTCTCTCTCTCTCTCTCTCATTATGTAGGTATATGTGTGTTTGTGTATACATATACATATATATATATATATATACATATATATATGTATATATATATATATATATATGCACTTCAAGATCTGTAAAAATATTGCTTTGCTTTTGTCTTATGAGCTTTGCAACAACTCAGTGACAGAGATATTTCAAGCATTATTAGCTCCATTTTACTGATGAGGAAACTAAAGCTCAGAGAAGTTAAAAGATTTGCCCACTATCAGGAAGCTACAACCTATCAAAGATAAAATCTGAATCCATACTTTCTTGAGTTTATATCTAGCACACTATCCTGAACACTATAACGACCACTCCATAAATAACTGTTGACTTAAAATTGGTGGGCTTTTTCCCTCTGAAAATCATCCCTTTCTTCTCCATCATTTTATTAGCTTCTTTCAGCTTTGTTTTGTACCTCAGCTTTGTACTCATCACATTTTATGGACCCTCAAGTGGTTTCTCCATTTATCTTGAGCAATATAGTTGTATATTCAGAAGTTTATAACAAGGTTCTTTAAGAAGATGATATTATTGGCTGAAAAATATCATGACCAAGTCAAGAAAGACAAAATTCAGTTCCTGCTCTCAAGAATTTCAGTCTAATGGGGGAGAAAACATGCAAATAATTCTGGGCAAATACCACATTTTACATATTATGTATGTATATGATAAATATGAAGTAATCAACAGAGGAAAAGAACATGTTTTAAGGGGGATCAAGCATTGTTAACTAAGGCATTTGAAATTTATGATCTGGAGGAAGTGTGTGTGTTCATCCTTCATTGCCAAAGAAGACCATGCCATCAGAGAAATAATGACATGACTTGTATTTGACTTTGTTTTGAGTGATGGAGGGCTGTGCAGGTCACTAGCCTTTTATCAGGATGACTGGAGATGATCCAAGATGAGGCAATTGGGGTTAAGTGACTTGCCCAAGGTCACACAGCTAGTGAGTGTTGGTGTCTGAAGTGGGATTTGAACTCAGGTCCTCCTGACTCCTGCACTGGTGCTCTATCCACTGCACCATCTAGCTGCCTGTCTGGAGGAAGTATCCATCCTGAAAAAATCACAAATCCTTGGATTGTTGAAAAGTAGTCTATATGTTTTATTTCTATACTAATTTGCCCTACAATATTGTTGAGGGCAGGTAGTGTTGTAATTAAACTTGGCATCACCTAGAAGAGTTCTCTATAGAGAGCAGGCGTTTCATAATTATATGGTGGTAATTTTGAAACTGGGTAGAAACTAGACCAAACCACAAGGTTCGTTCAGCAAATATTTATTAAAGGCTTGGTATTTAAAGCACTCTGGTAGCTGTTGATGCTAGTGGCAAGGGAGGATGGGATATAAACCTGAAAAAAAACGTAGTGTCTGATCTCATAGGTTTACCACTGATTGTAAAGGTACAGGAGAAACATTAGGTTTTATTGAAAAATGACCATAAATTTCTGCCTGTGATCATAAATAACTTCTTAAGGAACTATAGTTATGAGTCTTCTGCTCAATCACTTTCTATTTTCCATTTCTCATTGATCTTTCTCTTACTTCTATGTTACTTTTTGATAAATTGTTGAAGTCTAGGGTTAAAGGAGCCACAGATGAACTCACTAAAGCTGTTTGGAAGGCACAAGTTATTTTAATGCTGGCAGCATATTTTCAAGCCCACCGTGGAATATAAGCTTCTTGAGGCCTGGATCTTTTATTTTGTCTTTTTAATCTTCTGGTCTAGCTTGGTGGCTGTCATATAGTAGAAAATTGCTACACATTTGTCAAATTGAATTGATGCAGGCTGAAAATATATTTTGCCACAATTTTGCATTAATATCAATATATGCATATATTATATGATTAGCTTCCCCTGTTCTTTCTCATAACTACAAATAAATTTGCAAGTAAATGCAATCTCTTTCATGGCATTGCTAAAGACTAATCAATTAATTTTTAACTTAATTAATTTTTAATATCCCTAAAAAGCCACTATATAAACAGTGTACATGATAAGACATTAAAAATTTCCTAATATAACTCACCCATATTATAATTATATGGCAATATATATACCAACTGATAGAATTTCAGAAGCAGAAAGGATCTGAGATATCTAGTCTAATCTTCCCATATTATAGAGGAGGAAACTGAGTCCCAAGTTTGCAGAACTAATAAAGTATAGAGCTGAGATTTGAGCCCAGTGGTTATTTTTTTCCAAATCCATGTAGGTGGTTATGATATTAAATTATGTGTTGGGTAGCCAATGATGTTTTTAGACACTAGATATTCATTTTATAATAAAAAAGGACATTTCAGCATGTAAGCATCTCACATTTGGAAGCATAAACATATAGGATTATAGTGTATTTGACATTCTTACAGAATGGGAAGGAAACAGGATCCTTGAGAAAACAAAAAGCAAAGTGCCTTCTGAAGCCAACCACACACACACAAAGAAAAATCACAAAAGCTTGCTAACTAGATAGTCACATCTTAATATCTGCAGGCTGTTAGCTATGCTTAGCTACTGCCATGTTGATGAAACTCCATGATCATAGAAACAACTACACAGTCATTTGACTTCCAGGCACCCACTTGATCATAATATACCTTTTCTGTAATGACAATTACCTTTGACTTTCTTTTGTTCGCCTTCTACTATTATGCCAGACAATATTGATGATCTGTGTGTGCATGTGCATGTGTGTATTTGTGAAAGGAAATCAAGATTGAATGGATTTTTACAGGTGTAGTATGTGTGTGTGGGAAGCATGTAAGGTGATACTACTATCAAGATAAGTTACAAGGTGAGCAGAGACTACTGAAGAAGGAGTGACAGGAAGCCCATGTATTTGTTGAGTTATGCAAAGCATCTGAAATCTTCTTTTTGAGTTCCTTTGAATCACCAGCCCCCATTTAGCTGGAAATCATGAGCTTATTTTAAGGTTTTTTTTGTTGGTGAGCTTAGGTACTCTACCATTGAAGACTGACTCTTCTCTGTCTTCAGGGACAATGTACTTAAGGCCTATTCGTTGAATGGGCATTACCTCACTCTAAATAAGTACCTGAAAAGGTCTTAGCCTTAGGCTAGGGTCTTCCATTGCATCCAATGCAACCTGATGAATATCTGGTCACTGATCCACATGGCTCTGGAGGAGAAAGTGAGGCTGCCCATTCTGCACAGCCCTCCCTCATTCAAATCAAAATCAACTGCAAGTCATGTCATCATTTCCTTGACGTCATGGTCCTCTTTGAAAACAATAGGAAAACATAACCTGTGATGTCCTCCTCCTCTCACTTTTCATCTCATCCTCTCCAAAGGAAGGTAAATTTTGATGACCAGAAGCTCCCCAGTTCGCTTGGGGTTTACTGGCTAGATTTCTTTTCTTTTCCTCCCTTCCCTCCTTCCTTCCATTCTTTCTTTCTTATTTCACAAAACCTCACATCTAGTTCACTCTGAAACCTATAGAATGGACCAGAACTGGTCCATGCCCAATTTCCACTTAATGTCTGCATTTTGAGCCCTCCTGGCTTAGAGTGAATGTCAATGGTAACTGTTTCTCTTTGGAAAACCAACCCTTAGGGTCTTTACCTCCAAGCTTGATTTGTTTTTCCTTTTTTCTAATTAAAGGTTCATCCCTTGACTCATTTCTTAAAGAGGCATTACCTCACTCTAAGTAAGTACCTGAAAAGACCTTAGCCTAAAAGGGTCAGGGTTTCTTATTGCATCCTGGGCCATCTCTAATCATCCTGATGAATATCTGGTCACTGAATCCACATGACTCTGAAGGAGAAAGTAAAACTATTGACCTGGTACAGCTCTCCATCTCTCAAATGACCATATCCCTGATGTCATGGTCCTCTTTGAAAACAGATACTATAACAAACACAACTCCTGTGGTGAAAAGAATCTAATGATCACAAACCTTTGAATTTGGCTAGGCTAGTCCTGGAGTTGAAGAGTCACAATTTATCACTGGTTCCCTAACTCCAAGATTTTCTACTCTGGCATGGCTTGGGAAAGCTTATTCTACTCCACTTTAGCCTTGAAAAAGCCAAGGTCACTTCATAGTTACCATGAGGCTTTAGAGTATGACGTCAGGGAAAGTGTATATGACAATGTATGGAAATGTGTTAATCTTTTACTCTCTGAATTCATTGATAAAGATGTCCAAAAGCTTGCTGAAGAAAATAATTTCTTAAAGGTTAGAATGGAGCAGATGGAAGCAAATGACTTTATAAAAAAATCAAGAAATTATAAAACAAAACCAAAGGACTGAAAAAATAGCAGACAATGTGAAATATCTCATTGGAAAAACAACTGACCTGGAAAATAGGTCCAGGAGAGACAATTAAAAAAAACCATATTGGACTACATACAAAGCTTTGCAAACCTTAAAGTGTTATATAAATGTTAGTAATTATTCTTTATTATTATAATTAATTATTACTCTACAGGCAACCTATTAATATATTTCACATGAAACTTAGCTAGTCTGGACCTCCCATTACAGGCATGTCAATCAATCATTAGATAGGCATTTAAGTACTTTGCACCAAGCACTGGGCTAAGTTCCTAGGATACAAAAAAAGTATACCAGCCTTCTTTGCCCTCAACACATTGACCTACTTTTAGGAAGACAACATGTAAACTAGTAAATTTTTAAAATGCACCAATTTTTTTAAAAGCATATTTTGGGGGTAGAGGTGGAATGAGGAAGGTAGAAGTAACTGGTTAGAACAGGAATAGGCTATAGGAGTTAATGAACTTCACAAAATAGAAGAATGATGTGGTCAGAAGCAGACCTCAGTAAAATTACTTAAACATCTACTGATTTGAAGGGATTAGTGTGTAGAAGTAGAGAGATTTGAGACAGGGAGACCACTTAGAAGGTTGTTAATATAATCCAGGCAAGAAATAATAAAGGCCTGAACAAGGGTGGTGGTCAAATTAACAGAAGAAAGGGGATTCATCCAAGATTATTTGTGGAAATAGAAATGATAAGATTTGGCAACTGTTTGACTATATCAGGTGAGGAAAAGTCAGGATTCAAGGTTGGTGCTCAGTCTGAGTAATGGATTCCTTTAAAAATATGACATGGCTAAAAATAGTAAAAAATAATAGTTGTCTTGTATAATGTATAAACAGACTCTCAAGGGAATTACAAAAGAGAACTTGGCAGAATATTTTGAAAAATAACAGCTAAGTGGTACAAGGGATAGATTGCCAGTCTTGGAGTCAGAAAGACTCATAATCCTGATTGCAAATCTGACCTCAGACACTTTCTAGCTATGTGATTCTGGGCAGGCCATTTAATACTGTTTGCCTCAGTTTCCTCATTTGTAAAGTGAGCAGGAGAAAGAAATGGCAAATCACTTCAGTATCTTTGCCAAGAAAACCCTGAATGGGGTCAGAAAGAGTTAGATATTCTGGTATATTTGATCACTTTCTACTTAAACCTTATATTTGATCCTATTTCCTTTTGAGTCATGAAGTTTTTGAATTGGATGACTTTCTTTTATTTTAAAATCAAGAAAGCTGAGACTTAAAGGAATGAAGTGACCAAGACCTATAGAGAATTCAGCAGCACAATAAGAAAAAGAAAAAAACTCTAATGATTCCTCATCTAATACTTTATTTTTTTAAAATTCCACTAAGCTCTCTCTTTACAAAGTTGAGCTTCAAAGTGCATTTCACAATGGTCATTGATCTGATGAGTTTGGAGAGATGTTCATTGTGTTTCTCTGTATGCTATAGTCTTCCCTCCCTCTTTTCCTCTCTTTTTTCTTCAATTCTCTCTCTCTCTCTCTCTCTCTCTCTCTCTCTCTCTCTCTCTCTCTCCCTCCCTTCTTCCCTCTTTCTTTCCCTTCCTCCTTCCCTCCCTCTCTTTGTGTTTTCATCTCTATCTCTCTCCCCCCCCTCTACCTTCATCTCTCTCTCCTTTCCTTCCTCCCTCATCCTTTCTTTCTCATAAGAAAAGATTTCTCTATCCCTCAGGTTGGAGGTGCAGCACCCATTCTCAGCCTTGCCAATTCCACTGTTGATTAAAATGGAAGCTTTTACCTTCTCCATTTCCTGTTGGACTTGTTTGGCCCACCTTAGGAAATCTGTTTCTATTTTTCCTCTCCCTGTCCAAGGGCTGACCACAATAACATATAATGAACTGGAGAAAAGGAAGAAACCTTAGTAGCACTTGGTCTTATAACAGGGTAGCAGCATTGACTATTTGGATGAGATGGGTTGATGGGTCTCCCACTAGTAAATTTCAAGCTTTTGAAGACAGGGATTGTCCTTGTAGTTCAACCATCTAGCATAGTATTTGACATATCCTGGCACTTAGTAAATGCTTGCTAAATTGAAACAGATGCATGTTCATTTGCTTCACTCTAATAGTCAATTTGCTATTTTAGTTTTTGCTCAGGTAAATTTTTCTCATCGCTTTTTACTAATAACCAGTAATTTGCAGTATGCTTGTGAGGTTCAGTGTTTCGGTGTCTGAGTACTGAGATTTCAAGGAAAAGCTATTTGGGAAATAAGCTTCCCATCTCTAGAACATGTTCTGTGCAGACAACTATGAAAACCTAGGATATTAGATTTCTGAACACAGAGACAAACCTATCTATTGCCTGAGCAACTTGAAGGGCCTGTGAGCTCGAATATAAATGAGTTTTCAACTAGTTCAAAGAATTGTTGTTTTTTTTTTCATCTTTCTCAAAAAATATTATCCTGGGAGTTTTTTGTATTACCACCATCTATTTTTAGGACTACACATCCTCCCTGAAACTTACAGCTTACTATAAGCCCCAGAATTCAATGCAAAAGACACCTTTTGAGTAAAGACATCATACATCCTGTACACTACAGAATATGAACAACTCTTAGTCTGGCTTTGTTGTTATTGCTACTTTCCTTTTGAGCAACAATGGATGAAAATACACAATATTCTTGTTGTATCATTTACAGCACTTTATTTCTCAGTTTAATGGTGCAAAAAATATTGTTATATGTATATCTGCTAAAGAAGGAAAAAGTGATATACCTGAAAGGGTGTCTATATTCCCTCCTTGAGGGCAACATTTTTAAAGAATTAATAATATTGATACTTTTACAGTGTGGTTTTCTTTTTAGGCTAGATTCCTTTTATTTATTTTGTTATGATTTCACTTATTTAAATAATGTTTTAAACACTGGGACAAGTAACTGAAGGCTTTATCATCTGATAGCTATTTTGCATGAAATCTCAGTGTGTAAAGTCAGTATTTCACTGAAGGCAAAACGAAATCCATAATAGCCTGTGTTTTCCTATAGGAATTTTGACCAAGGAAATTTTGGCTTTATTGTCTCACTAAATTAGCCACAAAAAGAACATTTTCAAAAGACTTGGGGGAGTTTGTTTTGCTTGATTTCATTTTTTTAATTAATTTTTTTTTTTATATCAGGACAGTAACTTAAGTATTTTGACTAATTAAAAAGAAAATATTTTTTACACTTGACAAAGGTTACATATGTGTCAAGACAGAATATGTTTATCAGGTGATAGATTATTTTACAATGTAATCTAAAATTATAATTCTTGCCTCCAATTTCATTTGGTCTAGAAATTTATTATTGTTGGGTCATTTCAATTGTGTCTGACTTTTTGTGACCCCACTTGGGGGGCTTCTTGGCAAAGATACTGGAGTCTTCTACCATTTCCTTCTCCAGCTTATTTTTGAGGAGGAATAACTAAGGAAAACAGGGTTAATTTACGTGTTTGGGTTCATATAAGTAGTGTCTAGAAATAGAGATATACAAAAAGTGATCAGTACATATTCTAGATTAGGTTAAGAGTGTCCCTTAAATTTTGGAATCTTTTATTTTAGAGGAGAGGGTGCTAATCATTGATATCTTTATTGAACTAATTATCTCTGATAAGGCAAGGGGTCCTAAATATGTTAAATGGCTATTCTAAGGAGTTATGTCGAGCAGCGAACGGAGGGATGGGCCTGGAATCAGGAAGACCTGGGTTCACATTCGACCTAGGAAAATTATAGTTTTGTGACCCTGGAAAACTCATTTAACCTCTTATTACCTCAGGGTACTCAATTAAAATAGGAATAATCATAGCACCTAGCAGCGTTGTTATGAGGACAAAGTGAGATATTTGTAAGTCCTTAGTGTAGTGACCCTAGAACATAGTAGGTCCTTAATAAATACTTGCTCCTTTCTACTTTCCCCTTCAAAAGAGACATATGAAGATGAAATTGCGTCATTATTTATTTGTTCTGTTGCTGGAGGTATGAGGTAAGTTTCATATTCCCTGAGGACAAATGGGTAATTACTTTTTTGTTAAAATACCCTTCATTAGGGGTAATGTAGCATAAAAGATAGAGAGTTGACTTCAGCCCCCAAAGTCCTGAGTTCAAATCCTTCCTCTGAATTATAGAGGCTCTGTGACCCTGAGTTAGTGTTCTAGGGAACTTTGTAAGACTATAATTTTCAAAGAAGGTACTGACCTGCTAGAGTAGAAGGAGTTTCCTCACCTCAGATTTCCTTATATTAACGGAATTACAGGTATTGTTCCCATCTTATTCTTTTAAAAGTAATTTCTCCAATATTATTCCTCTTTTCATCAAAAATATAGCCACTTCTATTTCTACATGCTTGTAGACAAATAGATTCACCTCCTCTTTGGATATCATTTTACTTTTTTCTTGAAGTGCTCTACATTTTGTCCTACCAGTGGTGAAAAACACCCTAACAAGAGTATTTACTTCCATATCATCTCAAGATGTGCCAGACCTTTTCTCCTTCCCTCTCCATGAAAGCTCCCTCTCCACTCTTCCTCTTCAAAGTACTTACAGTATAGAGTGTCCTTTCCTATCCTGAAGATGTTTACCCCTTCTTAAATTGCTTACCTCCTTTCCTTCAAATAACAGGAAGGGAACTAAGAGGGTGATGATCATTTCAAAAGTTTAAATGAGTAGATGAAATGTGGATGATTTTTTCCCATAACTAGTTCCCTTTATGTTATTGGTTTATTTTAATAACAAAATTGGAATAGAAAAATGTAAAATGTGAGAGATGATTAATTTTTAGGAGTAATATGAATAAAATAGGTTGAAATTGAATTAAAATTGAATAACAACATCTATGTTATGCTAAATAATGAATTATTATATGCCTGAGGGGATCAAAAGTATTTTATGTACAATTAAGAAAATATCCTTATAGCATTGCCTAAGCCCAGCTTCCATTAATCACCCCAACACAATGAGATACACACTATATAAAATAAAGGAAAACAAGAGCAACAGGAAGAGGAGAATGCAGAAATTAAATTCTTACAATAATATCACAAAAAAAGTATCAGAAATACTAAACAAATGACCAAATAGAAAATATCTTAAAAATGAAGAAATTATCTGGAATACAATAATACAATTAGATGTCTCCAGAAAGGCATGATTGTGGCTGGGCCAGAGGGTGGGTTGGGGAGGGAGGAGTTGGTAAAGAATTGTAAGTTTAAAAATGAATTTAGGAAATCTTCAGTAAGACCCACAATGTTTTAAAAACTAAATGCAACATTTAAAAGTAGATAAATGGAGCACAATTAGAACTTGTATAGATTTCAACCAGAGAATTAATGGCTTAGGACAAAAAGTAAATAATTTTATTAAATCGGTGAGCAATGAAAGGAGGTGACAGTGACATGATGCAGAAAAGAAAGGGGAAAAAAGCAGAGGTACATCAAGAAACATTAGATCAAAAACAAAACTTATCAGAACATTTGAGAATGATGCAAAAAAGTCAAACAAATTGAATTTGAAGATAGATACAAATTACATAATTCTTAGTCTCCCAGAAAAGTATAATAAGTCAAAAAATCTCAATAACATAGTTTAATCATTTGTTTGAATGCGAAAATTTCTCAGAAGTATTGGAAATAGCAAAGAGATAAAAAATCCATAAGATAAAGAAACAAATATCAATTTTAAATTACACAGAAATATGAAGTAGAAGTCCAAGAATTTCTACAAAGAATCTTGTAAGACTTTTGGAGACGAGCTTTCACAAATAAAGTAGAAAATTCTAAAATATGTTAATTTACTCATTAAACATGAAAATTGAAAGAGAAAGAGTGGAATATGATTTTTTTAACAAAGCAAAGAAAATTGGTTTGCCTCCAAAAATAATATCCTGCAAAGCTGTGTATAATCTACAACTGAAATAAATTGATCTTCAGGACGAGTGAAAAATATGAATCATTCATGAATATGCTATTTCATATGTAAATTTATATCCAACAAAATAATCCTTAGAAAATTTAAATAAACACATAAAACATTAAGAAACCAAGCCTACATTTCAAAACCCAGTGTTAACATGCTGCAAGGAAAAGTCAAGACCAATGGTTTTTAGAAGTTTCTCCTTGTCTGAGGGTCATTGAGAGAATAAATATGAAACATGTATAGACAAAGCCAATCAGATAGAATTATACTAAAGAAAAGAAAGTCTAATGAGGGGAATCATTAAAACTAACAAACAAGCAAAAACATTCAGGTAACAAGGAGGAGAGAAGAGGGCTCTAATTTTAGTTGGCCTAACCAATGGGGGCAAGGTTTTTGTCTGAATTGAATGTATATACTCAGTCTTACAAATCTATTCAAAAGGGATTTAACTATAAAGGATGGGGGAGAAAGTTTCTTTCTTAGCATATCAACCAAATACAGTGAAAAAAATTTATAATCTATGAAAAATAAGAATAGTGAAGACTTTCAGAGATTCACAGGAGACAAAATTAAAGAAATAATTCATTACTAAAATCTATGACTTCAGTTAATTACATAAACATCTTCAAACAATCTATGTTTATTAGAGATCTCAATGCAAGGATGCAAATTTTATCTAACAATCACTCAAAATTAGAGTTGAGAAACCAATGGTACTAATATGACTGTACAATGGTATGGCTAAATTAAGTAAAATAAGATATGCAAAGTAGGTGAGAGAGCACTGTATATATAGTAAGAAAATAGGATCATAGATTTAGAATGGAAAAGGATCTTAAAAGACGTTTACTTCAGAATTTTCATTTTGCCAAACAGAAATTTAAAACCCAGAAATGTGAAGTCTCTTCCCCAAGATGACTTCGGTAGTAAAAGAAAGAAGTGGTAAAAGTTCAGCTGGATCCACCACAAATCAAGTGCTCTCTCCATTTAAGAATTTTGCTTTCTCATGACAGACAATCTTATACCCTAAATGGAAAGTGTAGTGAATATATGGCTGAAGATCATTGGAGGTATAACCAGAATGCTGTTATCAGAGGCTACTGCATAATACTTCATGTGGATCTTTAGAAACAGATCACAAGTCTGACATGAGAACTTGATATATTAGTGACAGGAGACCTGCTGGAATTCTGTCAGCCCAAAATAGAAAAGTCAATCATTTATTTACTTGATATAATGGTAATTCTGTTCTTATGAAGGTGGAAGAAACAAAAAATGGAAATATTCTTCAGGATCAAATCCCCATCAACAAAGGGAAGTCAGTGCTTTTGGTCCCATGGCCAATGGCCATTGTAAAAGAAGACTCTAGTCACCACTAGCTCAACCCCTCCTATCCCATCTCTGACAAAAAAGAAAGTGAGGCTGATGCACCTAAGGTAGTATAGCTGAATTTACTGGATTATAAAATAAGCCCAACATGGAAATGTTTGTTTTTTTTAAATAACATGATGAAAGATAAAACAGTTCCTTCGAACTCTTCCCCCACTGCCTCTGTGCTACAGCGGAATACACAAAAGCATGAGCTGTATGTACTTGGAACCAATCTAAGTAGTCCCTTACTGCAGAGACTCTGGAAGCGTATTCCCTCTCTTGCCCATCTCTTAAGTAAATACAACAAGCAGCGGTATATTCACTATATAGTCACTTCAGGAGTGGAAAAAGAGGGACCAAATGATGATCAGGGGATTATACTTTCTTCATGGAATAGACCCTTGGTTAGAGAATTAGGCTTCAGAGGATCTTCCCCAAATTGCTACCCTTCAAAAAATAGTAGGAGATAATTCTGCTATTTCAGAGTCACAAAAGCATATGAGTCAAATGCTAAAATGGATAGAGGACAAGTCTGAGTAGTTCTACTGGGACTGAAGGAAAGGGAAGTGAAATTAGCAATAAAAAAGGTGTAAAGTAAAAGATATTTGACTCATTTCTGAATAATGTTATGAAATAAAAAAGACAAAATGAAAAAGTAGAATATTTGACTTACAAACAACAGCAGAAATCTAATAAAGATAAATAAATACAATTATGAAAGGCTAAAAATGAACAAGAAAGACAAGATTAAGTACAAGGTGTATCAGTAAGCACAGGGGGGCCTACTATCACAGGTTCTTTATGAATGATCTGCATTCATAAAAGGAAAGGCAGCTTTTGAGGGGCTAACAGTCACTTTAATCAAGCACATGTATCATTCCTTTAGCCAAGCACATATATTGTTCACCTGGTTTAAGGGAGTCAGCACTCTGAACCTCAAAAACAATACAGAGAAATTAAAAGTCAACAGACATGGTTTCTTCTGTCTGAATTCAACAGAGAGTTCCAACTGTCTGACCATAGTTACCAGAGAGGGAAGCATGACATCTGGGTTCTCAAAGCTGAGGGGTTCCTTAGCAACTTCCCAGAGTCCTCATCTAGCATTCAAACCTTATTACAAAAACCAAGTCCCAAGATAAAACCTCACCCTTAGAGTCCTTATACACTTTTTAAAGTGAGAGGGCATCACATCCCTTGAGAACCAGTGCCTCATTAGCAAAAGATATGGACCTTCTTGCAAGTCTTCCCAGGTCCATCCATTAGTGGGAAAGATTCTCCTTAATCATACTCAAATAGAGGCATTATACTTCTTGTATATCCTGAAACTTCAGACTCAATCCTATAAGATACTTACAGATAGTTCAATGATTTTTGTGGACCAAAGTTGTATGAGAAGGTGACTAAATGTGGGAAATGAATGACAAGGAAGAAAATGCAATGTTACCACCATCAAATCCATGGCTGAGCAATGAAGTGCAGATGCTCTATATAATTACTTAACAAGAGAAAGAAAATAGGGGAATAGAAGAAGTGTCTGAAGGGAACAATTAAAACAGGAAGAATAAAGTGGGAATTGTCCTTTGGGAACAGAGGATTCTATAGAAAAGTACTCTTAGTGAGGAAGAAGGATATGCCTTTAGTGTAATCTTACAATGGTTTTAATCTGGGGAGAACTGCTGCATAGAGACCATTTCTGCTGAAAGAGTTGTGTTCTTTTAAAGAAAACACCTAGTTTCTGCAGAAGGGAAGCACTGCTTTGACTTCCACATTCTCTCCCTTCTTCCCTCCCCACCTACCCTCATTGAGAAGGCAAGCAATTTAATACAGGTCATCCATGTGCAGTCATGAAAAACACTTCCATAACAGTCATGTTATGAAAGCTAATTATATTTCCCTCCATCTTGTCCTTTGCCTCCCCCAATCTATTCTGTTCTCTCCTTTAAACCTGTCCCAAATGTTCATACAGACTGTCTGTGCCCATTCTGCGGTAGAGCATTCTGAGCTTGTACTGTGCTGATCAACCACAATCAGCCACACTGAAACTTCATTTTACCATGGTGATGTTGTTTTGGTCCTCTTTGAGAATCAAGGACAACAACCAACCTTCTAATAACCCCCTCTTCCCATTTGCCCTTCCTTCCATCACCACCCCCTTTTCCTCATCCCCCTACTTTCCTGTAGGGTAAGCTAGAGTTCCATACGTAATTGAGTGTGTATATTGTTTCCTTCAGAAGTCAAATCTGATGTAAGTTTCACTCATTCTCACCTTCCTCCTCTTACCCTCCAATGTAAAAAGCCTTTTCTTGCCTCTTTTATGCAAGATAATTTATCCCATTCTACCTCTCCATTTCTGGTCTCCCAGTACATTCCTCTCACTCATCCTTCAATTTTATTTTTTAGATAATATGCCTTCATATTCAACCCAACCTGTATGTGTGCATATGTATGTATGTAAGAAGGTGAATAATTCAACCTTAATAAGTTCTCTTATGATTTCTCTTTCCTGTTTACCTTTTCATGTTTCTCTTGATTCTTGTATTTGAAAGTCAAATCTTGTATTCAGCTCTGGTATCTTCAGCAAGAATGTTTGAAATCCTCTATTTCTTTGAATTTCCATTTTTTCCCCTGAAGGATTATACTCAATTTTGCTGGGTAGGTGATTCTTGCTTTGAATCCTAGCACCTTTGACCTCTAGAATATCATATTCCAATTTCTCCAGTCTCTTAATGTAGAAGCTGCTAAATATTGTGTTATGCTCATTGTGTTTCCACAATACTCAAATTGTTTCTTTCTGGCAGCTTGCAATATTTTCTCTTCGACCTAGAAACTCTGGAATTTGGATAAAATATCCCTAGGAGTTTTTCTTTTGGGAACTCTTTCAGGGTGATGGTTTAATTCATTAAATTTCTATTTTACCCTCTTGTTCTAGATTTCAGGGAAGTTCTGCTTGATAATGTCTTGAAAGATGATGTCTAGGCTGTTTTTCTATAATGGCTTTCAGGTAGTCTGGTAATTTTAAAATTATCATCCCTGAATTTTTTTTCCAGGTCAGCTTTGTTTTCCAATGACATATTTCACATTGTCTTCTCTATTTTCATTCTTTTGGTTTTGTTTTACAATTTCTTGATTTCACATAAAGTCATTAACTTCCATTTGCTCCAGTTTAATTTTTAAGGTATAATTTTCTTCATTGAGCTTTTGGACCTCCTTTTCAATTTGACCATTTCTGTTTTTTAAGGCATTATTTGTCTCATTGAATTATTAAATCTTTTTTGCCATTTGTTCAGTCTGTATTTTAAGGTGCTATTTTCTTCAGCATTTTTTGTGTGTCTCCTTTAGCAAGCTATTGACTCATTTTTCATGATTTTCTTGCATCATTCTCATGTCTCTTCCCAACTTTTCCTCTACTTCTTTTACTTGATTTTAAAAATCCCTTTTGACCGCTTCCATGGCCTGCAACCAATTAATCCTTTTCTTGGAGGCTTTGGATGTAGGAGCTTTGACTTTGTTGTCAACCCTTCTGGTTGTATGTTTTAATCTTCCTAGTCACCAAAGTAAGATTCTATAGTCTGATTATTTTCCTACTATTTGTTCATTTTCCCAGCCAATTACTTGACTTTTTAGGTCTTTGTTGAGGTAGGTCTCTGCTTCCTGTGTAGAGGGTACAATGCTTCAACCTTCAGGGGTTTTGTGCAGCTGTTTTCAGAGATATTTCTAGTAACTTGTAAATTTTCAGTTCTTCCAAGTTTGTATGATGAATGGAGAGATGTTTACTCCTCTCCTGGTCTGTGCTCTAGTCTGTGAGTGATCAAAAGCACTTTTTTCTGCCTTGGAACTGTGAGGAGGATTGCCTTTCTACTTACACCACAAGTTCTGCCATGCCCATGCTCCATATCACCCATGGACCACCTTTGAGAACTCTGATCCAGATTCAAGGAATGGGAAAATTATAGAATCCTGCCTCAGTGCTGTTAAAGAAATCCCTGAAAATTGATCAGCTACTGGATCCCTCCACTAGCTGTGGATTAAGAACTCCAGAAGCAGCCACTGCCACTACTGCCACTACCCTGCCATAGGACTAAGGCCAGGCCAGAACTTGCTCCTCTCTCACCGCAGTCTGACTGACTTTTCCTACTGACCTTCTAAGTTGTTTTTGATGTTTCTGGAATGAGAGGTCTAAAAACTGCCTAAGCTGCCAATGATTCAGTGACCTGAGTCCTGCTCTGGTCCTGTCTCTTTCAGTGCAGCTCATGTTAGACTATAGTCCTCTCTCAGATTGGTGCAACAGACTTTTCCTGTTGACCTTTCAGATTGTTTTGGGTTACTAATTTGTTTTACTGTGTCATTTTGTGAGTTCTGCTGCTCTAGAATTTGTTTAGTATCATTTTTACAAGTATTTGGAGGGATTTAAGGGACATCTCAATTGTGTGTCTGTTTTTACTCCACCATCTTCCTATTTCTATGAATTTTTACTCCTCTACTGTACCTCACTTTTCTTTTTCTTTTTTTTTCAAAAAGAGGATATTAAAATTTACAAATTCTTTTGGCTCTAAATAATGTCAATAACAATTATAACATAACCCCTCAATCATTTTCATATGAAATTCTATCACCAGGTACCCCACTATCCTGTACATTTATGACTACTTAAACTATAATATTTCATGACCAACCTTATTAAACTTCATATTAATTCTAGTGCCTCAGTCTAACCTTGCCAGGATTTTTTTTATCTTAATTCTGTCATTCAATGAGAGGGCTAGGTAATATATTGTATAATATAACTCAATCTAGAGAATTTTCTTCAATTTCATATCAATCCATCAGTTATTAGCCTTTGGATATGGATATCTTATCAGCTATTATTGCACCTATTTATGCTGTCCTATAACCCATACTTCTCCATTTAAGTAGAATCACTATCATGAAACAGAGCTTGGTAAAATTAAGATACATCATGTTTATCACATTTCCTTTACCTATTAATCTAGCAGTGGTTTTTTTTTAAATGAGGACTTATTAGGAAACCCATGTTATTTAAGTAATGATCATATATTATATTGTTTATTTTTTTATGTTCACAACCGTCTGTTTCCTAAATAATTTTAGCTACAATTATGTTGCTGGTTGATAGTCAAGTTTCTTGGAATATATAATCTATACTCTATAGTTTCTGGAAAGTTCCTTTTTTCTTCCTTTGAAAACTGGAAAATCATTAATGTATACCTCCATTTTTGGCGCATCTTCTGTCATTCATGACTTCACAATGATTATTGAAAGTGGTTCCACTATCATAAATGGAAGTAACTTCATTGCGCTACTAAGTCTGCTCAAATTAATATGTGCCTAATTGTGTCCCCATACCTATGTAAGTCTTAAATTCCCTCTAAAGTCTATTTGCTTTAACTTTTCCAATTTTAAGATTATTACCCTTGATAAAGAAAAGAACTCAAATATAATAAAGTAGTCTTGCTTTCTCTCTCATTTGTTAATACTAAATGATCTCATCTGACCTGAACCTAAAAGATCATCCCATTAGAAATAAAGTAGGATAGAAAATAATTAGTCATCTTTTACCATCATGACTATTAGTAAGATCATGACCAAAAAGGGAATAGAGAAGTTGACAAAGATAATAGTGATAATTTCTTTTTTTAATTTAAAAAATATTTATTTATTTTTAGTTTTCAATATTCACTTCCATGAGCTTTTGAATTCTAAATCTTCTCCCCTTCTATTCCCTCCACCCACCCCAAGACAGTATGAATCTGATTACCTCTTCCATTAGTCTGCCCTTTTTTCTATCACACCCCTTCCTTCACTTATCCCCATCCCTTCTATTTTCTTTTGTGCCAAAATAGATTTCTATACCTCATTGCCTATATATCTTATTTCTCAGTTGTATGTAAAAAAACAATTTTTAACATTCATTTTTAAAACTTTGAGTTCCAACTTCTCTCCTTTCTCCATCCCCATTGAGAAGGCAAGCAATTTGACAGAGTTTATACATGAGTAGTTATGCAAAACACTCCCATAAGAGTCACACTGTGAAAGAGTAACTATATTTTCTTCCATTCTCTCCTGCCCCCTGTTTATTCTATTCTTTCATTGGGCCCTATCCCTCCTCAAAAAAGTTTGCTTCTAATTATTCCCCCTCCCATTTGCCCTGTCTTCTATTATCTTCCCCCTTCCTTCCCCCTACTTTCCTTCAGTGTAAGGTAAACTTTTATGCCTAATTGAGTGTACATGTTATTCCCTCCTTAAGTTAAATGGGATGAGAGTAAGGTTCACTCTTTCCCTCTCAACTCCCCGCTCTTTCCCTTCATTGAAAAAGTTTTTTTTACTTCTTTTATGTGAGAGATAATTTGCCCCATTTTATTTCTCCCTTTCTCTTCCAAATACATTCCTCTCTCACCCCTTAATTTTATTTTTTTAGATATCAAACCTTTCTATTCAACCCACCCTGTGCCCTCTGTGTGTGTATGTATGTATGTATATAATCCCTCCAACGACCCTACTACTAAGAAAATTCTCTAGAGTCACACGTATTATCTTTTCATGTAGTAATGTAAACAGTTCAACTTTACTAAGTCCCTTATGATTTCTCTTTGCTGTTTACATTTTCATGCTTCTCAAGAGTCTTGTGTTTGAAAGTGAAATTTTCTATTCAGCTCTGATCTTTTCATCAAAAATGTTTGAAAGTTCTCTATTTCATTAAATGAGTATTTTATTCCCTGAAACTTTTTACTCAGTTTTGCTAGGTAGGTGATTATTGTTTTTAAGTCTACCTCCTCTGACCTCCAGAATATCATATTCCAAACCCTCTGATTCCTTAATGTAGATGTTGTTAGCCTGTCACATATTAAGTATGTTAAAAATACTAATTCCCATTTCTTCTTGAAATTTTACCTCATACCCAGAAAATTAGAAAAAAAGTAAAATATTTTGGAGAGCTAGAAAGAGGGAGACTCTATGCATTTTTGATACAGCTATGAATTAATCCAAACATTCTAGAAAGAAATTATGTTTAAAAGGTAATAAAATGTCAATATTGACTCATAGATGTAATTTGCTAAACATATCACACAGAGGTCTAATATAGTATAGTACTATTTCAAAGCAAAATATTCAAAGCAATATTTATTTTTAGTCATAGCAAATTATGAGAAATCAAGTATATGCCCATTGTTTGGGAGATGGCTAAGAAACTGTGGTATCTGGCATTAATAGAACCTTTCTACATCTTATCAAATAATGAATATGAATAATTTGTATTTATTGGAATAAATTAATCAATTTATTGGATGACTGAATGAAAGATCAGAGCATTTACATGAACTGAATAAAAAGGCAAAGATAATAAAATAATAAATATGATAGCAACCATATACACTGGTTGTATACAAATAAAGCAACAATAATAAAAAAGGAAAACAAAAGCAAAGTCATGAAATTGAGTGCAGTATAACTATCTGATCAGACTTTATCCAGGAGAATAATAAATTAACCTTCTTCCTCCCATTATTGCTTAGATGGGATCCATGGTTGAGGAATATGATACATATTGTATGATAGAGTCTGTGTGCTGGCTAATTTTGCTAAACTGCTTTTTTCTTTATTTTAAAAGAAATTATTATTATAAGTAATGTCCCTCTAGGTGAGGAGGAAGGACATATACAGGAACAAATGTTATGCAAAACCAAAGCACATCAATAAAAATAAAATAATTTTTAAAATGACAGTCTAGCCCACGCAATGGACCCATTCAGTTATGTAGATTTTTGGATCCTATAACAACTAAATATAAACCGAAGCTAAATAAATACATTGCCTTATAAAGCAGGGGTATGGGAAACTTTCGTCAAAAGCTGTAAAATCTCCCCAACATTTAATTTCTCAGATCTCTGAGTCTTTTCAATTCAATCAGTTCATCTGCTAAACAGTGAAATGATGATATGTTTGAGCTGCCCATTAGTAAATTCAGTTTCATTTCATGGCTATGAGTAGCACATTTGGTCCCTGCCAGCTATATTTTTCGTGTCTATTTTTCACCACAAATTATCTGGGGGGTGGAGCCAAGATGACAGAGTAGAAAGATGAACCTGTAGAAGTTCCCCCACAAAATCCATAAAATATCTGCAAAAAATGTCTCTAAACAAATTCTAGAGCAGCAGAAGCCACAAAATGACAGAGTGAAGGAGATTTCCAGCCCAAGACAGCCTAGAAGGATGACACGAAGGGTCTACCATACCCACACAAAGTGGAGCTCAGCCCCTCATGGGCCATGTGGCATGGCAGGGACAAAACCCAAAACAGGCTTCAGGGAGTCACAGACAGCAGCAGTTCCCAAATTGCTCAACCCACAATGCCACAGACAACTTCAAAGGTCAGTGGGAGGGCTCCTTCACCGAGGAGAGGGGAGTGTGGTCTGGACCACTGACAGCAGCCACTGCAGCAATAGCATCCATTTTTAGTATCTTCTGCTAAAGCCCCTGGGGGAATTGAGCCATTGATCTGAATCTCAGCCCTGATACCAGTCCTGGAATAAGGAAGAGCACTGGAGGTGGAGTTGGAGACAGTTGTAGAGAGGGAATTCTATTGCAGATTCCAGATAGTTGGGGGGATTATACACACACACACACACACATATACACAGAGTGAGAGCACTGGGTGAATAAGAAGGAATGATATCTAAAAAAATAAAATTATGGAGTGAGAGAGGAATATATTGGGCAGAGAAAAGGAGAAATGTAATGGCGTAATTTATCTCTCATAAAAGAGGCAAGACAAAATTTTTCAATGGAGGAGAAAAGGAAGGAGGTAAGAGAGAAAAACTGAAGCTTAATGTCTTCACATTTGGCTTAAGGAGGGAACAACATGCTTACTAAATTTGGTATGAAAATCTATATTATACTACAGGAAAGTAGGGGAGAAGGAGACAAGTGGGATGAAGAGGATGATAGAAGGGAGGGTAAATGAGAGGAAGGGCTAATTAGAAGTAAATACATTTTGGGGGATGGACAACATTAAAACAGAGTATAGAATAAATAGGGGGCAGAATAGGATGGAGGGAAATATAGTAAGTCCTATACAACGTGACTATTATGGAAGTCTTTTGCAAAACTACACATGTATAACCTATATTGAATTTCTTGCCTTCTCAGTGGGGATGGGTGGGGAGGGAGGAGAAAGGAGAAATTGGAATTCAAGGTTTTAGGAATGAATGTTGACAATTGTTTTTGCATACAACTGGGAAATAAGAAAAAGAGGTAATGGGATATAGAAATCTGTCTTGCCCTGTAAGACAAGAGAGAAGATGGGAATAAGGGAAGGGAGGGGTGTGATAGAAGGAAAGGCATATTGAGGGAAGGGTAATCAGAATGCAAGGCATTATGGGATAGGGGGAGGGGAGAGAAGGGGAGAAAATTTTTGTGGAAATGAATGTTGAAAACTAAAAATAAATAAACATAAAAAAACAACAAAAATTATCTGATGTGATGGGAATGTAATGCTACTACTAAAGTAAGACCTAGTTTATGGATTGGTATCATCATCTCTATATAGAAAAGACAAAACCAGAGAGAACACAAACCAGTGTTATTTTGATTCCTTCATCCCAAAGCTTGTGAAATGCTATTTTTTCCCTTTGAAACAATGAAACTAAAAACTGCTTGCTAGTTAACATACTATTAAGTGATTTTGGATAGCACATATCCTTCGCCTTTTTTGCATGCTAAACTATCACACTAGGAATGAAAGTGACGTGTGTAGAGTATATTTTAACTTCAAATGAAATGTTAAATGTGTGTTTACCCTTACACTAATAGAGCTGTCACTTGAAATACATATGGAAGGTAACAGTTGAATTTTACTTTTATCAAGAGAGAGATTTCCAGGGCACCATCTGCTTACTAATAGTATCTAACAAAAATTAAGATTGCCATTTTCTTAGGCAATTATCAAGTGACGTTACTCCGTGGAAAAGAAACACTTTCTCATGTTCCATATTCCGTTTGAAAAGGGAGGAACAATTTTATGTAACAGAGAAGCTTTCCCACAAATTGAATGTGATTTTTATTTTCAAACCAGCTCTCTCCCAAAAGGAAGGCCCCAAATTCCACCCTGCATTACACTGACTGTGTTATGGCATGGTTGGTTACTCACCTATACAAAGCTGCTGGTTTGTGCCAGATGAAACCAACCCAGAGGTAGGATTTTTCAAGATTTACAGAGGCACACAATAGTTCAGGAATTGTTTTCCTTTGAGATTATCACAGGCATTAGGGGATGAAGAAATAAGATCAGAAGATTTAAAAATTAAAACCCAGAAGGAAAATACTTCATATTAAAAACAAGGGGTTTTGTTGATTATTCCTCCTTAACACCTCTGTGAAAACAAGATCTCTAGTTATTTTGCCACAAAAATCAGACAAAAATAGAACAAAACAGAAGCTGTCTTAAAGAAAAAACATGCAATCAAACATGGTTCTGACATCCAACTGCTTCACTTCTGATTGTTTTTGCAACAGTCATCATATTTGAAAAAAATTAAGGAATAAAAGAGATGGAAATCCTAATTACAGAGAGAGTGTCAATAAACCTTGCAAATATTCTTCAGAAACATTTATGTTTGTTTGTTAGTTGTATGCTGGGGCAAAAAAAAAAAGCCAGAACAAGACAGTTGATAGATTAGGTATTAGTTAATATGAGGAGAGCACTGAATTGCCTAGAAACGTTTTATAAAGGGAAAAGTAGACAAGTGGTGATAAAAAATGATGAGGCCATTTCTATTTTCAGATATTTTATTTTGTGATATCTATATATATACATACATATATACGTATACATATACATATATGTCTAACAAATTTTTCACATTAAAAGTAAACTAAAAAGAAAACACATTGTACATATTCAAAGTGTTTACTTTTTTTTTTTAAGCCAGGCTATTCTGAATTATGGGTAACAGATTTAGATTTTTTATTTTCTCCAGTCTCTTGCTTCCAAACTAATATTGATTTTCTGGGAAAATTATTCATAGAGACATAAGTAACTTGTTAGAAATAGATTGTCTCATTCCCAATATTTTCCCTCCTGGTTAGCAGGGATGACAATTTACTTTTTTGTTTCACTGATACTGTAGGTTCTTGGTTCCTTTTTTCCTTTCTATTTAGAAGGAGGACTAATACCCAGATTGTATTAATATAATACATTAGAGGTTTATATGTTGTAAAAATGAATTTAGAGGGAGTGAGCCCCTGTACCTCAAATTAAACAGTGATTTCATGGTAGACTTCAAAAGGATAGAGGGAGAATTTCAGGTGGGAAGAGGAGAGTTATATCATCAGATGTTGATGTCACTTTCAGAGACACAGCCTCTGAAACATACTGCAATCCCAGAAGCCCTTCAGCTTTGTCTGACTTGGCATTATCGTTCCTGGAACTCTAATTCTGTATGTAAATGGTCTCTGAATATTTTATTGTTAATGATTTTATCCCTGAAAACTAAGATCCTACAGATCATTTTTTTCTTTTCCTCTCCTCCCAATAGTATCAAATACCTTTACTCTGGGAATTATTGTGACTATATAGTACTCAGGAATTTCTAAGTGCTCTGATCAACTTGGATGAAAGGCACTTTATAAATTCAAAGCATATTCATATCCTGTTTCAATATCAAGGGAATGTGGACCATTTAGTGAATAAAATCAGCAGACATTTTTTTGCACATAGTTACAGAGCACTATTTACACCTACATAGCTTTTGAAGGGGTAATTTTACTTTTCCTTTCAATGTGAAGTAATTACGTGGAAGTTTCATTCTAAGAATATTTCTAGATGCTTTTAAGAAAAGAGGGATAAAGCCACAACACGGTTGGCAACAATGGCAAACAGTTCATCAAACTGTGACTTTCACTGGTGGAATTTATTTTAAATGAGAAGATTGGAGGTTTCTACATTACCTGCATGACTTTAGAATCTAAAGTAGGAATAAATGTGGTCACTTCAGCATTTTCCCATACAACAATTGAAAAAAAAAAACACACGGCATTTGAGGGAAGTAGATGTTCCAAAAGTGAGCAGAGAAGAAAACCAGTGACTGTATAAAATTTACACATGGTCTGTAAAAATAGGGAAACAGAGAGAAATTCAAGAAAGCTTTTCTTAACTCCTGGTATGAACAAACACTTGAGAAATAATGTAATGTTTATGATACTACAAAGTGAATTGTTGGCAAAGTTGGGAGATAAAGAAGGGATGAAAATTCTTATTAGGGACTTAAAAGAGTGTTAAATGTGCATTAAGTTTGCATCACCTGAGGAAGTAATCATTCAGGCTTTAAAAAATGACTATTGCTTTTTTGCTATTTGTAATAATTATGTAGTCCATCATAAAGCAATAGCTTGTCTGCATTATACATATTGACCTGAAACATAAAATCCTGAAAGTGAGACTGTTCATTACAAATTATACATAAATGACTTTGAAAGATTCTTCTGACATTTAGAATGAACTTTTTTTCCCTCTGGAGTGCTCTTAACACAGAAAAGGTGCTGGACACTGATTAAGAAATGAGAGATCATTCTGTCTGTGGAGTATTTTAAAATCAGAGAAAACAGTCAATGCTCAAAGCAACACATCATACAAAGCAAGTACTTTTAAGAAGTCAAATCCTTATAGAGAATTATCAATATTTTCAAAATTCTTGTCTTAATTTTTACATGAATGGGCAATATTTTTACAACTCTTACCACATAGAATAGCTGATTATGTTTCTCCAGCCTGTATGCAGTATGATATTTAAATAACTCAAAACACTGAACCATTGGGTATAGAAAGAGAGAAAGACATCAGGTAGTTTATTATGCTCCCCACTGCGCTGGTTTTCTGGAGATGTCTGAAATGGGCTATTCCCATGCTTTTACTTAATTCACTGTTAGGAAGAAATTCAAGGAGCTGTTCTTAGCCAACTCTGTGCCGGGTCCAAGATAACTCTCTGTCCTGAAAGAAGTTCTGGGAGACGCTTTTAGGACGCTGACCAATCTGATGAATTCCTAGCAGTCAGGGGTAATTTCAAAAATTCTAGAGATAGAAATATTTTAAAAATTCCTGCAATTCAACTTATCCTCTTTAGAACTGGTGCCAGAGAGGACCCAGTAGAGAACTTCTGAGCTACAGGGGAGAGTAAGTATTATCTTGTGGCAAAGCTGAATAAAAGTTTTCACTCATCCTTTTTTAAAAAAAAATTATTTCACTAAACAATACATGACTACAGTTTTTTTTTTTATTTTACTTTGGAATCTGGTACTAGAAAGCTGCTTTCCTCCATTTTTTTTCATTGATTCCCTTGATAATCTTGGCCTTTTTTTCTTCCAAATGAATTTGCTTATTATTTTTTCTACCTTTATAAAAGAATTCTTTGGTAATTTAATTGGTATGACATTGAATAAATAAATTAAATTAGGGAAAATTCTCATTTTTATTATGTTGGTTCAACCAACCCATAAGCAATTAATTTTTTTTCCATTTGTTTAGATTTGTCTTTGTGGGAAAAGTGTTTTGGAATAGTGTGCATATGGTTCCTGGATTCATCTTGGCACATAGACTCCCAAATACATTACATTATCTCAGGTTATTTTAATGGAATTTCTCTGATTCTTCCCATTAGATTTTGTTGGTAGTGCATGGAAAAGGTAATGACTTATATGGGTTTATTTTATATCCTGTATTTTTCTAAACTTTCTAATGGTTTCAACTAGTTTTTTAATTAATATTTTAGGTTCCTCTAAGTATAGGATCATATCATCTATGAAGAGTGATGATTTTGTTTCTTCATTGCCTATTTTTATTCATGCAATTAGTTTTCCTTGCCATGTTGCTATAGCTAGCATTTTTTTTTATATATAAATTTCTTTATTTAACTTTTTACATTCATTTTCACAAGATTCTGGGTTCCAAAATTTTCTCCCCATTTGT
>CM053770.1:392883208-392919886 GCA_028658325.1 Potorous gilbertii | reverse complement strand
GTAGTCCCATAATTTTTAAATTGTCTCTCCTGGATCTATTTTCCAGGTCAGTTGTTTTTCCCATGAGATATTTCACATCATCTTCCATTTTTTCATTCTTTTGGTTTTGTTTTGTGATTTCTTAGTTTCTCAGAAAGTCATTGGCCTCCATCTGTTCCATTCCAATTTTGAGAGAACTATTTTCTTCAGTGAGCTTTTGCACCTCTTTTTCCACTTGGCTAATTCTGCTTTTGAAAGTATTCTTCTGCTTATTGGCTTTTTGAACCTCTTTTGCCAATTGAATTAGCCTATTTTTAAGGTGTTATTTTCTTCAGCATTTTTTTGGGTCTCCTTTATTAAGGTATTGACCTGTTTTTCATGCTTTTCTTGCATCTGTCCCATTTCTCTTCCCAGTTTTTCCTCCACCTGTCTAACTTGGTTTTCAAAATCCTTTTTAAGCTCTTCCATGGCCTGAGCCCATGGGATACCTATTTCGGATGTTTGGGATACAGAGACCTTGACTCTTATGTCTTTACATGATGGTAAGCAGTTTTCTTCTTCATCAGAGATGAATGGCGCAATCATCTGATCAAAAAAATAACCTTCTATGGTCTTATTTTTTTTCCGTTTTCTGGGCATTTTCCCAGCCAGTTACTTGACTTCTGAGAGTCCTCTCCACCCTGGCCTAGGTCTTCCCAGCTAGTGCTTGGGGTCTGAGATTCAAATGCTGCTCCCCAGCCTCAGGGCTTTTGGCGGCAGGCCTGGCTGCCATTCAATGGGAGCTTATCTGCTGGTGCTCAGGTAGGGGCAGGGCTGCCTCCCAGGCCCAGTTCTCTCAGGGGGTTTATGCAGAAACCTTTTGTAATGGAGCTACTGCTGAGCTCCTGCCTGCTCTGGGAGCCTCTGGCCACGGCTGCTTGTGCCTCTGCTGTTGCCTCCCGAGGGTACCTGAGTCCCGGAGACACCCTGCTCCCCTCTCAGCCCATCTCTCTCACTGACCTGTGAGTCCATGGGTGGAGGGACCTTCGAGGCCACTGGAGATTCTGTCCCTGAAGCCTGCTCAGATCTGCTTGCTCCTCTCAGTGCCGCGCGGCCAGGGCAGGGCAGGGGAGGGCTCCACTTCCATCCGGGGTGCGATGGACCTTTGGGATCGGTTTTTCAGGGCTCTCTGGAACGGAAATCTCCTTCACTGTGTTGCTGTGTGGCTTCCACTGTTCCAGAATTTGTTGGGAGTTCTTTTTAGAGGAAATCCATGGGCTGTGGGTTCGGAGCTACCAAATGTGTGTCTTTCTACTCCGCCATCTTGGCTTTGCCCCCTATGGCTAGCATTTCTAATAAAATATTGAATAATAGTGGTGATAATGAACTTCCTTGCCTTACTCTTGATTTTATTGGAAAAGCATCAAGCTCATTCCCATTACTGATAATTCTTGATCTTAATTTTAGACAAACATTTCAATGATTTTACTATTTTTCTATTGTTTTTAATAGAAATAAGTGCAGTATTTTGTTGAAAGGTTTTGTTTTGCATCTGTTGCTAATATTGTACAATTTTCATTATTGATATGGTCAATTGCACTGTTAGTTTTCTTAATATTGAACCAGCTCTGTATTCTTGATATAAATCTCTCCAGGTAATATTGTTTGATTTTTGTGATATATTGCTATAATCTCCCAACTAATATTTTATTAAATATTCTTGCCTTCTCACTAAAGCAACTGGTCTTTGATTTCCTTTCTCTGTTCTTGTTCTATTGATTGAGGTATCAAGATGTCATATGTATCATAAAAGGAATTTCATAGGACTCCTATTTTACTTGTTTTTAATATATTTTATCGTGCTGAAATTAATTATTCCTTAAATGTTTTGTAGAATTCACTTGTTACTCTATCCTGGTCATGGGAATTTTTTAAATGGATGGCTTATTCATTTTTTTTTCTAAGATAGGGTTATTTAAGTATTCTATTTCCTCTTCTAATCTAGGCAGTTTGTATATTTGTAAATATTCATTTCACTTAGATTTTCAGCTTTACTGGCATTTAATTGGGTGAAATAACTCCTCATAATTGTTTTCATTTTATCTTCATTGATGGTGAAGATTCTTTTTATTTTTGACACTAGTAATTTGTTTTACTTCTTTCTTTTTAAAAATCAAATTGACAAATGGTTTATCTATTTTACTGTTTTGCCCTGAAAACTTTATACTTTTATTTCTTAGTCCAATGTTTTATTTCTTTTTAATTTTATTCTTTCTTCCTTTGGTTTTTCAGGATTTGCATTTTATTATTTAAATGGTTATTTTAATGTGTTCATTCCTTAGTTTTTTAGTTCTATGCCCAATTCATTAATTTTTTTCTTTCCTTTATTAATATATTCATTTAGAGATATAAATTTTCACCTAAGTATTAATTTCACACTGTTCTCCAAATTATACTGTGTTGTCTCATTATTGTCATTCCCTTCAGCGAAATTATTCAATCATTCTGATTCATTCTTTGACTCAGTCATTTTTCAGCATTACATTATTTAGTTGAAAATTAATTTTGAATTTAGGTTTCATAGCCCTTTATTTAATGTAATTATTATTACATTGTCTGAAAAGGATGCATTCAATATTTTGCTTTCCTGCATTTGGTTGCGAGGTTTTTGTGACCTAATACATCATCAATTTGTGTGAAGATGCCATATATACCTGAGAAAAAGGTGTATTCCTTTCTATTCCCATTCATTTTCTCAGGAGGTCTGTCATACCTAACTTTATAATGATTATATTCATCTTCATCGTTTTTTTCTTATTTATGTGTTGGTCAGAATTATTTAGCCCTCAAAAAGGATGTTTTTGCCAATTATTTTTATTAGATCAAAGCAGAGGAAAAGTTAAATCAATGACATTTAATTAAAATAGTTGTTGTTATCCATTATTTGTTTTCTAAGAGGATCAATGATGGTAAGGGATGATGTCTTAGCTTGTGTGTGAATTGGGTACAAGTGAGGCAGAGTTGTGCAAAGTCACTCTCTTTTCCAGGATTTTGGATGTCTAGGGGTAAGACAACAATCAAAACTACTGGTGATGGTCTGGGATGCAATGAATGATCTTGGCATCTTCAATGTTTGATGAAGCTCTGAGCACTCAACAACTTGTTTCAGCTGCCGTCATTGCTGTTAGAACAAGTTATTCTCATCCACCTTTCCACTGGGGTCTTCACATGCTTGTGGTAGACATCCCCCTAACTCGCTAACCTATCAGTTTCCCCTCAATTTGGTTTATTCCATCTATATGGTTTTACTAGGTCGGATGTGGCTGCTGTGTAGATTACAGTTTTTTGGAGTCATAGGTGAGAGTTGGGTAACAGGTGAACAAAGTCTATGGGCAACCCTAAAAAGGGTTCAAGGAAAAGTATCTCTAGCCTCGAATACACAGGAGGTATACTTCCCTATAGATTCAGATACTACAGGAAGGAAGAGAATATAAATAGCAAATTAAAGTCATGCTTATAGGGCTGCATCCCAGCCAAAGCAAATCTGCCTCTGAAAGATTTACTTACCTTAAAGAGCTTCTAACATCATCTGCTGAATTTTTTCCTCCAATGAACTGCTCTTTTCTGCTCCTCTCTGAAATTTCTATTGCCAATTATTAGTTCCTTCCTGAAATGCAGTTGCCAATAATATCACTTAATGCTTATTTTTTGTGAAGAGTTCACAAGCCATTCTTCTCCAGTATATTTTAGCTCTTTTGTGATTTAGACATGCCGCTGCTACATCCAGGCAGTACTTCAAAAGTTAGTCAATTGAAACTGATTTTTGTTCTCCTTTTGATTCTCCCAGCAGCAGCTCCTTAGATACAGTCTACTCTTTTGAGTTGGCATGGTATATGCCTTTAAACTCCTTTAGTAAGAGTCAAGAAAATATCATGGAACAGGCAAATTTTGTTCTGCACTGATAAAGATTGAGCAAAATAATTATTTTGATATGCCATTATAAGTGGAGGAGTGGGCTTATAATCAAGGATCTCAATCTTCACATAAGCTATATGGGCACTCATGAGTTCTTGTGTTCCTCTAAGAAGGGAAGGCCTTGTTGAGAAAGCCAGGACTGGTTTGTGAATCAGGTAGAAGAATTACTTGGCATTCTGCTTTACAAATAAGTTTCTTCAGAGTACAAGTCCTCAAGGCCTGATCACCCCTTGGGTGAAGTGATAAAACTGAGTTTCTGAATCTTTTCATGCTTCTCTTGATTCTTGTGTTTGAAAATCAAATTTTCTATGCAGCTCTGGTTTTTTCATCAAGAATACTTGAAATTCCTCTACTTTCCTGTTGAGTAAGAAGATAGATTGGTTTTCTACACAATTTGTTATGTCTAAATATATGGGTGTGTGTGTGTGTGTGTGTGTGTGTGTGTGTGTGTGTGTGTGTGTGTATACACACATACAAATACATACATATAAAGACATATACACCACTAGGTGGCAAAATAGGTAGAACAATAGACCTGAAGTCAGAAAGACTCAGCATAGTGTATTCAAATCTAGGCTCAGATAATTATTAGATGTGTGACTCTAAGCAAGTCACTTAATTCTACTTCATTTTCTTTATCTGTGAAATGAACTGTAGAAGAAAAACCCCAAGCAAACTCCAAATAGGGTCATGAAGAGTCAGACAAAATTGAAATGATCAAATGACAATGAAAGTAACAATTGAGAGTACAAGTCTATGTATGTCATATGCATGTCATATATATATATATATATATATATATATATATATATATATATATATATATATATATATATGTACATGTGAATCTATCCATCTATAATTTCTCCTTCTTTGAATCAATCTAGACTTGAGGCTTAAATATTGTCCACCTTACACCATTTTCCCATCCAATGTAATATTTTAGCTCTTTCTTCCATACCTACTTTACATAAGAAAAATTTCCCAGTATGTCTTTTCTTTTCCCCTTTTCCTAGTGCATCCCTTTTTTCTGATGCCTTCATTTTAAAAATTTATCTCCATAAAATTGACTCACTCTTGTACCCCATGTGTAGAATCCTTCAAACAGTCCTAATAAAGTTTGTTTTAATAGTATTTTACAAATTATATATAAAATAGTTTTTGACATTAATTTTTGTAAAATTTTGAGTTTCAAATTTTTCTACCAAGTAGATGATTCTTGGTTGAAGTCTTAGTTCCTTTGCCCTTTGGAAAATCATATTCCATGAAATCTCATTCTTTAATGTTGCAGCTGTGAAGTCCTGTGTAATCCTGACTCTGGTTCCCTAACTAAATTTGTTTCTGGCTGCTTTCATTTATTTCCTCCTTCTATGTGTTCTGGGATGTGGCTATTATGTTCCTGGGGGCTTTCATTTTGGAATCTCTTTTTGGAGGCAATATAGATTCTTCCAATGTCTATTTTACTTACTGATTCTAGAATATCAACACAGTTTTGTTTGATAACTTCTTCAAGATAATGTCTAGGTCCTCCTTTGAATCATGACTTTCAGGTAACCCAATCATTCCTAAATTATCTCTCAGAGATATGTTTTCCAGGTCAATTATTTTTCCAATGTGTTATTTTACATTGTCTTCCCTTTTTTATTAGATTGATTGATTCTTGATGTCTTATAAAGGCATTTGCTTCTACTTGTCCATTTCTAATCTTTAAGTCATTCTTTTCTTTAGTTAGATTTTAACCTCTTTTCCCTTGCCCAATTCTACTTTTTAGAAACTTATTTCTCCAGTAAAGTTTTCTTCCTCTTTTCCCTCACCTTTGGGCATCCTTTTATCAAGTTGTGGACTTTTTTTTTGATGATTCTCTTGCATCACTCTCATTTCTTTTCCCAATTTTTCTTCTATCTCTCTTTGATTTTTAAGGTATATTTTGAGTGATTTTATGAGATCTTCTTTTCTTGGATTTGAATCTAATTTACATTTTTGTAAATGTAAATATGTGTCTATGCACATAGACATTTTAACATTTTTTCCCTGAGTTTTTGAATTGTTCTTCCCTGTTACCATAATAACTTTCTATTTTCAGATTCTTTTTTCAATTTTTTTTTTTGCTCATCTTTCCTAGACTTTTGGGAGTGGGAGATGACTGCTGCTACACAGTCCACAGGGGTCTGTCATCTGGGGCTACACTGAGGCATATGTGGGATTCCAGTGTTGGGATTTGCTTACTCACCTGGCACCACACCACGATGCAGAGCATCCTACTGGCTTGTTGAGGTAGGGTCTGCTTCTGACTTGCTGCAACACTTGATATCTGCTGTCCCAGAATTCATATTGGATTTGTTTGTAGGTGAAAAAGGGAGAGTTCAGATGATTTCTTGCTTATTCTGCTACTTTCATTCTCCTGTACATGTTTTTTTTTAAATAGCTAGGTTGGTTGATGAACTGCTTGGGCATTCATATCAGTCTGTTTAGACAACTTCCAATTTTCTTCCTCATCAAAACTGTTTTTATTTGTGTCCTAAGATTTTCATTCTTGAGATATTTCCAACTCCATTTTGGATGAATTCTCTTGTAAAATTCTAGATCCTGGGATCTTACTTACTATTTTTTTAAATCCTTTCAAATCTGTTCTCCAACAAATCTGTAACATTCTCAGATTAAACCCAGATGGCCTTTCCTTTAGCATGAAAAATTATCACATGGAGTCATATTTTCCCCTCAATATAATTAACATTTCAACCTGCAAGTAATTCTTCCTTTTTGTAAAACTTAGATCCAAAAAATAATTTCTGCTTTTTGGTTCCTCTTTTTTTGCAGAATGGCATAATCATTAATTGCAAGTAAAGAAATTATTAACTGTTCTATTTTTATCAGAGAAGAGTTCCAAGATATCTTGGATAAGTGAAGTCCCACATAGTTACTTTATCATGCCTCTATTTGAGACTTGTGGTTTCTTCACAGGGCATGTATTTTTGTCTCATGGTTCAGATGGTCTATAGTGTCTATTTACCATACCATTTTGAATTTCCCTCCATTGCTTGAAAAGCAAATACTCTACCTTACTTTGCCCTTTTGCTTCCTGATTTCTCCACAGAAATATATATTTTTAATGTGCAGTGTTAACTAAACATCAAAATGTTCTTTTGCCCATTCTAAGAACTAAATGGGAGAATTTTGGGAAAAGGTCAGAGAATTAGAATTTTAATTATAGAATTTAATTCCAGTCACACATACACAGTGAATCTATTATCTATCTGCTTATATGGGGTGGGGGAAAGGAAAGAGTTCTTTTGATTTAAGAAAGTGAGAACCTTGACATTTCCATACTAAGGCTCGATGAACACTTGTTGGAGCTTTTATATAGGAGATTCCCATTTTGCAACATTTCAGACTTCTGAATTCTTTTCCAACTCAGCACTGCAAGGATTCACTAAAATTCACACTTCAAGTTGACAAAAAGTGTCACTCTCCAGCTAAGCTTGGTTGTGTAAGTCTTTCTGCTTCTCAGGATTGAAATCCTTTGCTTTGGGGGAATTTATGTTTCAGTCCAATGTCATTTAACTATGTTTGGTGAAATGAGAGCAAAAAACAGCTAAAGGTAAAAGTATTTATAGTTGAAGGTTATCTCTTGGGATTAGCTCTTCCTTGAGAATTTCAGCCTTATCTGAAAAAAATCTTCAGTTGCTATGGTGATACTCATTTGGTTTTAATCAGTTATTTGAAGGCTGAGATTCACTATTTCCTTCTTTTCCAAAAAATTGTTTTATATTCTTCCTCTTGAACTTGAACACATTAAAAGTAGGCATTCCTCAAAATTTCACATAGTTAGATATGATTTAGGTTCAACTCCATCATAACTGCATGTGAATAGGGGCTCTAGTTCTAAGGCACTCCTGAAGATGCTTGGCTTAAGAAATATAGGGTAAATAAGCTCACTTTAGAGGACTAAAGGTTGGCAGCAATACAATTAGAAGTAGATGCATGTCCCATTCCAAATACTGCACACATAGGTAAGCATGACTCCTTACAGTTTTATCAATTTCTCACTTTGGTGGTAGTCTCAGATATTAAAACATGCCTGAGAAGTGATGGCATCCAATCAGTACAGAATCAAGAATCCCTGATATAATTTCCTAGTCATATGAAATCTACTTCTTGCCTAGGCAAACTTATTTATTTTTTTTGGACAGTTTTAGAGAGAAAGTATTTTCTTACATAAACTTTTTTACAACTCTGGCTCCCTTTCCTTGCTCTTCCTGACTTACATGATCAAATAGAACAAAGACAACCCATATTTTTCACAAAAATGCTCTCCCTGCTTTTCCTTTTCCAGATTAACCATGACTAATTCCTCCAAAATAAACTCATATGTTATTGATTTCTAGAACCCTCATTATCAGTTTCTAGTTGTCATCCAGGTTTTCAGTGCTCTCCTTAAAGTATGATTTTTTCAGACCTGAACTCTAGTACTTGGCACAGTATCTCATATACAATAGATACTTAATAAATGATTCTTGATCGACTGAAAAGTATATATATATGTACTCTAGGATCTATGTGTCTATATGGTTTCTTCCAATGATCACAGTCCTGAAAATATGGACAAGGTTGGAAATGAGTAAAAATAAAGATGGAAAATCAAAGACTAAGAAGAGTGCACATGGAGTAGAGAGGGAGAAATGTAGAACATCCACAAGTAAGATTTAAAATCATGTATTTAGGAGAATTACTTTAAAAGTCATCTTAAATTACTCTGGATAAGAAATTATAGGTGACCCAAAAGGCATTCAGAAATGCCTTAATAAGCACAAGTTTCAACACAGTGATGATTTATATTGAAAAAAATGGACTAATAATTCCATGACTGAAAAAAGAGATAGGCTACTTATGTAATTTGAATGAATAATAACAGAATGACAGCTCACGTATTCTACTGTTATCATTGAAATATCAAAAGACATGGAAGATACATAGTACATTGGCTATATTTGTGGAAAATGTGTGAAAGATAAAGACAAATTATATAGGATGAGAATCCATGAATTTTTTGCAATCTGAAGTTAAATGAATAATGGCAACATCAATTAGGTATACTTCCATTGAAGCACTGTAGAACATATGATAGGGATTGAACCAACTGACTGCAAGGTGACTAATGCACACTAAATAAAAAGGTGATAAGTTAATAATTTCTATACCTTATATATCTCTGCTGACCTCTCACATATGAGGACAACAGAAAGATCATTGCTGGTTCAAAGTACTCTTTTGGTATATTTCTACATTAAATGTTAGTTCAAAAATCTTAAGCAAGTTCAGAAATCTTAAACAATATGATTTCTTTTCAGCCATAGGACATGTTTATTAAAAACAAAGGAAATAATGATATAATAAGACTTTCAATAGAACATTAATTCTAAAATTCTATGGTATACTGTCTCATGAATATACATGCCATCAGAGGGAAAGGTAAATATGCATAGAACTAGAAAACCAATCATACAATCATACAAATACCAAAATAGTAATACTGAAAATTTAGCAAAATATTAATAGGTATGAAAATAAAAATATCCTTGGATTTAATAAAGTTAGAAGCTAGTACAAAAACAATAAAGTAAATAAACTATTGGCTAATTTCATTGAAAGTGGAAAACTACTTTACCATCATCAAAGTGAAAAAAGTGAATTCAAAACAAGTGAAGAAGTAATAAAGGCTACTACAAACTATCTTGCACAATTATATGCCAACAAAACCAACAACCCAAATAAAATAAATGAATATTTATTAAATATAAAATGCACAAAGATAAAACAAAAAATCTGTTAAACAGTTTAATTCTACAAAAGATATTGAACAAGACATAAATGAACTTCTCCCAAAAAGCTCTAAAACTAGATGGATTTATAAGTAAATTCTAACAAATATTCAAACAATAATTAATTCCAATGTTATATTGTTTCCAAACATGACAAAAGATAGAAGCCTATCAAATTTGTTGTATGACATAAATTTGGTCTTAATACAAAAAGAAAAGAGAACCAAAATAGAAAACTACTGCTGTTCCTAATGAGCATATATGTAATAATAAATAAATAAAATATTATCTAAGAAGCTAAAACATTATTAAGATTATATATTATGACCATGTTAAGCATATATGAGGAATGAAGGGTAAGTTTAACCCTAGTAGAACAATAATCTTAATCAAAATATTAATAACATTTAAAAATATTATTATAACAATGGATATACAAAAAGCTTTGGACAAAATACAATGTACCTTTCTGTTCAAAATACTAGAAAATATAGTACTAAATGAATCTTTCCTTAAAATGACAAATAGTATATATCTAAAACCAATAGTTACTGTTATTTGTAACAGAGATAAACTAAAATCCTTTCCAATAATTTAAAGCATGAAAGAAGGATAACCATCGTCATTCATTTATGTTTGTCATAGTACTAGAAGGGTTCACTATAGCAATTAAACAAGGAAAAAATTGAGAGAATACCCACAAAGAAGAGTGAAACAAAATGATTACTTTTATTTTTACAGATAATATGGTAGTACACTAAAACAATTCTGAAGAGTCAACTGAAAATTATTAAAAATATAATAAATCCAGCAAATGTATAGGATATAAGAAAAGCACATACAGATTTTCTTCTTTTTTATATACTCACAATGAAAGACAGCAAGAATATTTAGAGGAAAAAATTCAATTAAAAGGACTATAGAATGTATAAAAAATTCTTGGGAGTCACCTTCAAATATATATACATATATGTTCATGTATATAGGCACTATATGTATACAGCTAAAATAGCTTTTTACAGAAGTGAAGTGATCTAAATCACTCAGAAATGTTTAATTGCTTAGGATAGGGTCATTTTTTTAATTATTTTTAGGGGTTAACAATCACTTTAATCAAATACATATATCATTCACCAATAGAGAAAAATACAAGAAAAGCCATAAAAATCAGCAGACAAGTCCAACTGTCTCATCACAGTTACCAGAGAGGAAAGCACTAACATTTGGGTTTTCAAAGCTCGGGGGTGGGGGACACAGCCAAGACAGCAGAATAGAGAGTAAGCTCTATTACAAGCTCCTTCATATATTTCCAAAAGGAGAATCTGAACAAACTTTAGAGTGGCAGAATCCAGTAGGAAACAGAGTATGGCATATTTCCAGGCCAAGACAGCAGAAAGGTTGATGAGAGGGATCTGTTACATGGGATTGGGGAGAGTACACAAGCTGTGCTAGTGCAGACAGTGCCATAGTAGAGCACCAGAGCAGATTTAAGCAGAAGAAACCATGAGGATACTCAAACATATCAGACCAGGATGGAAATCCAGTGGAATTGAGTGAGAGAGAAGTTCAGGACCCCAGGTAACAGCAGCAGTCACTCCTGAGATTATCAGCTTGCAGATTAAATGCTTGTAAGTAACCCACTTGAATGTCCAGGAGCCAAGATGGCAGAGAGATCAGTAAATGCTCTACCTCTCCCCTTGTTGACCTTGAAAATATTTTCCAGGAAAAATCCTAGAACATTGGGATCAACTGAAGGGGTAAATAAGCTCTTATTTGGAGAGGCTAGGAAAATCGTTAAGGATAGACCCTCTTGCTGTGATTGAAGGGGACCAGTGCAGTATTTGAGCTGTCCCAGACAGCTCTAGCTCAGTAAATCAGGAAGAGATCCTGAGCACCAGGGAAGTGGAGCTTGTAAGCGCCAACACCAGGACCCCAGGCATGTCTTAGCACAGCCAGAATAATCAATGAGGAAGAAACTATTGCAGAAGGGGGTTCACCAACCACTGAGTCTGCTTGTGTGCTAACTCAGGAGAGACTTCTTGCAGCCAGACTACCCCCTCCCCCACACCTCACACAGTGAGCTCCAGAGGAACTCCAGGGAAACTCAGAAAGACTTTACCTGGCCTCTGCCTTGGCACACTAGCCAGCTCAGCACCAGGTAAGTTGTAGCTTTCTAGCTTCTAGCTGAAAGAACCAGAGGCCACAACAGACAAAGCTTCAAGTACTCAACATAAGAACTGTGGGACAGAGCCTGCTGTGCCCCAGAAGTAGAGATCCATTTTTTTGAAAGCCAGGAAAAAGGCAATCATCATGAGCAGGAAGCAAAGCAGAAAAGAGAAGATTATAGAATCTTACTATGAGGAAAATGTCCAAAACATGAATACAAAAGAAGTCAGCATTGAGACTGTACCCCTAACCTCAGAAAGGAATACACCCAAAGAGCATTCTTGGAAGAGCTAAAGAAGGATTTTAAAAGCCAAATTAGAGAGGAAGAAGAAAAATTGGCCAATGATTTTAAAAATATGAAAAAAGAATTCATTTAGGAGAACATCTCCTTAAAAAGGAAAATTGGACAAATGGAAAAGGAACTACAAAATGAAACTGGAGGGAAAAAACTCCTTGAGAGGAAAAATTGGATAAAAGGAAAAAGAGATTCAAAATTTCAGTGAAAAAAACAATCTATTAAAAATTGGAATTGGGCAAGTAGAAGCTAATGACTCTATGAGACATCAAGATTCAGTCAAACAGAATCTAAAGGATGAAAAAGAAAAGAAAAAATGTAAAATATTTCATTGGAAAAACAACTGATCTGGAAAATAGAACCAGGAATGAAAATCTAGGAATAATTAATTTATTGGAAAGCCATGATTAAAAAAACACAGCCTGGACAACAGCTTCCAAGAAAACATTAAGGAAAACTGCCCTGAGGTCCTAGATCCAGAGGGCAAAATGTCATCAAAAGAATCTACCAATCACCTCCTTAAAAAGATACCAAACGAAAATGACAAGGAATATTGTTGCCAAATTCCAGAACTATCAAGTTAAGGAGAAAATACAGCAAACATTCAGAAAGAAACAATTCAAATATCTAACACCTATAGTCAGAATCACGCAGGACCTTCCAGCTTCTACATTAAAACATCAGAGTGACTGAAATATGATATTCTGTAAGGCAAAGGAGCTTGTACTAGAATCAAGGATCAATTACCCAGCAACATTGAGCACAATATTTCAGACAAGGAGATGGACACTCAACGAAATAATGTATTTCCAGACCTTTCTAATGAAAAGACCATAGCTCAATAGATAATTTTATCTTCAAATAAAGTGTCAAGAGATGCATAAAAAGGTAAACAGGAGGAGAAACAAAAACTTGTTATACAATGCGAGCAAACTGTTTACATCCCTACAAGGGATATTTGTTATCTTGTTAATACTTGTTAATCTTGAGAATTGCATATTTATTATGATATTTACATAGATAGAGGGAAAGAGTATAAATTAATTGATGTGATGATAAATAATGTGATTTAAAGGTGATAAGAGACTGTAACAGGAGAATTAAAAAGGAGAAGGCAGAAAGAGTTAAATTACATCACAGGAAGTGGCATAAAAACGTTATAATAGAGGGAAATAGGGAGAGAGATAAGCACTGTTTGAGATTTACTCTCATCTGATTTGGTTCAAGGAGGGAACAACAAACTCAGTTATGTATAGAAATGTAACTTGCCCTATCTCATAGGCAGTAGGAGGGGAAAGGGGAAGGAAAAGGGAGGGAATGCTAAAAGAGAGGGAAGAAGTAGTAAGGGTAAAGGGGAATAAAAGGGACAAAGACTGAGGGTGGCAATGGTAATAATAAAAGTGTATTTTAGAGGGGAAAGGAGAACTAAAAGGATAAATGGGGGAAAGAGGATGGAGGGAAAGACACAGATAGTAATCATAACTGTAAATGTGAATGGAATGAACTCTCCCATAAAATGGAGATGGATTGCAGAATGGATTAAAAACCATAATCCAACAATATATTGTTTACAAGAAACATATTTGAAACAGAGGGATACACACAAGGTAAAGTTAAAAGATTGGAACAGAATATATTATGCTTCAGTTAATGTAAATATCCAAATCTCAGAAATAGATCTAATTAAAAGAGATAAGGAAAGAAACTATATCCAGCTAAAAGGCACCATAGACAATGAAGCCATGTCATTTCTAAACATTTCTGCTCCAAGTGGTATGGCATCCAAATTCTTAGAGGAGAAGTTAAGGGAGTTATATGAAGAAATAGACAACAAACTATACAAGTGGGGTACCTCAACATCCACCTCTCTGAACTTGATAAATCTAACCTCAAAATAAACAAGAAAGAAGTAAAGGAAATAAATAGAGTCTTGGATGAAGTAGATATGATAGATCTCTGGAGAAAATTGAATGAGGATAGAAAGGAATTTTTCTCAGTGGAACATGGCACATATACAAAAATTGTCCATGTACTAGGGAATAAAAATCTGACAATCCAGGGCAGAAAGGCAAATAGTCAATGGATCCTTCTCATGTCATAATGCAATGAAAAAATTATATGTAGTGAAAGGCCATGGAAAGATAGGGCAAAAATTATTTGGAAACTAAATAATCTAATCCTAAAGAATGAGTGGGTTAAACAACAAATCAGAGGAACCATCAATAAGTTCATTCAAGAGAATGATAATAATGAGACACCCTACCAAAATTTATGTGATGCTGCAAAAGCAATTCTTAGGGTAAATTTTTTTATATCTCTGAATACTTACATGAATAAAATAGAGAAAGTTGAGATCAACGAACTGGACACACAGCTGAAAAACCTAGAAAAAGAATAAATTGAAAATCTCCAAGTAAATGCCAAATTAGAAATATCAAAATCAAAAGGAGAGATTAATGAAATTAAGAAAACTATGAGCTAATAAATAAAACTAAGAGTTAGTTTTGTGCAACAATCAATAAAAGTGATAAACTTTGGTCAATTTTATTTTAAAAAAGAAAGAAGAAAACCAAATTACTGATATTAAAAATTAAAAGGGTGAACTCATCACCAATGAGGAGGAAATTAAAATAATAACTAGAAATTACTTCACCCAATTGTATGCCCATAAATTTGACAATCTAAGTGAGATGGATTAATGTTAATATATATATATATATATATGTATGTATATATGTATGTATGTATGTATGTATGTATAAATTGCCTAGATTAACAGAAGAAGGCAAATACTTAAATAATCCCATCTCAGAAAAACAAATTGAACAAGCCATCAATGAATTCCCTTGGAAAAATCTGCAGAGCCAGATGAATTTCAAATGAATTCTATCAAATATTCAAAGACCAGTTAATTCCAATACTATATAGATTATTTGGGGAAAGGGGATTCCTACTAAATTCTTTTCATGATACAAGTATAGTTCTGATCTCTAAACCAAGAGTAACCAAAACAGAGAAAGAAAATTATAGACCAATTTCATTACTGAATATAGATTCAAATTTTAAATAATATATTAGTAAAAAGATTAAAAAAACTTATTATGAGAACAATACTTTATGATCTGGTAGGATTTATACCAGGAATGCAGAGCTGGTTCAATATTAGAAAAACTATCAGCATTATGATAGTTTTGATTATCTCAACAGACGCAGAAAAAGCTTTTGACAAAATATAACACCCATTCCTTTTGAAAACACGGGAGAGCATAGGAATAAATGGGGCCTTCCTCAAAATAATAAAACAGTATGTACCTAAAACCATCAGCAAGCATTATATGCAATGAGGATAAACTAGATTTATTTTCAATAAGATCAAGGGTGAAACAAGGATGTCCATTATCACCACTATTATTTAATATGCTACTAAAAATGTTAGTTTTATCAATGAAAGAAGAAAAAATAGTTGAAGGAATAAGAATAGACAAAAAAGAAACTATGTTATATCTTTGTTATATGTTATATAGATATGTTATATCTTTGCAGGTGATATGATGATATACTTAGAGAATCCTAGAGAGTCAAATAAAAAGTTACTTGAAATAATGACTTTGGCAAAGATGCAAGTGACAAAATAAGCCCACATAAATCATCTGTATTTCTATATATTACTAACAAAGCCCAACAGCAAGACATAGGAAGAGAAATCCTATTTAAAGCTATGGTAGGCACTATGAAAATCTGGGAATCTACCTGCCAAAACAAACCCAGGCACCATATGAACACAGTTAGAAAACATTTTTCACACAAATAAAGTCAGATCTATGTTAGTGGAAAAACATTAGCTGCTCATGTGTAGGCTCAGCTAATATAATAAAAATGACAATTCTACCTAAATTTACTTATTCAGAGCCATGCCAATAAAATTATCAGAAAATTACCTTCTAGACCCAGAAAAAATAATATTAAAATTCATCTGGATTAACAAAAGTTCCAAAATATCAAGCGAATTAAATGAAAAGAAATGCTAGGAAAGGTTGCCTAGGCCTAACACTTTTCAAATTGTATTATAAACCAGGCATCATCAAAACCACTTGGTAATGGCTAAGAAATGGAGGTGCAGCTCTATGGAATAGGTTAGGTATTCAAGACACAGAAGTCAATGAATATAACAGTCTAATATTTGATAAACCCAAGGACCCCAGTTTCTGAGGTAAGAAATCACTGTTTGACAAAAATTTCTTGAAAAACTGGAAAACAGTGTGATGGAAACTGGGCTTAACCAATTCTTGACATTATACAAACAGAATAGAATAGAACAAAGTCCAAATGGATACATGATCTAGGTAGAAAGACTGATACTATGAACAAATTAGGGGAACAAGGAATAGTGTATTTGTCAGATTGATGGAAAATGTTAAAATTTATGATGAAACAATAGAGATAGAGAACATCATGAAGTACAAAATGGAAAATTTTGATGATATTAAATTAAAAAGTTTTTGCACAAACCCAATGCAACCAAGATTAAGAGGGATGCAGAAAACTGGGAGAGAACTTTGCAACTAATGTCTGTGATAAAGGCCTCATTTCTAAAATATTTAGAGGACTGAGTCAAATATACAAGAATAAAAATCTTTCACTAGTTGATAAATGCCAAGAATATTGAACAGGTAGTTTTCAGAGGAAGAAATTAAAGTTATCTGTAGTCATATGAAAACATTCTCTAAATCAGTATTGATTAGAGAGATGCAAATCAAAGCAACTCTGAGGTACCACATCACACCTATCAGATTAGCTCACATGACAAAAGAAGAAAGTGATGAATGTTGGAGAAGATGTGGGAGAGTGGGAACACTAATTCATTGTTGGTGGAGCTGTGAGCTGATGAACCATTCTGGAGACCAATTTGGAACTATGCCCAAAGGGCTACAAATATGTTCATACCCTTTGACCTAGCAATATGGTTTCTAGAACTGTATCCCAAAGAGATCATAGAAATGGGGAAAGGTCCCACATGTACAAAAATATTTATAGCTGTTCTTTTTATGGTTTGAACTGGAATTTGAGGGATGCCCATCAACTGGGGACTGGCTGAATAAGTTGTGGTATATGAATATAATGGAATATATTGTGCTGTAAGAATTGATAAACAGGAGGACTTCAGAGATGCCTGGAAGTATTTATATGAAATGATACTGAGTGAAATGAGAAAACCAGGAGAATATTGTACACAGTATCAGCCACAGTGTGTTAGGACTGTTTCTGGTAGACCTAGCACTTCACAGAAATGCAAGGACCTAAAAGATTCCCAAAAGACTCTTGAGGGAAAACACCATCCACATCCAGAGAAAGAATGATGGAATTGGAATGCAGAATGAATTAGACCATTTTCTCTTTGTTATGTTTTGTTTTATTTTGTTTTTTCTCATGGTTTCTCCCATTCATTTTGATTCTTCTGTGCAACATGACTAATGTGAAAATGTGGTTAATAAGGATGTATGTGTAGAATCCATATAAGATTGCATGTTATCTCAGGGAGCTAAGGGGGAGGGAGGGGGAGAAAATCTGAAACTTATGGAAGTGATTGTAGAAAACTTAAAAAAAATAATTAAAAAAAAAAGAAAAAAGAAAGAGCTGGGGAGGGCCTGTGGGGGAAGATCTCCTTAGTAACTTCCCAGAATCTCCTCCAGCCAAACAAAATACTTCCAGTCAGTAAGTACCAAAGTAAAACTTCACCCTCAGAGTATTTATACATTTTTTACAGCCAGAAGATATCACACCCCTTGAGAACCCATGCCTCCTTAGAAACTTAACAAAAGATCTGAGCCTTCCTACAAATCTTCCCTAATCAAACTCCACTCAATGGTCAGACCCATTACTGGGTGGGGAAGAACTTTAATCACTTTAAAATAATTAACAATACAAAAATCTAGTGTGTTTCAAGTTAAATCAAGTATTGTTTCTGTACTTTACTCCTAGTAAAGTCTCTTGGTTGATAAAAGCAAGATTCAATCAGAGGCATTTGATTATACTAAAACAGAAACAGTCAAAGATCCTACTTTTCTTGACATTACAATCCTCTCTTCCAGTATCCTTGGGCTTACAATCTAAATGGCCATGGATCCTAGAACAAATAGACGTATTATACTTGGCCTTCCCAAATCTAGGTGATTTAAGCAAGTCACCTGGTCAATCTGTATCTGAATAGGCAGTAACATTTCTTTAGTAAATACATCATAGTTCCCCCAAAATAAACACATCATGAACTTTACATTTTCAGAATATATAACATAACATCATTCTTTGGGGGTTAATCTTTGAGGACTGAGCAACCAGCTCCTCCTTCCTCAATCCAAAACAAAATGTCCAAGTAAAATCCTCTTAGGGTTGTGTCCTCCTCACCCTGCCATTCCAGGTATTCTCAGGCATAGGTTCTAAGGAGGCAAGTTCCAATCTTAACGATGTTACAGCCCAAGCTTCCAAGTACTGAGGGGCAGCTGGGCAACAAAGCTGTCAGGGTGGAGACCTTGGAGTTACATGGCACTTCCCCTCCCCCCAATAAATGCGGAAAATGGCACATCTTCCAAATTCTTAAAGAAGGAGTGGTTCAAAGAGAAAATCATACAAAAAGTAAAATATTTCATGAAAAAAATGAAAACAAAGAGACAACATCATAAAATTTGTGAGATGCAGCCAAAAGAGTACTTAAGAGAAAATCAGACATGATTTAAAGATAAAAAGAACAGATCAATGAATTGGACATAAAACTTAAAAATAAAAAGAGAATAAGCACATTAAAACCTCAAATTAAGTACCAAAATGGAAATCCTGAAAATTAAAGGAGAGATTAATGAAAATGAAAGTTAAAAAAAGTATTGAGTTAGTATATGAAAGTACAAACTGTTTTACTAAAACAAGAGAAAAATAGGTGAACCATTGGTTAATTCATTTTAAAAAGTGGAAGACAACAAAATTACTAGTATCAACATTGAAAAAGGTGAATATATTACCTAAAGATGAAATTAAAGCAATTATTACATGCGATTTTGCCCAATTTTATGCTAATAAAGATGACAATCTAAGTGAAATTGATCCTTAAGTGAACAGCTCACTTAGAAAAAATCCCCATAACCAAATGAATTCACAAGCAAATTCTACCAAATATTTAAGAAACAATTAATCCCAATACTAAATTAGCCATTTGAAAAAAATAGGTTAATTGTAGTCTCTCAAATTCCTTTTATGACACAAATATGGTTTTGATACCTAAGCCAAGAAAACAGAGAAAAAACTATAAACTGATTTCCTTAACATACGTTGATGCAAAAATTTTAAATAAAATATTAACAAGATTACAATGATACATTACAAAATTCATGGACTATTATCTGGTGGAATTTATATCAAAAATCCAGGACTGGTTCAATATTAAGAAAATTAACAGCATAATTGAATATATCAGATAACAAAATTTTTTTGATTTTATCACTAAAGCCAGTATAAAGCTTTCAATAAAATACTTCACCCATTCCTGTTAGCATAAGAAAGAATAAGAATGAGTATTTGTCTAAAATCAAGAGCAAGCATTATGTATAATAGGGATAAATTTAAAGTTTGTCCAATAAAATTAGAGACAAAGTAAGTACATTATCATCATGTTTATTAATTTTTTTTTTTTAGAAATGCTAGCTATAGCAGGACGACGAGGAAAATAAATTGAAGGAAGAAAAATTGGCAATGAAAAATCAAAGCTATCACTCTTTGCAGTTGATATGATGGCTATACCTAGAAAACCCAAGAGAATCAATGAAAAAAACTAACTGAAACTGAAATGCAATTTGGTAGAAACTAGATATAGGCCCACATCTCATACTGTATCCCAAGATAAGGTCAAAATGAATAAATTATTTGGACATAAAGAAAATGTAATAAGAAAATTACGGGATCATAGAAAAATATCTCTGTCAGATCTACGGATAAGGGAAGAATTTATGACCAAACAAAAGACAGAGAAGATTAGGAGAAGTAAAACTGATTACTTTAACTACATAAAATTAAAAAGCTTTTGCACAAAAAAAAAATGAATGCAGTCAAAATTAGAAGGAAAACAGGAAACTGAGAAAAAGTTTGCAACAAGTTTTCCTGTTAGAGGAAAATGTAGGGAAATGAGCCAAATTCATTTTTAATTTTTTTGAAAATAAAGGCCTTCTCCTAATTGATAAATGGTTAAAGCATTAGAATAACCAATTTTCAGAAGAAATCAATATTCACATAAAAATGTTGCATATCACTATTGATTAGAGAAATGCAAATTAAAACAATTCTGAGATACCACCTTGCATCTATCAGATTGACTAGAAGATGAAAATTATAAATGGTAGAGGGGATGGGGGAAAATAGGGATTCTAATAAACGGTTGGGGGAATTCTAAACTGATCCAAGCTTTCTGGAGAAAAATTTGGAACTACCCCCAAAGAGCTATAAAACTGTGCATACCCTTTGGCCTAGCAATAGCATTACTAGGTCTGTGTCCAAAGAGATTAAAGAAAAGCAGGGGAAACTATTTGGACAGAAATATTTATAGCTGTTCTTTTTATGGTGGCAAAGAATTGGAAACTTAAAGGAGGTCAATTGGGGAATGGGTGAACTGTGATATATTCTTGGGATGGAATACTATTTTACTTTTAAGAATCATGAGTTTTTTCAGAAAAATATGGAAAGATTTCAATTAACTTATGCAAAATGAAGTGAGCAGAACCAGGAAACCATCGTACACAGTAACAGCAATATTGTAATGATGAATGACTTTGAAAGATGGAGCTACTGTGATCAAGGCATTGATCTAAGAAAACTTTAAAGGAACCATGGTTAAAAAAAAAAAGATACTATCTACCTCCAGAGAGAGAAATAATTAACTCTGAATGGAGATTGAAGCAAGCTTCTTTTTTTTTTATTATTTTATTTTGTGGTTTCTTTCACAATATTGTCAATATGTACATTTTAAGTAAAAATCACATGTATAATCAAAGTGAAAATATTTGCTTTCTCAAGTGGGCAGGGGAGGGAAAACAGAGAAGAAGAGAATTTGAAACTCAAAAGTCAAAAAAAGATTGTTAATTTTTTATTTGGAATTGGAAAATAATGAATAAAATTAATAAAATATTTTTAAAAGTAAGGGGACCTAAAAGGGTTACATCTCAAACTATGCAACAAAGTACTAAAAATTAAACCAATTTGGTACTTTTGAAAAATAGAGATCCATCAGTGGAATAAATAAAATATACAGTATGCATAATAAATATATTTAATACCCCAATGTTTAATAGAAACAAATATTCCAGCTAGTGGAATAAGAACTTACTATTTCATATAAACTTCTAGGAAAATTGGAAAGCAGAATGGAAGAGATAAGATTTTAATCAATATCTCACACTTACAAATACATAAAAATATAAACACAAAAGTGGTTTTATGACCTAGATGTAAAAGATTACATCACAGACCAATTAGAGAAACATGGAAATAATATACTTATCTCATTTACGAATAGAGAAAAAAAATCTTTAAGATCAAATGAGGAATCACAGAAGATAAAATGGATAATTTTTATTAAATAAATGTTTTGTACAGACAAATCTAATAAAGTTAAGGTTAAATGAAAAATATTTACTTGAGGAGAAAATGTAGTAATATTTTCTTCTGATGAGTGTCTTATTTCCAAACTGTGTAAGGAACTGGTTCAAATATCTAAGAAAAAGAATATTTTTCCCAGTTGATAGTCTAAAGATATCAGAGATAAACAGACAAATCTCAAAGAAAGAATATATACCATCTGTAACCATTGGATAAAATGTGTCAAATCCCTACTATTTACAGAAATGCAAATTAAAGAAATTCCAACATTCTACCTCACAACTATCCAAATAGCAAAGAAGATTAAAAAAAGGAAAACAATAAATGTTGGAGGGATTATGGGAAATTGGGCATAATAATACATGGGAATCATGCAGGGAAGTCCTGCATGTGGAAACTATAAAGGGAAAGGTAATAGCTACAATCCTGTTGGATCATCTGATTTCTCATGTTGATGTCATCATGTTTTTCTAACTGGGAGAGTTGTGACATATCTGTTTCTCTATAAGTTCTATCAGTCCTCACTGGTCCTTGATCTTTCCAATATTTTTCACTAGTACTGTCTTGAAATTTCTGATGGATATCATCTACACAGTGATTTTCCCTGTAACAGTTTTGATATGTAATTAAATGAGAATTTTGAGGGAGTTTAGTGGAAGCTGTAAACATGGAAACATCAGCAGGTGATACATAAAAAACAAATCAGAAACTCAGAAATACATAATCTACATGTATAGTATTACATAATATCAAGAAAAAAAGAGAAGGTAATTTGTGAAGCTAGAAAACTTCTATGGTATGAATGGAGGTCAAACAATTTTATGCAGATTTTTCCAGATCATAGGGGCACCAATCCCCCTAACCCTCATGATATGGAAGGGATGACTGTATTGCTCTGTTGCACTTATTATGCCTGCTCCTTGCTGACCTCAGCAATCAGCTATCTACTTACAGACACCACAACCAGCTAATAAACTCCACCACACACACTTCCTGTAGGTTAAGATTAGACTTTTCTTTCTCAATATTTATGACTAGGTGGACATCAAAGCCTTCTATTATGAATAGTTACCCTATTTAGGGTTTCAATACTCTTAGATACTCCCTAGATGCTCTCTGCTTTAGCAGTAAATTAATTTGAGCCAGAATAATGGGTAGGCTAACTAGATATTATTTTCTATCTGCCTAGTCCACATTCCTATTTTTACTATGAATATCCATCAGAAGTTATAAAATTTTTCAGTCCTTTATTTTTGTCAATACAACACCCCAGCCTGACTATACCTACACCTTATGTGTGCTGTAGATGTATTTTTCTGAGTCTTGTGAGTAGATATTTCAATTGGAGTGATTCAAATTTTTTAAAATATTTTTTCAACCTCTCATTATTTGAAATGTAAAATCTGTTCACTTTCTGCACAAGACTGGTTTGGTCCTTTTGCTCTTTAAGGTACCTGCTATTCTGAAATGTGATAAAAATAAGACACTTGCCCAATATATTGCGCATTCACATAGTAGTAACTGTTATTTTCTTTTGTCTTTTCACAAAAATTTTATTTTTTGGTCTAACTTTTTCTTGTTTTTCCTTTCTCTTTTTAACTCTAGGACTTAATCCCTATAGACCAACTTTCACCTAAACTTGTCTTCTATTTCAATTGCTGCGTTAATTAATTGCAGGCAAGGGAATGAGAAAATGAGTACATTTCATTATTAAATTAATTGAATGAGAAATTTAAGATATGAGATGATCAAAGAAAGAAGAAAATAATTTTCCCGTTCCATTGATCATTTTCTTTCCCACTTTATTCTTTCCTAACCTGATCCTTTTATTTTTATATGTATATTTATCATTCTTACTTAACATCACCAATATTATCAAAGTCTTTACTGTTTTGAATAAGGCAGTAGCATAATAATAAACTAATGCAAGAGTGAGTTCTCCCTTTGCTTAAACCGTCCTCTAATCTTTTTTATCTTTGAGAAGGTACATCTACATATTTTTTTTAGATTGAAGATGAATTACCTAGTGTATTATTTAGGGAAATTTAATAAGTAAGGACAGGCTTTTCACATGGTAGCTAAGCATTGAACACTAAATATCATCTTGGACCATATATTAGACAGAGATAACTCCTTTACAGGTGTCCTGTGACACTGTACTTATCATAAAGGACATTATAAAGTCTTTTATAAATAATACTCAGGTTTCTGAACATATTAAAACCACTGCTGTCCTTCATTTTCCAGCATTCTGTAATCTAAATTAATTGGAAAAGAGCTGCTATTGTTTGAATCTAAAAAAAAAAATTAAGCAAATCCTTTTTCTCAGAAAGTCCCTGCCACCATGACCTCATACTTAAATCAGACCGCTTTACTTTCAGGGACACATGACAATGTAAAATATGATGTAGGAGGGGTGATCCCATTTAGCAATACTTTGTGTGGATGGACAATACTTGCTAAAGGACAAGTATTATCGAATGATCCCTGTGACTAGAAATTGTGTCAGAGAGGACTGGCCACTGAATATCATGGGGAATTGAAACTTTGTAGAGGAATCTTCACTCTCAGTATGTTATAAAAACTGGAGAAACATATTTTCTCCTTCCTCTTTTTCATAATGAGCTTTCTCACAATAGTTTCAGTGTCAGGTCTACTTTGGACTTCCAGGAAAAGGGTGGAATATTGTTGGGGGTAGAGACTCCTCTTTCCTCCCTGATTCCTCTCTCAACAACAATAGTGATTAAAAATCAAGCACATAGCAACAAGAATATTTTACTGCCTAGATAAACTTAAGATAGTTTCCTAAAGCCTTGGTTTTCTTTTCTATCTCGAATTACTTTCCTTAAGCAAATGTCACAAAATAGTAATCCTGAGAAAGCAACATTTCCAACCTTAGTAGTTAGCTCATTTGTTAGTTCCTGAGTCAATGTCATCAACCAAGAAGGTAAGATTTCACTATATAATATTCTCAATTCTAATTCATTAGTTAACAAGAATTTATTAAGCACCTATCATGTATTAGGCACCAGTTTGGTTGTTGGTGATTTAAGTTTGAAGAATGAAACCATGTAAGGACCTTGTGTCTAATGGGTGAGACAAATGCATATATGTGTGTGTAGTTTTCTTGGAAAGGATACTGGAGTGATTTGCAATTCCCTTCTCCAGTTAATTTGTAGATGAAGAAATTGAGGCAACCTGTTTAAGTGACCTTGATAGGGTCACACAGCTAAGTGTTTGAGGCCAGATTTGAACTCAAAAAGAGTAGTCTTACTAGCTCAAGGCTTTTCTTGCACCACCTAACCACCTCTAAGTGTAAGTAACTGAATCTAAGTGAATTTGGAGAGAGAAAGAGAGAGAAACAGAGACAGAGAGAGATAGAGAGAGAGAGAGAGAGACAGAGACAGAGAGAGAGAGACAGAGACAGAGGCAGAGAGACTAAGAGCAGAGACAGGAAAAGAGATAGAGAGATCTGTGATTCATCTTCATAGAAATGATTAAATTATACAATATACTGTAGGGTAATTTTGAGAAATAACTTCATTTATAAGCCCATATTATTTAAAATAAAAACAGAAGTTGAGAAGTTACTTAAATTAAAAGAAAGAAATTTTAAAGAACTTGAAAACATTGAAAACCACACAAAATACAGCAATGCTATCTAAGAAGGAAAGAAATGACAAAAACAATGAAGAATGATTTTGGAAAGGAAATCATAGAAATATAGCTCTAAAGCCAGAAAGGACCTCCAAGGCCATCAAGAGCAACCTTCTCATTACATAAGTATAGATACTGAGACCATGGTAAGCTTAGTGACCTAGCCCTACCATATCTCAAATTGTATTACAAAGCAGCAGTCATCAAAACCACTTGGTACTGGTTAAGAAACAGAGGGGTAAATCAGTGCAATATGTTAGGTATACAAGACAGAATATTCACTGACTATTGTAGTAGACTTTTTGATAAAACCAAGTACCCCACCTTCTGGAGTAAGAACTCACTGTTTGACAAAAAACTGCTGGGAAAACTGGAAAATAATGTGATGGAAATAGGCATAGACCAATACCTGACACCATATACCAGAAAAAGGTCAAATGAGTACATAATCTAAGTATAAAGGCTGATACTGTAAACAAATTAGGGGAGCAAGGTATAATTTATTTTCAGATTTATGGAGAATGGAGAATTTTTTTTTTTTACCAATGCAAATATGGCTCTGATACCTAAACCAGGAAGAACCAAAACACAGAGAGAAAATTATAGGCCAATTTTTCTAATGAATATAGATGCAAAAAGTTTAAGTAAGATATTTGCAAAAAGAATACTGCATCTTATCACAAGAATAATACGTTATGATGGGGTGGAATTTATACCAGGAATGCAGGACTGGTTCAATATTAGAAAAATTGGTCTATGATTTTCTCTCTGTTGTGGTTCTTCCTGGTTTAGGTATCAGAACCATATTTGCAACATAAAAAGAATTTGGTAGGAGTCCACCAATTTTCTCAAATAGTCTATATAGTATTGGACTTAACTGTTCTTCAAATGTTTGATAGAATTCACTTGTAAATCAATCTGACACTGGAAATTGTTTCCTCGGGAGTTCATTGATGATTTTCTGAAATGGGGTTATTTAAGTATTCAACTTCCTCTTTTGTAACTCTGGGCAATTTATATATTTTTTTAAATATTCATCCATCTCACTTGGATTGTCAAATTTATGGACATGCAGTTGGGCAAAGTAATTTCTTATTATTGTCTTTTCTCCCCTTTGGTGGTTAGTTCACCCTTTTCATTTTTGATATTGGTAATTTGTTTTTCTTCTTTCTTTTTTAAATCAAATTAACTAAAGGTTTATTAATTTAATTGTTTTTTTCATAAAACCAACACTTAGTTTTATTTATTGGTTCAATAGTTTTCATAAATTCAATTTTATTAATCTCTCCTTTGATTTTCAGTATCTCTAATTTGGTATTTACTTTGGAATTCAATTTTCTCCAGAGATATATCGTATCTACCTTATCCAGAGTTTTATTTACCTATTTATAGGAGAGTTCTTCTAACTTACAATCACAGTTATGATTACTACCTGTGAGTTTCTCTTCATCTGATTCCATCTCCCATTTACACTTTTATTTCTCCCTCTCCCCTTCTCCTCAAAAGAGTTTTACTTTTCATCATCTTTTCCCTCAAACACACCTCCTTTCTATCAGCCGCCCTCCATTTCCCCCTTTTTCCTTACTACTTCTTCCTTCCATTCTAACCGCTCCTCCCTTTTATTTTCCTATTCCCCTCCTACTGCCTGTAGGGCAAATTAGATTTCTATACTTAACTGAGTATGTTAAGCCCTCCTTCAACCAAATCTGATGAGAGTAAAGTCCAAGCAACGCTCATGGGACTGCTTTCTTTGCCTCTACTATAATGTGTTTTTGTGCCTCTTTAGGTGATGTAATTCACCCTTTTTGACTCCTCCTTTCCTCTTCTCCCATTACAATCCCTTTGTACTCCTTAATTAGGGTTTTTTTTTATCATCACATCAATTAATTTATAACCACATACTATATCTATGTATATCCCTCTTAAATGCTGGAATAATTGCACAATTTTCAACCAACAAGTGTCATTCTCCCATGTAGGGATGTAAACAGTTTGTCCTTATTGAAAATCAAGTTGTTGTTGTTGTTTTTAACTGTTTGCCTTTCTATGCCTTTCTTGAATCTTGCATTTGAGGATCAAATTTTATATTGAGCTCTGGCCTTTTTATCAGCAAGGTCTGGAAGTTCCTTATTTCTTTGACTATCCATCCCCTTGCCTGAAAGATTATGCTCAATTTTTCTGGGTAGCTCATCCTTGGTTGTAGTCCTTTGCCTTATGGAATATCATATTTCAATCCCTTCAATCTTTTAACATAGAAGATCTTAGGGTCTGTGTGATCTTGACAGTAATTCCTTGTTGTTTGAATTGCTTCTTTCCAGCTGCTTGCAGTATTTTCTCCTTGATCTGATAATTCTTAATTTTGCCAACAATATTCCTTGACGTTTTCAATGTGGGATATCTTTCAGGAGGTGATTGCTGAGTTCTTTCAGTGACTATTTCACCCCCTGGTTCTGAGAACTCAGGGCAGTTTTCCCTGATGATTTATTGGAAGATACTGTCCAGGCTCTTTTTTTCATCATGGTTTTCCAGTAGACTAATATTTCTTAAATTTTCTCTCTTGGATCTATTTTGCAGATCAGTTGCTTTTTCAATGAGAAATTTTACATTTCTTCTATTTTTTCATGTTTTAGATTTTCTTTCACTGGTTCTTGATACCTAATAGAGTCAAGTTAGTCCCTACTTTCACCCACATCATCTTAATCTATCATATCACCTTTAATCTGGAATATTTCAAAGCCCTCTCCATTGATCTTTTTGCCTTAAAAAGCTACCCACTTCAATCCATCCTTCACAGACTTGCCAAAGTTATTTTTCTTGAGGGCAGATCTGACATGTTTTGTCCCCTACTATAAACTCCAGTTCTCTTCTGTTATTTCTTACATAAAATGAAAACTTCTTTACTTGGTTTACTAAGACTTTCATAATCTTTCCCCAGTCAGTCTTTCCAGCCTCATTATAAATTACTCCCCTTCCCAAATGTAGTTCAACTACACTGACTTTCTTTCTGTCCCTCACACATGGCATCATATATGTTTGTATACACATATATGTATCTATGTATAAGTATACACACATATATGCCCATATATGTCATATTCCTTGATGGAATTTAGAAGCTCATTTACAGCAAGAAATGTTTTTTTCTCCACAGTATTTAACATAGTACCTAAAAAACACTAAGTCCTTAATAAATATTTTTTGCCTGCTTGATTGATTTATTGCCTAAAGTCATAAAAGTCATCTTTATCAAAAATACTTAAGCCATGTTTTCTTCATCTAGAGCCAATGCTCTTTTCACTGTCCTATGCTCCCTTCTATATGAACAAGACTTATCTTATTGTAAACTTTTGCCATGAAAAAATGTATTGCAATAGATTTTAATTGACCAAACAAAAACTTGCACAACATTAAATAAACAGAAGGTTCAATAACTACAAAAAGATTTATACTTTCTAAACAACAACAACAATAAAGGAAACAAAATTCAAGCATGGAATCAAAAAGTATCCCTTGAGCAGAATCCATACTTATTTTAAGCAGCAATATGTCAACAAAAGCAACAGAATGAATTTTCTTACAGAGGCAGAGGACTTTACAATAGGAATTCAGAATTAGATGATTACCACATATAGATTACCTTAAGAAGCCTGGATGTATTGATTGATGCATACTGTGTAGTGAAATGATGAAAATTGAGTAACATATTATTGCCTCTTATTGTGTTTATCCTTTGTTGCCAAAAGAAGACCATGCCATCAGAGAAATAATGACATGACTTGAACTTGACTTTGTTTTGAGTGAGGAAGGGCTGTGCAAGTCACCAGCCTCACTTTTCCTCCAGAGTCATCTGAATTCAGTGAACAGATATTCATCAGGATGACTGGAGATGACCCAGGATGAGGCAATTGGGGTCACATAGTCACTGAGTGTCAAGTGTCTGAGGTAATATTTGAACTCAGGTCCTCCTCTTCCACTGGTAGTCTATCCACTACACCACCTGACTGACCCTATTCCTTCTTATAAGTACATAGCATATACCATATACTTACAAAGACATAATAAGGTCCTTGAACTTCAGAAATCCTTTATCCTTTATCAATCAACAGATGAGAGTCCTACTCTACAAATACAGCATCTCAAAGTATCATTGAATATTTAACAACTAAGTGTACAATAGGAATAAGTGTTTGAGGGATTTTTTTGGTGTGGGTATGGTTATGTGTGGGCGTGTTTATATACATAATTGTGTGTTCCATGGAATTGTACCTACATGCATACTTCATATATGTTTGTATGCATGTGTGTATATGACAGTATTTTAAACACACACATCCTTTTCTATATTGAAAAAATATATCCACCTTGATTTTACACGAATAGACACTTGAAATATCAGCTTTAGTTAAAACAAATTTCCATTTCCCTTATGTGTTTGGTTAAATTATAAGTTTCTTTAAATGTCAAAGATGGTATATTTTCTATATTTCCACCCCCTACTACACTGAGCAGGATATTCTGCTTTCAAAATCTTCCATAATTAATCTCTGTCTAAGTATCCAAAACGAAACCAATGAGAATTTGAAAGAAACAAAAGCTTTCTTCCCTGAGGACAGGGTATCCTGAGACTTGCTGATCTGGCATTTTCCCCCAGTTACATGGAGTGAGTATATATTCATGGTTGTTTTTTCCAGATATGTAGGCCCACTATTACCAGTAAGAAAATTTAAATCTATTTTCTTAATGATATCTCCACAATTAACCTTTGCCTCAAATTTTAAGATTATGCATTTTCCTTATGATTAGCTCCAGTGAGGGAATTCATCAAAAGCTTCTGAAAAAGAAAGAAGCAACAGGAGTTCAGGGTCACAGAAAAATGATCTTGATTCTGGGTCCATGGAGGAAATATCTTAATTTAGTTCAACATCCAATGGACACCAAAAAGAACATAACATTCTTTGTGATTGGCCTGGTGAAACTGAGAGCTTTTGTGCTCATCTAAATCCAAATCTCCCCTTATTTACCTTTACCACCAGCATTCATTCTGTATAGGGCTATTACTTCCTAGGCATTCTGAAATGGGGATAGTGATGTGTTTAAGCTTTTAAGGATAATTGTGGTAGTAGTAGTGATGGTGATAGTAGCTGGCAGAGCTGTTGAAAGTTCACAAAGCATTTGACCTTTCCTTAATTCAATAAACATGTATTAAGGACCTACTATGAGCCAGTCACTCAGTTAAGTTCTGTGGATATAAAAAAGAGGGAAATAAATACCAACCTCTGCTCTCAAGGAGTTTAGTCTAATGGGGAAGGGAACCTGCAAACCAATGTATACCAAGCAAGCTATACACAAGATAAATAGGAAATAATTAAAATTAAAATAGGAAAAATAAAAAAAATTAAAATTAAAGAAAGGGAAAACACCGGAATTAAGAGAAGATGGCAAAATTTTCCTGTTGGGACTTAAAGGAAGACAGAGACATCAGTAACTGGAGCAGAGGGATCAGAGCTTTCTAGGTATAGGGCAAGATCAGAAAATTGCCAAGAGTCATTGTCATTGGAATAATGTCATTGGAACAAAGAGTATGTGTTGAGGTGTAAGGTATAAGAAGATTAGAAAAGTAGGCAGGTATTAGGTTATAAAAGGCTTTGGGTAACCAAACAGAGCATTTTGTCCTTGTTCCCAGAGGCAACAGGAAGGCATTGGAATTTGTTGAGGAAAGTGATGACATGATTAGACATAAGCTTTTAAGAAAATCATTTTAGGGTCTGAATGGAGATTGGATTGGAAGGAGGAGAGATTTGAGGCAGTGAGTTTTGAATTAATCAAGGTGAGAGGTGATGAGGGCCATTGATAGAGTATTGACAGGATCAGAGGAAGGAGGAGAGCATATTCAAGAGATGTTGCAAAAGTGAAATTGACTGGTATTAGCAAAGGCTTGTATGTGAAGGGGGTAAGAGATTGTTTTAGAGTAAAAGATGATGCCTAAGTAATGAGGCTGAGGGACTCAGGAGTATGATGTTTCTCTCTATAGCAACAGGGAAGCTAGAAGGGGAAAACCATTAGGCAGATATCTAACAAGCTCTCTTTTGGACCCAATATGTGATTTCATGAAGGGGAAGAACAAAACAATTGGTCAGACAGTTAGTAGTACAATCCATATGCCTTCAAATGAAAGACTCATTGTAGGTTCCTTAAGCTATAAAATTCACTTCCATTTGAGACCAAAGAATATTGTGGTTTGTGCCCTTAAAAGGACTATTTCCCAAAACAAAACATACGATATAATGATAAATCATATTAAGGTAGTTAAATGATAGAAGTGCCCTTCTTTTGTCATTGTTGTTGTTGTTCATTCATTTCCATCATGTCCAACACTTTGTGATCCTTTGGGGGATTTTCTTGGTTAAAATATTGGAGTTGTTTACCATTTGTTTCTATAGCTAATTTTACAGAAGAAGGACTGAGGCACAAAAGGTTAAGTGACTTGCCCAGGGTAATAAAACTGGGAAATGTCTGAGATCAGATTTGAACTTTTAGCATTTCTTTTAGAGTCTTTTTTTATCCATGTCCACTTCTTTGCCTAATTTCTCTGGAATGAATTTTAAAAATTAATTCAGAGTGAATTTTGTTTTCTCTGTATCTCATCTGCTTCTAGAAATAGCACACCAGCATCCATATTTTCAAAAAGGCAGTGGGAAGCACAGTATCCAACAGCTATGTAAGTTCTAACATCATTCTTCTATCCCAAAGTGCCTTAATACACACATGAACCATTTCAGAAGTTATTCCCACAACGGTTAAAAATGTAGAGAATTTGTAAGAATCACAGAGGTAAGAAATACAAATCATGATTCAAGGTAAATAACCATTAGTAAGAAGAAATGGAGGACCTAGATAAAAAAGTGATCTGTACAAAGGTAGGAAGAGGCAACAAATAAGATATACTGGAATAAGGAATTCAGACCTGTCATAATGTTGGAGTTTTCATACTAAAGACAGATAATCCATGCCTAATGTAAATAATGTATATCTAATTGAAAATCTATTCTCAACAATGCATTCAACCCCTGTCCACATTAATCTTATTTATTCTCTATGAAAAGTTAGTGTTCTCTTTAGACATTATGTCTGTGTTTGTATAGATATATACACACATACATATATATGTACATACATATTTGCATATACACATATACATATGTATACACATGTACATATGTGTATATTTTTATCTTCTATATTTGGCATTAACATAAGCATTTCTGAATGCAAAGTATAAAGAGTATTGAACACGAGATCACAAATCCCCATTAAAAACAACTTGCTCCACTCTTTTAGATATATATTGAATTTGTTGTGATAAAAAATAATCAATTAGGGAGTGACAAAAAGAATTTTAGTGTTAGAAGAGGAAAGAAAGGGGCAGGATAGGGTAAATGATATCAAAAGAAGAGGAACAAGGATGTATTAAAATAGAGGGAAAGAAGGCAAGAGGGCAAGAACCTTAGGCTCATTGGATTTGACTCAAAGATAGAATAACATATACATTCAGTTGGTTATAAAAACCTGTCACACTCTATAGGGAAAGAGGAAGGGAAAGGGGAGAGAAAAATGGAGGGAGACTAAAAAAAAGAGAAGGAAGATTAAGGGAGGCAGTGGTCAGAAGCAAAACAATGGGGAAGAGAAAAAGAGTGAAAGAGAGAGAAAAGCATAAATGGAGAGGTGAATAAGATGGAAAGACATACTAAAGAGAAAATTAAAACAATAAATAGGAACTAATTTCCCAACCTTATGCCAATGAATTTGACAATCTTAATGAAATGGATGAATATTTAAAAATATATAATTTGTCCAGATTAACAGAGGAGGAAATAAAATACTTAAATATTCCTATTTCATAAATAGAAATTGAAAAAGTCATCAATAATTTCCCTAAAAATCAATCTCCAGGATGAGATGGATTTACAAGTGAATTTTAACAAAAATTTAAAGAACAATTAATTCTAATATTTTATAAACTATTGGGGAAAATAGACAAAGAAGTCCTACAATTTTTTGTGTGATAAAAATATAGTGCTGATACCTAAACTGGGAAGAGTCGAAAGAAGGAAATACACACATACACACACACACACACACACACACATATTTCCCTAATGAATATAGATGCAAAAAAAATATAAATAAAATATCAGCAAAGATATTATAGCAACTTATCACATGAATAATACATTATGATCAGATAGGACTTATACCAAGAATGTAGGGCTGGTTCAATATTAGGAAAATTATTAGAATAACTGACCATTACAATAACAAAATTAACAGAAATCATTTGATTATCTCTGTAGATACAGAAAAAAGCTTGACAAATTGCAGCATCCATTCCTATTAAAAACACCACATAGCACAGGAATAAATTGAGTCTTCCTTAAAATTATAAGGAGCATCTATCTAAAACCATAAGCAAGCATTATATATATAATGGGGATAAACCAGAACTGTTTCCAGTAAGACTGGGAACAAGACAAGGATGTTCATTATCACTGATGTTATTCTATATTGTAACAGAAATGTTAGCATTAGCAGTAAGAGAAGAAAAGAAATTGAAGGAATTAGAAGAGTCAAAGAAGAAACAAAGCTGTCATTCTGCAGATGATGTAATGGATGGAATACTTAGAATACCCTAGAAAACCAAATAAAACACTACTTGAAATAATAGCCAACTAAAGCAAAGTTACAGGATATAAAAGCAACCCATATAAGTCATCAGCATTCCTATATATTACTTACAAAGTCATACCAGTTTTAAATTGTGTTATAAAGCAGCAGTCATCAAAACTACTTGGCACTGGCTAAGAAATAGAGTAGTGGATCAGTGGAATAGGTTATGTACCTAAGACACAGTAGTCAATGACCATGGTAATCTATTCTTTGATAACCCCAAAGACTTCACCTTCTAGGATAAGAACTCACTATTTGACAAAAATTGATGGAAAATATGTAAAATCATAAGGCAGAAATTAGGCATAGACTAACATCTTACACCATATACCAAGATAAAATCAAGATAGACATAAAGAGAAAACTATAAGCAAATTAGAAGAGAAAGTAATAGCTTACCTGTCAGATCAATGGAGAAGAGAAGAATTTATGACCAAACAAGACACAGAGAATATTATGAAATGCAAAATGAATAATTTTGATTATATTAAATTAAAAAGATTTTATAAAAACAAAGACAATGCAACCAGGATTAGAAGGGAATCACAAAGATGTGAAACAATTTTTAAAGCCTTATAAAGGCCCCATTTCTAAAATTTGTAGATAAATGAGTCAAATCTTTAAGACTATAAGTCATCCTCCAATTGATAAATGGTCAAAGGATATGAACAGGTAGTTTTTAGGTGAAAAAATTAAAGCTGTCTATAGTCATATGAAAAAATGCTCTAAATCACTATTTCTTAGAGAGATGCAAATCAAAACAACTCTGAGGTACCACATCACATCTAGCAGATTGACTAACATGACAAAATAGGAAAATGATAAATATGAGAGAAATGTGGAAAAATTGGGATATGAATGAATCATTGGTGGAGTTAACTGATCCAACCATTCTGAAGAGCATTTTGGGATGATAACCAAAGGGCTATCAAAATATGCATACCTTTTGACCCAGCACTGCCCCTGCTAAGTCTGTATCCCAAGGAGATAATAAAAAAGGGGAAATGACCCACATGGAATACTTAGAACACCCTAGAAAATCAAAAATATTTATAGAAGCTTTTTTGTGGTGGCAAATAATTAGAAACTAAAGTAAAGCCCATCAATTGGGGATTGACTCAACAAATTTTGGTATATGGATGTACTAGAATACTATTGTTCCATTAAAAAATGCTGAGCAGGCAGACTTCAGCAAAACCTAGAAAGACTTGCATGAACTGATGTTGAGTGAAGTAAACAAACCAGGAGAACACTGTATAAAATAATAACAACATTGTGGAATGACCAGTTTTGTTAGACTTATGTCTTTTTTTAAAAAAATTTTTAAAATAAATTTATTTATTTAACTTTTTACATTCATTTTCACAAAATTCTGGGTTCCAAATTTTCTTCTTATTTCTCCCCTCCTCCCACCCAAATACACCCAGCATTCTAATATCCCTTATCACCAATATGCTCTCTCTTCTATCATCCCTTCCTTCCCTTGTCCCCATCTTCTCTTATGTCCTGTAGGGCCAGATAACTTTCTATTTCCCATTACGTGTATTTCTTATTTCCTAGTAGCAAGAACAGTACTTGACAGTTGTTCCTAAAACTTTGAGTTCTAATTTCTCCCCATCCCTCCCTCCCCACCCATTCCCTTTGGGAAGGCAGGCAATTCAATATAGGACATTGCAAATGACTTCCATAATAGTTATGTTGTGTAAGACTAACTATATTTTCTTCCATCCTATCCTGCTCCCCATTGTTGCTATTCTCTCTTTTGATCCTGTCCCTCCCCAAGAGTGTTGATTTCAAATTTCTCCTTCCTCCCATTTCCCTCCCTTCCATCATCCCCTCCCACCCTACTTATCCCCTTCTCCCCCACTTTCCTGTATTGTAAGATAGGTATTCATACCAAAATGAGTGGCATTTTATTCCTTCCTTTAGTCGAATGTGATGAGAGTAAACTTCATGTTTTTCTCTCAGCTCCCCTCTTTTTCCCTGCTCCAAAAAGTCTCCTGCCTGCCTCTTCTATGAGAGATAATTTGCGCCATTCCATTTCTCCCTCTCTCCTCCCAATACCTTTCTCTCTCACCACTTAACTTCATTTTTTTAAGATATGGTCCCATCCTATTCAATTCACTCTGTGCTCTCTGTCTCTGTGTGTGTGTGCATGTGTGTGTGTGCGTGTGTGTGTGTGTGTGTGTGTGTGTGTGTGTGCATGAGTGTGTGTGTGTGTAATCCCACAGACTACCCAGATACTGAAAAGTTTCAAGTTACAAATATTGTCTTTCCATGTAGGAATGTAAACAGTTCAACTTTAATAAGTCCCTTATGGATTCTCTTTGCTATTTACTTTTTCATGCTTCTTCTAATTCTTGTGTTTGAAAGTCAAATTTTCTTTTCAGCTCTGGTCTTTTCATCAAGAATGCTTGAAAGTCCTCTATTTCATTGAAAGACCAGTTTTTC
>CM053770.1:392866357-392882708 GCA_028658325.1 Potorous gilbertii | reverse complement strand
CCAAAGGTAGAGACCTTTTTGCTGAGCTGATGTGTGAAAAAGCTAAAAGCAGGTTTTTGTTTGGTGTTTCCCCAATCAGCCTTAGGTTTAGCTTGTTAAGTATGGGGGTGGAGTGGTCTAGTAACAGGAGATATCTTCTCAGCTGACCTGAGGCAAAGGCAAGCTCAGGGGCTAGTAATCCCAGGTGCCCTACTGTCTTTCTGATTCCCCTGGAGAGCTGAGGCACGCCTAGATGCTAATGTGTGTTCCCACCCCTCCTGGGGCTCCTCTCCTGGCGCTGAGGCTTGCCTGGGTCCTAGTGCAAGTTTTCCCTGCCCTGGATCCTCTGTCCTTCTGGTTTGCTTCTGCCACCATAGGAGGAATCCCCCTTAGCTATTTTCCTCGCCTCAGGTGTTATGAGACTACTGGCCTCCTTCTGCTGTTTCTGCTGATCTGGGATTTTTCTGAGGAAATATTTTATGGTTCTTTCACAGTCATCAACGGGGGAGGAGAGAACATTTACTGATCACTCTGCCATCCTGGTTCCCGGAAGTTCAAGTAGGTGACTTACTGAGGTTTGATCTTCAGGCTGAAGGTCTTTGGAGCTGCTGCGCTGATATCTGGCGCTCCGCAGCTCTCACTGACTGGGTTCGGCTTTTCTCCCACCCTCGGTGCTGCTCCTCTGGTTCTGCCTGCTGCTCAGGTTTCTCAGGTCCCTTCTGCTCCACTGCGCTGGCCACACTGTGCTGTGCGTTGTGGGCTCACCCCCACGGAACAGACCTTTCCCATGGATCCTTCAGTCTAACATGAGCTCCAAAACTGTCACCTTCTGTCTCCCACTGGATTCTGCACCTTCAAACTTTGGTCAGATTCTCCTTTCGGAGGTACCTGAAGGAGTTTGTCCGAGAGCTTAGGTGAGTCGTTGCTCTCACTCTGCCATCTTGGCTCCACCGGGGGTAATTTTCTCTACTCTTTACTGATGCTTATGCTTCTAGTTTCTTTTATGTCTCTTCCTATCATTAGCATTTTTAGAGCTATGTCAAATAACAGTCATATTTGATTTACTCTAGCATTTATTGGGAAATTATATATTTTTCCATTATAAATAATGCAAGGTTTTGGCTTTAGATGTATGCATTTTATCATATTACAAAAGTTCCTTCAATGACTATACTTCTAAAGTTTTTTAGTATAAATGAATGTAGGATTTTTTGAAGTATTTTTCTAATCAAGTAATATAATAGTTTGGTATTTTTATATAATATATATTATCTAATATAATATATATTATAATATAATGGCTTGGGAGTTTTTAATATGATCAATTATGCTAATTATTTTACTAATAGTTAACCCTCCCTACTTGACTGGAACTAATCCAACATAGCCATAGTGAATCATTTGGGGGCATTTATTGGGGGATATTTTTGTTATGATTTTATTTATAATTTTTAAATTTAAATTGTACATTTTTGCCTCAATATTCCTTAGTGAGGAGCAGCATGACAATGTGAATGGAGGGCTGACCCTCAGAGTCAGAAATTTTGGGTTCAAATACTTTCTCTGACACATTTTGGTTAAAAGATGCTGGTTAAATCATGTAACCATTTAGTGACTCAGACAACTCTCTAAGACTCTAACTTGCAAAGAATGTAGTTTTCAGCATTCGCAAAAAAGTTTCCTCAGTAGAAGATCCATATACCAATGACATCATGATTCTAGAAATACACACACACACACACAATCTTTTAACATTAGATTGTTTTATCCTTTCATATTTAAGTTTTTGTTATTGTTGTATCTTCTTTTTATGTCTCCAGTATGTATGGCAGTCCTCTTAAAGTTAGCACTTTGGTCTTGCCATTAGTTTTGTGTACAGTACTTGGATACCATCTTATTCTGATTCTAACATATGCATCCTAGCCCAACTTGCTTGAATTAACTTAAGTTTTTAATTTCTCTTTCTTTATTCCATCCCTATTTTTCCTCTGTGTCCCTTTCCCCCAACTTGTATAGATTTTTACTTTTTCCTACCAGGTAAGAGGGCAGCTCAAAATCTTCCCTTTATTTCCAATTTAGTTTAGCTTAATAGAACTATGTTATGGCACTTTCTCAAGAAAAAAAATTTAGTTTGAATTTCTATAATTTTTGGTTTTACTTTGATTTTGCTTCCTAGTTTTACTTGAATTCCCTTCCCCCACATAACTTGAATTCCATTTTCCCATATAATTGCATAGACTATAAATGGATGAATTAAATTTTTATGCCTTATTTGTTTCCTTAATATTCTCTCTACATCTCTATTGAACATAGAACTTGTGGAGGATCAAATTTGAGCTTCTCAGTCTATTGAAATTTCTACAAATTTCTATATTGGTGCATCTAGAGATCTCTTTCTCTCACAGGTATATATCAATACATATATTTGTTGTTTTTGGCATGGGCTTTTTCTACTATGTCACTTGCTAAGAAATGATAGTTTGTGAATGAAGCATTGTCTAGAGGGATTCATTCTATGTACCAACTTATAAGACGCTGTCCAACCCCTTGTCCTTACTATGATTGATCACTTGCTACTCTTAAGGTCAAATATTCCCATTTAATTTTTTCTGTCTCTGTTTCAACCCTAGGTGCCAGCTAATTTCTCTCCTGAGGTAGGATATAGTCCTGAGAACAACCATCTACCAGAAAAGGTGGTCTCCTTTTGTACCCATTATCCTTAGATTAATTTTATAAGAAATCAGTACAACTATGTAGCATAGTTGACAGCACTGGCCCTGAAGTCAGGAGGATCTAAGTTCACATCTGGCCTTAGACTCTTGATACTTACTAACTGTGTGACTCTGGGCAAGTCTTTTAACCCCAATTGCCTTGCACACACACACACACACACACACACACACACACACACACACACACGTCAATGTCTCCCTACATACATACATCTTCCCTTACCCAGTGAAAATGTACTTTATTGCCCATTGTAGATCAAGACCCACCTTTTTGGTCTTCACTATCCGTTGCCCTACCTCCCATTTATTTTATTCTACTCTAGTACAGCATCTCCCTCTGAAAAATTAAAGAAATTACCATAGCTTTTCTCTTCCTCTTCAAGCTTAGGAGGGATGGGCTTTTATCTTCTTCTATTTCTTACATCCCCTCTTGACAGTTATATTTCTTATCACCATCTTATCCTTCAATAAAAGACATTATCATAAAGCAGCATGAGATTTCATTAATAAAACAGAGTTATTCAAACTCCCTTGAATCATCAGTTCCTTCCTTATGTTTTTCTTGTCCCTCAATGATCTTCACTTTGCCTCAGCTGACAAGCCTTCTGAGTCTCCTCTGGAACTGTCCATGTTGTCATTATTTTTGTTTTATTGGTATTCCATTATATTCATATATCACAATTTGTTAAGCTATTCTCTAATAGAAAGATATCTGCCTAGGTTCAAAGTTTTGTCTACACAAAAAGAGCTGACATATATATGCATATAAATGCAACCTTTTTCTTTGACTTCTAGGAATAGCATGGAACTTACGTATTTTTTTTAAATTCCAATTCTGAAATTCCCTTTTATCAGTCTCTACTTCTTCAGAGAATGTTATCATGTATTCTACATATTCTATTCTTTTGTTTGTATTTGCTAATTATTCTCTGGCAGTTCTGATTTCTGAGCAAATTTCCATCCTTATGTGTATTTAAGTTCTTTTCTTTGAATGATGCTGGAGTTTACTGGTGATATTCTGCAATCTCTGAGGATTCCACAGAATTATCTTTATTTTTTCCCATTGGGAATTTTTGGTTTATTTTTCCTTCATGATATTTGCTTTTTCAATTTGTTTCTTTGAATTTTATTCTGTATTTTTTTTTTTGCCTCAGTGTTTGCTTATTTACTTGACTGAATGGTCAATCCTTTTTCTTATGGAATTTTTGTCTTCCAATCTTTTTTATTGTATTCCCAGTAGAACATCTTGGCTTGCTTCCCTCTAAACTCTTCAGTACCTCTGCCAAAGCTACACAGACTCCAGATGCTTGGCATCTTCACTCTCCTTAGGTTTTGAGGAATAGGACCTGAGTGATTTCCTTTCCACACACTATACTGTCCAACTCAAACAAATTTACTATATTTGTCAAAATTCATTTAAAGTAGGGATGTCAAAGATGTGGATCAGATAAAAAATGTAATTGTGAAATGTTTAACAGAATTAATAAATTTTGTTCAGTGATTTCAGTCATGCTTGACTCTTTGTGACCCCATTTGGGATTTTCTTGATATAAGTAAGGGAGTGGATTGGCATTTCCTTCAATAACACATTTTACAGATAAAGAAACTGAGGCAAACAGAGCCAAATGACTTGTCCACATAAACACAACAAGTAAGTGCCTGAGGTCAAATTCAAACTCTTGAATATAAATAAGTTTTCCTAACTCCAGGCCAGTCACTATCCACAGAGTCGCCTATCTGTCCATAAAGATATAATACAACATAGAAAATGTTCATTTTTTTTTGTTTTCTAAGTCAATCTGTGGCCTGTAATTATCCATTTCTACTTGAGTTTACCACCATGTTATAGAAAGGGCTAACCAGGAAGTGGCAAATATGGGATAGGCTCACTGGACTTTGATGATAATCTTCTTTTGTGCAATAACACTTCAGATCATGAATCCTTTCCCAGATGTAATAGACATGAGTTTTCCTGTTCTTTGTCCCAACAAGGGTTAGGCTAGGTGTTTGTTTGGGAACTGAGGGAACATGGGAGACTTGGAAGGGAGTATTATGTTGTCATGTTTTAAAAGATGAAAAAGATATCCTTTGGGTCAAGGTTGATTCTGTGCCTCCCTTGACACAACTTTCCTTTAAAATATGACTATATTGCCATGGCTTCCTTGCTACAGCCTTTCAGCCCCCAGTCAATCAATGATAAGCATTTATTAAATGATTATTGTATGTTAGGATGAGTCCCCACTTCTATCAGGAGATCTTGTCTCATTTGTAATGATGACCATTAGCTGTCCTTTAGTCTTCATTGCACAGTATTTAAACATCAAGAGTTTTGTCCCTCATTGCTGAATGGATATGGGCAGTTTCAGTCTTAGAATTCTAATAGCTAGCATTAATATAATACTACATGTCCAGCATTGTGATAAATGCTTTAAAATTGCTGTTTTGCTGACATTCCAATCAACATAAAACACACAATTGTTGTTATTCTTTAAACAGCTCCTCTTTTTTTAAACTTTTCTTCTTTAGAATTCCCTGTGCCAGGAGGATTGTGCAGTAAAAAGTCTATAAACTGAATCTATAAACCAGCCCAGCATGCAGACCGGCACAGCACAGCAGGGACAGGACTCAGAACAGACTTCAGGGTGCCACCACATTAGTTCCCAGATTGCTCAACCCACAAATGCCACAGACAGCTTTAAAGGTCAGTGGAGGAACTCCTTCACCAAGGAGGGGGAGCTTGATCTGGACCTCCAGAAACAGGCACTGCAGCAGCAGCTGCTATTTTTTGGAGCCTTCTGCCTATAGACCCTGGGAGAATTGAAATACTGATCTGAATCTCAGCTCTGAATGGCAGCCCTGGAAGACCTCTGCCTAAAGTTCCTGGGGGAATTGAACTAGTGATCTGATTCTCAGGCCTGAGCTCCACCCAGGGGTGAGGAGGAGCACTAGTAGTGGAGCTGGAGGCAGTTATGGTGATAGAATTCTAAATGCATATTCTGGGCAGAAAAATTTTTGGTTGCTCCCAGACCAAAGTGCAGGCCAGGAGAGGAGTTAACTCCTATCCCTTGATTGTGCCACTTTGGAGGAACTGAAAACCTAAAGGTCCTCAGAGTATACCTTCCTTTTAAGAAAGGACCCAAAAGTTAAGTAACTGGCTGGGAAAATGCCCAAAAAAGGGAGAAAAAAATAAGACTATAGAAGGTTACTTTCTTGGTGACCAGGTATTTTCTCCCATCCTTTTGGATGGGGAATAACAAGACAGATCACAGGAAGTCAAGGTTTCCACATCCAAAACCTCCAAAATAAATATGCAATGGTCTCAGGCCATGCAAGAACTCAAAAAGGATTTTGAAAATCAACTAAGAGAGGTGGAGCAAAATGGGGAAGAGAAATGAGAGTGATGCAAGAAAATCATGAAAAGTGAGTCAACAGCTTGCTAAAGGAGACCTAAAAAAATGCTGAAGAAAATAGCACCTTTAAAAATAGGCTAATTCAATTGGCAAAAGAGCTCCAGAAAGCTAATGAGGAGAAAAATGCTTTAAAAAGAAGAATTAGTCTAATGGAAAAGGAAGTTCAAAAGCTCACTGAAGAAAATAGTCCTTTAAAAACAAGAGTGGAGCACATGGAAGCTCATCATTATGAGAAACCAAGAAATTATAAAACAAAACCACAAGAATGAAAAAATAGAAGAGAATGTAAACTATCTCATTGAAAAAACAACTGACCTGGAAAACAGATCCAGAAGAAACAATTTAAAAATTATGGGACTACCTGAAAGCCATGATCATAAAAAGAGACTAGATATCATCTTTCATGAAATTATCAAGGAAAACTGCCCTGATATTCTAGAACAAGAGGGCAAAATAAATATTGAAAGAATCCATCAATCACCTCCTGAAAGAGACCTGAAACAAGAAACTCCTAGGAATATTGTAGCCAAATTTGAGAGTTCCTAGGACAAGGAGAAAATATTGCAAGCAGCTAGAAAGAAACAATTGCAGTATTGTGGAAATACAATCAGGATAACACAGGATCTGGAAGCTTCTACCTTAAGGAATTGAAGGGCTTGGAATAGAATACTCCAGAAGTCAAAGGAACTGCAATTAAAACCAAGAATCACCTACCCAGCAAAACTGAGTATACTTCAGGGGAAAAAAATCATCTTTCAATGAAAAAGAGGATTTTCAAGCATTCTTGATGAAAAGACCAGAGCTGAATAGAAAATTTGACTTTCAAACACAAGAATCAAGAGAAGTATGAAAAGGTAAACAGGAAAGAAGAAATCATAAAAGACTTTCTAAAGCTCAACTGCTTACATTCCTACGTGGAAAGATAAGATTTGTAACTCTTGAGGCTTTTCTCAGTATTTGGGTAGGTGTATCACACATACACACACACACACACACACACACACACACGCACACACACAGAGCACAGGTTGAGTTGATTCAGAAGGGATGATATAAAAAATAAAATTAAGAGATGAGAGAAGAATATATTGGGAGAAAGAAGGGAGAAATGGACATAGAATTTCATAAAAGAGATAAGAAAAATCTTTTTCAATGGAGGAGAAAAGGAAAGAGGTGAGAGGGAAAAAGTGAAGCTTACTCTCTTCACATTTGGCTTAAGGAGGGAACAACATGTTCATTCAATTTGGTATGAAAATCTATCTTACACTGCAGGAAAGTAGGGAAGAAGGGGGCAAGTGGGGTGAGGAGGATGATAGAATGGAGGTCAAATGTCAGAAGGGAGTAATCAGAAGTAAACACTTTTGGGGAAGGATAAGGTCAAAAGAGAGAATAGGATGAATGGGGGGGCAGGATAGGATAGAGGGAAATATAGTTAGTCTTACACAACATGACTATTATGAAAGTCTTTTGCAAAACTACACATATATAACCTATATTGAATTGCTTGCCTTCTCAGTGGGTATGGGTGGGGAGAGAGAAAGGGAGAGAAGTGAGAATTCAAAGTATTAGGAATGAATGTTGAGAATTGTTTTTTCATAAGCTAGGAAATGAGAAATACAGGTAATGGGGTATAGAAGTCTATCTTACCCTACAAGAAAAGAGAGAAGAAGGGGACAAGGGAAGGGAGGGGTATGATAGAAGGGAGGGAATATTGAGGAAAGGGGTAATCAGAATGAAAGGCAATATGGAGTGAGGGGATGGGGAGATGGGGAGAAAATTTGGAACTCAAAATTTTATGGAAATGAATGTTGCAAACTAAAAATAAATAAACATAAAAAGTCTATAAACTTTTAAATGATGAAAGGTCTTCTATGAAGGTAATTAGGATTTTATCAATATGGAGTGGTACTTTATAGGCCAAGAATTTTGTTTTGCTTTGAGCTCAACGCAAAAATATTTATTAATAGTGGAGAGTAAGATCAGTATCAAAAGAATGTTCTCCTCATAGCACTGAGGAATAATTTCCCACAAATATACATATAGGGAATTCATATGGCTGAAATAACACATGGCTTTAGTACTACAGTATCCAGATATCCTTTTCTTTTGTCATGGAGTACTCATGTTGTTATTCCCTGGGAGGAGCAACTTTGTTAAGCAGGTCACTTAGCTAATCTTCCTAGTCCTGTTTCTCTTTTTTCGACTCCTGACTGTCAAAAACAAATCTTTCTTTTTGGCCTAAAAAAGGTTCTCCTCTCTCTCTGCTATCTGGGCTATACTCTTTTCCCCCTAAAAGATGAAAAAGCTGTCCTCAGGACTTGATTGAACAAAGATCAAACTGAACATCCTTTTACAAACCTTTCTGATAGCCTCTCATAATATTGACATAGTTTTCCAGTTATCTAAGACACATAAAGTATATAAACCAATACCCAAATGGGTTTGGAATCCTCCAGACTTCGAAGATATCCCAAGACAACAGATATCACTATCTTCTCCTTAACCATACCAGATACTAACCAGACTTGTTTTCATTTGGAAACATGGGAGACAGGGTAAACTAAGTACTGGACTGTACTTGTTGAATATTTTCTCTATATTCTGGCTATATATACTATTTATTAACTATTGAAAGACCTATTGGTACCTCATTTCATCACAACATTGAACCTGAACTAACAGGATATTTATTCACTTGAGTCTGAACTTCCCTTAACACTAGAAGTAAAACATCATTTTATAGATAAGGATACTGAGGTAGGCAGAGGTTAAGCAACTTGACCAAGTTCACACAAAGATAATGTGTCAGAGGCTGGATTTGAACTCAAGTCTTCTTGACTTCTGTTCTAATTCTCTATCCCCTGTGTTGCCCAGATGCCTTTATTACTGTAGAGAATATTAAAGAATGAGCAGTGCTGTATGATACATCTTTAATATTAGAGATTAGTATCTGATTAATATTTGTGCTATTATTTTAATGAAGTTAAATTTTATAGAACATATATTCTTCCTCTTTCCCATCAGGAATCCACATCTGAGTCACTATTTGAGCTCAACTGCAGAGAAGGAATTATTCAGGTATTTCTAGACTTGCCTTGGAAAACCAATCTGTTAAATGATGTTAAATAACATCTTTGTCATTTGACAAAGTTAATGTTTGGCACATTCTCTAAACAGAAGCAGGCTATTATTGCCTCTATGCATTCCAATGGGACCCAATGACAGAAGTTTCCAGAGAGAAATGTCAGATATGGAATTAAAAGGGGGAACTAGTCAGGCAGGATCTTCTGTTGCTTCTCTTTCAAGAGGGTAGAGAAAATAAACTGCAACCTAAACTTGTGGATGTTTGCCCATTTATAAGAAATGTATTCATAAATTAAGAGTTTAAGGGGTCAGCTTCTAGCTGCCCTGGGGAAGTACTGTACCCCAGTGCAGCGTTGTTTCCTGGAGTAAATACTCCTTTTGCTATTTGTTTTTTTTTTTTAAGTTCATGATAAGGTGTCATTGAAGCAGCTGAGATGAGGAGTATTCAATGTAAATTGCTAGTATGCTGCATTGATAGCAGTTCAAATGAGGACCTGATTAATGTTGCTTGGAAGTTAAGAACCTCCAACAATTTATTGAGCTGCTTGCTGATTACAATCTATGATAATTTTCCTCTTCTGTATAGATATTGATTTGATAGATAAAGTGGTGGTAATTTTTCTTTTGGAATGGTGACATTAATGGCCTTCGAATTTTCCCTGACAATAGAAATGAACTCCTTTTTACTTGTGAGCGCGGCTTTTTTCATTTTTTTATGATTAGGGTCCTTCCATTTATTGGAGAAAACCTACAAAGATTGAGAGACAATGGTATCACATAAATAGAATATTATTAAAATACTTAACCATTCCACATTTCTTTCCTAATCTCACATGAGCTTATTATTTTTAGAAACATTTTTTATTATAATTTGACTCTCATTTCTCTCTGAACCCATATCCTATCTCTGAGGATGATACAGTGTGACAGCCTTAAATGAGAGGATGGCTTATTAGTTGCAGAGATAAAAGAGACCCAAAACAAGCTTATCCAAATCCAAAAGTTTAGCATATCTTCTTATTTAGGAGTTCAGGGTTATTTTCTAATAATTTCTAAATGAATAAGACTCCTCGTCTATAGTAAGCATAAAATACAGTGAAATAGGACTCAAGTTATTTTTAACAAAAATGCAACTTACCACTTCAAAGAAGAAAAAATAACATACTGGAGAAAAGTCATCACTGTTGAGTTCTGTAAGAAACTATCTATTCAATGAAGAAATTACCTTGACAAAATAACAACTACATTTTGCTTTTTTAAAGGATTTGTGTCCTTAACAAGGGACCAACCAGGAAAAGTAAATGATGTCACATAACCCATAGTAGGTTTTATACTTTCTTCATGGGGCCAGAAAATTCTAATTATTTTTTCCTTTCTACCAGTAAGAAGACAGGAGATCAGGCCCAGACGATTCAATCATCTCCTTGGTCAACTGGCTTAGCTATTTGGTGGAAGAGGTTTGGTAGATACTGAGGGCTGGTCTGGACAGAATTTGTGTTATATGAATTCCAACCATTTGCCATCTCCTTTTAAGAGTGGAGAAAGGACAAGAAGACAATTATTTCCCCATAGGTTTTCTACTCCTATCTTAGACAGTGGGTGGATTGGACAGCAGTCAACTCAACCACTGCCTCTAAGAAGCAACCTTCTGCAATGCAATTTGGCAGGTACTCCATTTCAGACTTGTAGTTGCTGCTGCTGCTGAAAAAGAGGAATAAAGAGGTTATTGTTGTTAAAATAAAAATCCCTGTGAACTACTAAAATAAGAAAAACTTCAGGTCCAACAAGGGGACCTGAATGAACCAAAGTCTGATCATAGTTTACAAAGATCATAACTGCATTTATTTCCTGAGTAAAAGTTTGCAAAGCAAGTAATATAATCTCCCTTTGCCCCAGTTGTCTGTAAAAATGAAAGGGTTATACCAGATGGCCTCAGAAGCCCCTTCCAACTCTAGATCTATGATACGATTTCTCAATCAAACAAGCAAGAAAAGCATTTCTCTTTCTCTGGAGGCTACTTGGTATATTAGAAAGACTGATAAATTTATATTCTGAAGACCTGGGTTGAAATTATGAAGCATTACTTAATACCAAAGGTAGTTTGGTCAAGTTAATAAGGAGATTAATCTATATGGTTTCTGAGGTCTCCTTTTGCTCTGGATTTTATGATATGGTGTAGGGGTCTGATGGTAAATATTTAACAATCAGCTGGGGGAAGAGAATAGAGATAATACACTTTTAAGTTTAATGTGCTTTATTAATATTTTCTTTAACACTTTCTTAAGTCTAACCAATAAACAAAATAATAAATCAGGCCCAATTTGTAGCATTTGCAGATGTGTAAGTGCTCATGATGAAGATTTTACAACTGGCTCTCTCGAATCAGTTCCATTCCTGGTTTAGTATGACACAGAGAGTTAGGGAAATATGGCATCAGAACATATGGATTTCTATGGATTAATGAGAACTGATAGGACAAGGTAAGTTTAGGATAATTTTCAAAGATGAAACAAACAGCACCATTGGTGAGGTGACTTACTGATTAAGATAGTCTTTCCCTAAAACATTTGACTATGCACAATCTTTAGCTTAAATGTAAAAGCTTTCCAGTCCCAAAGATTCTTGAAGTTACTCCAGAGGTACTAATTGTATGGAAATCTGAAATCCCTAGGAGCTTAAGTCTCATGTACAGGTCAGTAGCATGGCAGCATTTTTAAGACTCTCATTATATTTGGTTGGCCAAATGGAAATGTAAAATGCAGATAACATGATTTTCTCTTTGATCCCTTATGGAAGGTTGGGCTTGCAGTCAGGAATTACTTATCACCTATTAGAATGCTCTTATTCCTGATAGAATCCTAATAAACTCAAAAGGTAGAGGGAGTGACTGGAATATTGCATAGTCACCTCCATTAAGAATGTAAATTGGGGCATAAATTTTACCACCCATTACCTTAAAATGGTTTTAACGGGTCCAGCTTTTCCTAATTCTGATATAATGTTTCACTCAGTAGCAGTGATTGGGAGAGTTAAGAACAGGAAAAGTCAAAAGGGAAACACAACCTTACTATGCAAAAATTCCTCAGTTTTCAAGTTAAAGGACAATTTGGTTAATTACATTTCATCTATTTGACATTCTTCATTTCATCTGAGCTACAACTTTTTTTTCTTTTCACTAAACTCAGATGCCCTCTTCTCCAAGATAATTACCAATTGCCATCCTTAGCTAATGCCAAGAAATGATCAAGAGATCTTACAATTAATTCACAGTTCACAATTTGAGGGAGAAAAAGAGAGAGAGAAAGAGAGAGAGAGAGAGAGAGAGAGAGAGAGACAGAGACAGAGAGACAGAGAGAAACAGAGAGACAGAGAGAAAGGGAAAGAGAGATCAAGGATGAAGAATAATACTAATTGATGATTCATTCTGATTCATTCAGGATAAATTTGCTTTTTGGAATAAGCTTATTTGTGCAGATCATTAATTACTATTGTTAAATTATATTGTTTTAATATAAAAATCCATGTATTTTACCTTGAAATTGGTGGAGGAAAGATTTTTTACTCATTTAAAACTATCCCTTTCCCTGAGGCTTTTCTCCTATTATATTTTTAGCTACCTGTTTTCTTTTTCTCTACAAGTTAAGCTGTAGTCAGCTATAGAAATGTTGCAAAGGTAACTGATTTATAATTCAGAATGGAGCTTCCAATCTAGTATAAAGAAGACTCTGGGAAGGAAGGAAAGAGACAGATATTCCATATGGATGTGGACAATTAAATTTTCATTCCTTGGACATTCATTTGCTTAAGTCTCTTTACTTCTTGGTCATGTGGGAAATGGGCACTGTTCAATGTTTGATGAATGCCATTGATGCTTTTACTTCTGTCCAGAACAGAGAGTGGCATGACCCTGGCTTGAAAGGCTAGCAGTTTAGGTCATGAGGACACATCTACAAATTCAAAGGAAAGACCTTTGGAGTCAGTTTAGTGGAGATGAATAGAACCTCTAGGAGACTCAAGGATCAGTGTATTCCAGTTACATCACTGGGTCATAAATGCAGAGATCAGAATTAGAAAAAGGAAAAAGTAAGTCTGGAAGAAGTGAATAAAAACTAGTTTGCCTAGGAAGAAAAGATAGCATCTTTCCTCTTTTGCCTATGCTGCCTTCAAACTTACTAGCATTAATCATACACTGCCAGTGCAATGAAAGACAGCCAACTCTTGCACAGTGCTTTAAAGTTGCCAAAGGAATTTCTGTACATTATCTCATGTGACAACAACCTCGAGAGGCAAGTACTACAGATATTTGTATACCTGTTTTATATAAAAGGAAACAGATTCACCAAGTCTAAGTAGTTTGTCTAGATTGTCAACATAAACTCAGGGAGGTCTGAATTACCAAAAGCCCATCACAGATCTCACAATAAGACAGTGAAACAAGTTAGCTTTGTTGAGTGGAGATATGGAAAAAAAAAGGGTGGTTAGGGAAGAAAGACATACAGACTAGTCTTCCCAGGTGTGCAAAAGAATTAGGCTCATTTTAGGGTCCCTAGACTGAATAGGGTACCTTCTCCCCAAACCAGAAAGGGTTTTTCTGATGGGTTTTCATAGGGTTTTTGTCTAACAGAGTCTACATGCACATGTGCATACACACACACACACACACACACACACACACACAATTTTTGATCTTCAATATTCACTTTTATAAGATTTTGAGTTGTATATTTTCTTCTTCCTCTCCTTACCCTCTCCAAGACAGCATGGAGTCTGATATAGGTTGTATGTGTATGATCATATTAAACATATTTCCATTTAGTCGTTTTGTAGAATAAGAACTAGAACAAAAGGGAAAAACCATGAGAAAGGAAAAACAAAAAAGAAAAAATAGTATGCTTAAATCTACATTCAGTTCCCACAGTTCTTTCTCTGAATGTGGATGGCATTTTCCATCATGAGTCTTCTGCTTGCCCAATTCTAATCTTTATCAAATTGTTTTCTTCCGTTAACTTTTGCATCTTCTTTTCCATCTGCCCAATTTTTCCTTTTAAGGAGCTATTTTCTCCAGTTAATTTTTGTACGTACTTTTCCATTTGATCTTTTAGGAAGTTATTTTCTCCAGTTAATTTTTGAACTTCCTTTTCCATTTGTTCAATTTTCCTTTTCAAAGAGATATTCTCATCAGTGAACTCTTTCTTCTTAATTTTAAAAATCATTGGCCTGTTTTTATTCTATTTCCTTCTTCAGCTGTTCCAGGAGAGCTGCTGGTGCTTGCGAGGAGTTCATAGTCCCTTCTGAAGTTTCAGATGGAAGTATGGTCTCAGCTCCTACCTCTTTAGTGTTTGTGTTTTGGTCCTCATCGTCATAGAAAGATTCTATGGTTCTTTCGCCCCTCTGCTTTTCTTTGTTCATGATGTTGATTGAGTGTTGTGGCTTCTGGTTCTTTCAATCAGAAGCCAGAGAACTTTTTGCTGAGCTGATGTGTGAAAAAGTTAAAAGCAGGTTTTTGTTTTGTGTTTCCCTGATCAGCCCTGGGTTTAGCTTGTTAACTGTGGGGGAGGAGTGGTCTGGTCACAGGAGATCTCCTCAGCTGAACTGAGGCTAAGGCAAGCTCAGGGGCTGGTGATCCCAGCTGCTGTATTGTCCTTCTGATTCCCTTGGAGTGCTGAGGCACACCTAGATGCTAATGCATGTTCCCACCCCTCTTGGGGCTCCTCTCCAGGTGCTGAGGCTTGCCTGGATCCTAGTGTGAGTTTTCTCTGCCCTGGGTCCTCTGTCCTTCAGGTTTGCCTCTACTACGGTAGGAGGGATCCTCCTTAGCTATTTTCCTAGCCTCAGATGTTATGAGACTATTGGCCCCTTTGCTGTTTCCACTGATACAGGATTTTTCTGGGGAAATATTTTATGGTTCTTTCATGATCATCAATGGGGGAGGAGAGAGCATTAACTGATCACTCTGCCATCCTGGCTCCCAGAAGTTCAAGTAGGTGACTTAGCGAAGTTTAATCTTTGGGCTTAAGGTGTCAGGAGCTGCTGAGCTGATATTTGGTGCTCAGCGGCTCTCACTGGCTCGGTTCAGCTTGTCTCCCACCCTCAGTGTAGAAGCCTACAGCTTCTACATTAAAAGATCGAAAGAATTGGAATCCAATATTCTGTAAGGCAAAGGAGTTGGGACTACAACCAAGGATCAATTACCCAGCAAAGTTCAGCATAACATTTCGGGCAAGGAGAAAGTCATTCAATGAAGTAAGGGATTTCCAGAGCTTTCTGACCAAAACACCAGAAGTTAATAGACAATTCAATCTTCAAATGCAGTTCTCAAGAGAATCATAAAAAGGTAAAGGGGGGAGGGAGAAACTTGTCACTCAATTAGGGCAAACTATTTACCTCCCTATAAGGGAAGATGATACCTGTTAATCTTGAGAATTATGTGGATATTATGAAATATAAAAGGGATATACATAGAGGAAACGGGTATAAAGTAAATCATATGATAAAAAATATGATTTAAGTATGAGAAAGGATTGTAATAGGAGGTGTGAAAAGGAGGAAGCAGAAAATGGCAAATTACATCACAAGAAGAAGTACAAAATTATAGTAGAGGGAAAGAAGGGAAGGAGATGAGCATAGTTTGAGAGGTACTCTCATCTGATTTGTTTAAAGGACAGAACAATAAACTTAAGTAGATAATCCCAACTAGCTCTATAGGCAGTAGGAGGGGAAGGGGGAGGCCAAAAGGAAGGGAAGAAGCAACAAGAGTAAAGGGGAGTAAAAGGGATGGGGGCTAAAAGAAGGAGGGGAAGGCAGCAGGAGGAGGTGGTGAGAAGTGAATACTATTGAGGAGGGGAAGGGAGGTGGGAGAGCTAAAAGCACAAATGGTGGGAAAGAGGATGGAGGGAAATGCATAGATTGTAATCATAACTGTGAATGTGAATGGAATGAATTCTCCCATAAAACGGAGACAGATAGCAGAATGGATTAAAAGCCATAATCCAACAATATGCTGCTTATAAGAAACACATTTGAAATGGGGGGATACACATAGGATAAAGGTCAAAGGATGGAGCAGAATATATTGTACTTCAGCTGATGTAAGAAAGGCAGGAGTAGCAATCCTAATCTCAGACAAAGCAAAAGCAGAAATAGATC
>CM053770.1:392843487-392865857 GCA_028658325.1 Potorous gilbertii | reverse complement strand
GCTATCATGGGGAGGGAGGGGGGTAGGGAGGAAGGTGTGGGGGGATAAAATCTTAATTTTAAGGAAGTGATTGTAAAACATTTATAAATAAATAAAATAAAAATTAAAAGAAATTTTAATAATAAAAAAAATTACCCCCCAATTAAAGACAACAAGGTGGTATACTTCAAAAATCCCAGAGAATCAACAAACTGAGACAATATTTAACTTTAATAAAATCACGATACAAAATAAGTTCACAAAATATCTATTTTTTCTATTCATTCACAATAAAAAGAGAATAAAAAGAGAAACTCTGTTCAAAAATATTAAAAATTATTAAAATGTGTATAAAATATTAGGGAGTCAGTGAACAAGGAGGCACTGAAGACATCAAATTATAATTAGAAAGCATTCGTTATAGAAATAAAAGAAGACAAACAATATTAGAGATATTCATTATTCTATTTATTAGGCTATGCCAATAAAATTAATGTGATGAAGTGATTCAAAGTTAATGTACGTATTCAGTACTATTCCAATTGATCCCAAAAGGTTATTTTATAGAACTACACAAAATATTAATAAAATTCATTTGGAGACATAAAAGTTTAAAGTATCAGAGAAATAATGAAAAAAGAATAAAGTAGGAATAATACTTCTATATTTCAAAGTAGAACAGTTATTAAAGTAGTAAATACTAATAATGTAGTAAATTTTTAAACTATATGGTACTGGTTAGAAAATATAGCAATTGGTCAGTGGGACAGACTACACAGTTATAAATCATAAAGAAAAACTGGATAAATCAGTCTTTAGGTAAGAATATCAGCTACTTGTAGAAAGATAACCTATTTGATGAAACTGGTAGGCAAACTGTGAAGCACTTTGGAAAGAGAAAAAAAAGTAAGACTAGGTTCCTAAACCACAGGCAATAGTAAGTTCCAATTAAATGTATGAATCAAATATAAAAGAAGAATGGAAAATAAGAATTTGTTCAACATCTACTATGTGGCATGGACTGTGCAAAAAAAGATACAAATATTGTCTCATTTAATTTTTACCTTACCCCCAAATGACAAGCTTCATTTTACATACGGAGAAGCTAAAGATCGGTTAAGTGTTTTAAAGCCTGAGAGTATGTTTGAACACAGATCTTCCTGATTCCAGGCCAAGCACTCTACTGTACTACCTAACTGCTTGTAATAACTTAATAATCATTTATCAAATTGAATTGAAAAATCACCACCAATATACATTTGACAAATAATGCCAATACTCCTATGGATAAATGGTCTCATCAATGTGGGCACTCCTTTCAATAAGGTAGATCATGATCCATCTATGCCTACTTATCTTGTGAAATTCTTGTCAATGACCTACCATAATTGTCCCACTAGAAGTCACTACAGGGAGAATATTTGACCAGACAAAGGATAAACAAGACCATAAAAGGCAAAATAGGTATTGTGATGACATAAAATTGAATATCTTTAAAAAATTAAACAAAACCAGTGCAGAATAAGAAAGGAAACTCTCTAATGGAATAAATTTTTACCTTCTACCTTAGGTACAAGAAATTTTTATAAATTATTTCTGGTAAAGGTCTACCATCCAAGGACTATAAATGTATCAGACCAAGACCCATTTCCAATAGGTGTATAGTCAGAGGATTTCTAAGATTGTAAACTAATTATATGAGTATTGCTTCTAATCACTAATATAAATTTAAAAAAATGTGAGTTGAGGCAACAACTTTCATTTCACATCCAGAAAAGAAAAAAATTAAGAAGACAGAAACAGTGACTGTTATAGGAATTGTGAAGAGACAGAAACATCAGTATACTATTAGTAAAGCTTGGAATTTGCCCAACAAATTGTAAAGCTATTTCAAAATTACACTAAGTGGGGGAAATATCCTTACCTTTAGATCCAGAAATCCCTTTGTTATTATTTGCAATATAGTCCAAGAAGGTCAAAGACACCAGGGTCTTTGACCACTGTAATGTCTGATACCAGGGCAAGAAAATTAATAAGCGAATTGGCAGTGAAAAGGGGTGAAAGATTTCCTGCATTACACACTTATAACTTGTATCTGCTATGAAATTATTATGTATCTATCCTTGTCAAGTCATGGATATTTCAATAATATCACAATACAATGATGAGAACCTAAGAATATTGTATATCTTATCATTGTACATTATGCATGATGCTCCTACTGCCTCATTTAGTCACAAAGTAACCGTGGAAAGATTGCTGGATTTGGGGCCAGGTCCTGGGCTCAGTTACATCCTATCTTAGCCTCTGTGGGATTTTAGTTTTCTGATTTACAAATTGAGAAAATTTGTGTTGATAGCTTAAGTCCCTTCTAGTTCTAAATTCTTGAGTCTATCCAATAAATTATATGGAATTTAAGTGTGAAACTCCTTGAAAATGAGGAAGTGTGTTGACAATCAAGATAGGATCTTTTGTTGTTTTTGGTTTAGTATAATCAAGTGCCTCTGATTGAATCTTGCCTTTATCAAGAGTTTCTTTAACTAGAAACAGTGTATGTATTTTTATTGTTAGTTATGTCAATGTGATTAAAAATCTTTCCCAGTCATTGATGGGCCTACCCATTGTGGAAGCTTGATTAGGGTAGTTGTTTTGTAGGAGGGTCCCAAGTATGTTCGTTGTTTTCTATTGAGGCATTGGCTCAAAGGTTTATGATGCCCTCTGTCTCTAAAAAAGGTATAAATACTCTGAGTTGAGGTTTTATTTGGCAGCTTAGTTTTTGCAAGAAGATTTGAGTGCCAGATAAAGACTCTGGGAAGCAGCTTAGGAACCCCCTGTCTTTGAGAACCCGGCTGTTTTGCTTCCCACTCTGGTGACTATGGTCAGAGAATTGTACTTGTCTGTTGAATCATGATCAAGCAGAGGAAGCCATGTCTGTTGATTACTTTGGGGTTTACTGACTAGAAGTATTTGTTTGGACAGATGAGGACTTTAGGAAGCTGCTAAGGAACCCCCTGTCTTTGAGAACCCAGATGTCCTGCTTCCCTCTCTGGTAACTATGATCAATTTTCTGTTGAGTTCAGGCATAGGAAGCCATGTTTGTTGATCTTTTGATTTCTCTGTATTTTCTTTGAAGTTCAGGGTCCTCTCTCCCCTGAACTAACTGAATGATATATGCACTTGGTGAAAGGAATGATACATGTGATTGATTAAAGTCATTATTAACCCCTCAAAAATTGACTTTCCTTTTATGAATGCAGATCTAAGAATCTATTGTAGTAGCCCCTCCTGTGTATGTTGGGGTACTTACTGATACAGGAGGTCACTAGAAAATATCTTTTTACATCATAACAGCTCTCTTGGAATATCTAGCCTCATTTGCAAGTATATTCAAAGGTCAGAAATGATAACACTCTAGGTATGGTAGGTATGGTAACTCCTCATTAATAAACCAGAAGGAAACCAACTTAAGCCTGATGGCTTATATTAAGATTGAATAAAGTAACAAATGTTCTGATCTGCCAAAGATGACAAAATTCAGGGCTCTGTGCAATAAAAATTTCTATTCTCTGCCAAATAAACTTGATGTTCACAAGTTTACTTGCCTTGACACAGCTGCTCTGAGGAACAAATGTAGCTGAAAATCATCATGAACAGAAATGGAATTGGGTAGATATGGCTACAACAGTTCCCTTAGCTTCATACTCCTTCCAACATCGCAGAGGAGGCCCCGAGCAGTATAAAAAATGTTGCCAACATGGGATAGTATGGTCTTCATTTCTCAAAAATATCAGCTCTTCTGCCAGCACCGTGAGGGATGGGAATGCTCCTAAACATAATATTATTCTTACCAATAAAGGCAAAGAGTGACAAAACACACTGCTTGGATATATCACGGGCTTTCACTCAACACATGGAAACACAGTAGGGCTCTATTATAAGCAACAAGATATGCAGGTTAGGAAAGAAACACAAGATGCTAAGTAAGGCTTGTGATCGCTGATGGTGGTGGTGACTTTTGCCAAATATAAGTCTGAGAAACTTGGTCATACCCAATTCCTACATAATTTCTAACTTAATCATTAGTAAAAATAGAAGCATATCATATCCTTGAGATTTGTAACCTTGTTTCTGAGTGCCTTGGATGGCTTTCTCCTTTGAATAATTTTTTTAACATATAAAATAAATTTCGATCTCAAAGAAAAACAATTATATTGAAATACAGAGAGCAATTTTTTGGTCATGGACCCCAACTTATTGAATATAATGGAAGTGTAGGATTTAGAGATGATAGGCACTTTCCACATTTTCTTTACATATATATATGTGTGTGTGTGTGTGTGTGTGTGTGTGTGTGTGTGTGTGTGTGTGTGTATGTATATGTATATGTATATATATAATTTACTTATTTATAGTTCTCAATTTTCTCCCCCATGTTTCCCCTTCCACTCTCCAAGACAGTGTGCAATCTGATGTAAGCTTTACTTATACATTCGTATTAAACATATTTTCACTTTAGTCCAGGTGTAAAGAAGAATTAGAACTAATGGGAAGAACCATGAGAAAGAAGAAACAAAGCAAAACAACAAAAGAAAAGGAGAACAAATAGTAGCCCATGGACATCATGAGGAAATGAAACCCCGAGAAGCTGTGACTTCCAAGTCTCTTTTGGTTATCAACACTCACCCTCTTAAAATGACTTAGTCTATTTTTTTGTGTGTAGTTACTCATGTCTATGCTACATCCCCACTACACCCCATCCCTAAGTAAAATGCAAACACCTTGCAGATAAGTTTTAATTTTTGCCTTTGTATCTCTATAGCCTAGCAGAGGAATAAAACCAGAGCCCTTTTTACCATGCTGCACTGCCTTTTAATACAGGAGAATGTTTAAAACACAATTACTACAAATATATTTACCAAATTATATACATTTCCCACTGTGTTATAAGGACAATATTTATGTTCAGTAAACCTATCATAATCAAAATATATGCCACTTAAAAGAATGTAAATGGGTTTATGGTGATTTGAAACTAGCTGAAATTGTTTCACAAACCATACAATGCACTGCATGCAGATAGCAATAGTCCATAATTATTTAACAAGTCATTTATAACATAATGCATAATGCTTAAAGTAACTTCAATAGCTTCCAGTGTGCTGTAAATGCTCTGTGCTATAAACCTCACGTAAATAATTTGTAAGATACTTCTGCCAGGTTATTCACTATCTCCTGCACTTCTGAATACTTAATAGCTGAATAGCAGATATCTTTTAATGAGGCCGCATCTCTATGCACCTGAGAGTGTAACATTTTCCAATCACCACGCAAGGGTTTCTGGAGATCTGGAGGTACAAGAGGTACTGTGAATTAAATATATGATCATGGAGTGAGGAGTTGCAATGAAACTATCTAAACAAATTTGAAATTGATATGAAATAGAGTGTCAATCAATCTAAATTTATTGCTCTATAATATGTGCTAAGAATAGAAAATAAGTTTAAGATATGGTCTATGATCTCAAGAGGCTTACAATCCAGTTGAGGAAAATATTAAATATTAACACATACATACACACACACACACCAGTCAAGAAACAATTCTGCTAGAACTAAATGCTAAATCATAATGAAGAATTTCATTCATTCATCATTCAACAAACATTTATTGAACTTATACAATAAACAGTGTTTCTAGGTATAGGAGAAATGCAAAATTTAGATCAGACATCATTTACCCTCATGAATTTTACAGCTGAGGAGATGGATGATACACAAACATGAGCATCTATTAATAAATCTACATATCAAGTACATAAAGAAGTAAAAAGAAAATTATACTTGAGGTAAGAAGAAAAAGAATTTTTGCAGACTGGATCAGGGAAGGAGATAACATTTTAGCTGGGCTTTAATTGTTGGGTAGGAATTCATAAAGTGAAATGGGAAATGGAGGACAGTCCAAACAGCAGTGTGAACAAAGGAAGGAGAGTAAAGTGCATGTGTGAGTTGGGATTAGGTAAATAAAATAAATGAAGTATGGCTAGAAACAGAGTGTGTAGAGGAAAGCAATATGACCCAGGCATGTTAATGCCAAGTAATGCCAAACTGTGAGTTTTCTTAAACACTAGGCAGATGAGTTTTACTTAAGAAACAGGGAACTACTGAAGAATGTTGAGCAGAATAGTGGCATGACCAGATCTTTGTGTAAAATTATGCTGCCAGGATTTTGAAAAGTATTATCAAAATAGCTAGAGATTACAACTTGGAAAACCTTTTAAGGACATTATTTTAATATTTCAGGCAGACAGCAATTTGTGTCTATAGTAGATGATCCCTCCTTCTTTGAATATTGTAGGCATTCTATTGCACTTCATCATACTCTAACATTATAGTTCAGTAGATAGCCCTTCTTCCAACAAGAATGTAACCCATGTTGATTACATCTTCTTTAAATAATTAAGCAAAACATTTACATATTGTCATCTCTTAGTGAATGTTTATCAAATTAAATGGAATACAACATTGATTCATCTTTATCAAATTTATATCAATAGAGTGAATCAAAATTCAAAAAGACTTGCAAGCTGGACATTCAAAAAGAAATTAGAATGGATAAATATTAAGCATTGAACTCAGGATCAAAAAGTCAGCTACAGAATTAGACACTGGTGGAGGCACAGCAGAAGAGCAGCTGTCAGGAAAATAATTTAAAAGTTTTGACTGACTAGAAGTTCAGTAGGAGTCAAAGTTATGATGTGATTTTCACAAACCTAATTTGATCTTAGGTTTTTGACAAGACATAGACATGATCAAACCTGCCTCTTCAGGAAGATTATTTTATAGAAAATGTATTGGAGGCTGAAAAGGGTAGGAAGTTGAAAAGGTAAGAAGACAAAATAAAGACTATTACAATAGTCTGGACAAGAGGAGATAAGGATCTGAAGTATAATGGTGGCCATTCAATCAGTGAAAATGGAAAAATTGCCAGAGATGTTGTGGAGTTAAAACAGATAAGACATCAGTTGATGAGATTCAAGAAGACAGGGAGAGGGAAAATATAAGGATGACTATAAGGATATGAAGTTGGATAACTAGGAGAATAACAGTGACCTTAATAAAATAAATAGAGAAATGAATGGGAAATTTTGCAGAGGGCAAATATTAGGCAGGAAATATGATCAGTTATATTTTAGACATGTTGAGACTGAGATTTTAATGGCGTATACAAGTGGAGATGAAAATGCTTATAAATGCTTTCTGAATGATTGAAAGATTGTTTGAGATGTCCTGAAGATAAGTGTTATTGGAGTAATGCAGTTCAGGAGATTAAACCTAGATACATGGATTTGAAAGACATTTGCATATATATCATTTAACCTGGAGGAATGTTTAAATGACCATTGTAACAGGGAAAGAGAATGTAAGAGGACACAATTTATGAAGTTGGGAAATTGTTAGACTGTGGCACCTGAAACAGAAATAAACAAGTTGTGGATACGGGTGAGTTTAAGAGGAAAGAGTCTTGCTATTGCTTGCCTAGTACACCTAGGTCTCAATCTCAATGATTTTAATTCTTCATAGTATAGTGGATAGCTTCAGTGTAGGTACTCCTTCTACTGGTATACTTCACAATCCCTCATAGCATTAGTGGACATTGGTCATAGTCAAAATTATTTATTGCTCATCAATGGAGGTTATCAAGTAGCAGTTTGAAGAAATGTTGTAGAAGTGTTTCTTACTCATGTATTCCTTGGACTAGGTGACCATTGAGAGCTATCTTCCATGCTGAGATCCTATGACATAAACTCTGAGGTGAACATTTCAATTCAGTTCCATTAAGTAAACATTTATCACATACATACTGGGGACAAAGACAAAAAAAACCAAACAAACAAACTTCTGTCTCCAGATGTTTATATTCTACTCAGGAGGGGAAATACACAAATATATAAATACAAAAATAGAGCCAATGAAATGGGAGGATGGAGAACAACTGGAAGAGATAAAGAGAAAAGTTAACTCTTGTTATATAACAGTTAGAAAATGAAGCATCTTTACCCTCCTGTTGAACAAAGTCAAGAACAGTTTAAGCAAAATGCAAGAGAAGTCAATTACCCCCTTGGGGAAGTCACAATGGCTTGAGTCCCCTTTTCCATGATATATTACCTTTCAGAAGCTCTTCTTTACATGTATTAAAGAGCCACTTGCTAAAGGGATAAAGTACCCAATTTGAGGTGGGGTGTGGCAGTGTGGAGGTGGAGGAGAACAAGAAGCAAGATGAAATGATATGCTAAAGGGGGGAAAAACATGAGGGAAATGAATAAAGTCAACTTTTTTCAGCTGGCTAAGACTAGGAAATTTATCAAAGGTGACAAGGAACAGTAAAATGAAAGGCCTATTCAGAAGGTGGAAAAGGCTATAATAAAAAAAGTCAGAAAGGGTTTCTGCCCCTTCTTGCTGACACCACAATATTTCCTTAAGAACAGCCATCGTAGTGGATATTGATTGAGTTCCAATTTTCCCTCGGCTAAACTATTTTTATACCACTTGATAAAAGGATCCAACAAAGTAAAAATGAAAGGTCATTATAAATATAGTAACCACCTGCCCTGAGTCCACAGGCCCCCCCCCTCCACTTTATATTCAGCACACATGCTTTTGTAAGTCAAAAAATGTTTATGACATCAACCCTGTGCAAAATATCCAACAGGACATGAAATTCTTAGACTCGCTTGACTCCTCCACCCGTTTCTCCTGAGGCACAGTAAAATCTAACTCTGTTTGAATCAGACTATTGTCAGTCAAGTGACATTTCAGGGTGGGCAGCAGGAAAATTGAATTCTGCTCTCTCAATCTTTGTGTTCATTTGGAAGCTACTGCACATTTGGACTTTACTATAAATTATGATATTTAAAAGTTTATATATATATACTATAAATTATGATATTTAAAAGTTTATATATATACAATAATGCAAATATATATATATATATTAGAAAATTGTCAATAATGAATTGACTTCATTAGGTAAATCATGGTACATTTATTGACCTCATTTTATCTAAGGATCATCTTTATATCTTACTATATGACAGCCTGCATTTGGAATTAGAGAATATAGGTTCAAATTGAGGTTTACTTACACTTAATTCTACTTAGTACTCCTATGAATTTCTGTGAATGATTTGACCTCTCTGGGCCTCAGTTCATACATCTTTAAATTGAAGCAGTTGCAGTTGGTTTCTTCAATTTCAAATCATATTCCTATGATCTATGAGCTTTTGACCATATAGCATCATAAACTTTTTATAGTCTTTTTATAGACTGAAAAGTGTGATATCAATAGAACATTAGTAGGATTAGGTGATATTGGAGTATGAGGATTTATATGACAGTTATGCTGCAGAAGGTCTTAATCATGTTGATTCTCTGTAGGGAAATCTATACTGAGTTGATACTAGTTTCCAAACCAGAATCATAAGAATTTGCAAATTGTCCTGGGTAAGTGGTCCTGCCCTTGGGCTCTATATTCATCCTACAAACCAAACTCTACTTAACATATCTTGGCTGGTTAGTTGGTAGCATATTTTCTAGTACTGTGGTAAATAACACTCCCTTCCTCAGTCTATTGGTCAGGACAAATGTGCAGGAGCACTTTTATTTATTCTCTGAGATGAGACTTCTTCATTCCTTTGGCCTGCAACCAGTGAGAAGCAAGTGTTTTATAGGCTTGTCCCTTCCTGTCTTCCTTCACATCCCTGATTTATCTCTTTCATTACCCTCCCCAAAGGTTTCAGAGCTGGTCAGTGATGTTATCATTTACTTGAAACAGAAGAAATTGCTCATCTCCCCCTCCCCCAACTCATGCAGATTTCTTATTCCCAGGAAACAGCCTGGCTTCTCCCTAGCAGCCTATTTGCTGTGCAAAACACAAAAACTCAGGGATCATCATTTTTCATTATTGTGTCCATTGCACATTGGTTTGTAGTCACAAGAGCTGTTTTTCACTCAAATACAATCTATAGAAACCAGTTTTCCTGGTTTATTCTATAACTCTTGTTAAAGAAAAAAATATGTATGAAGCAGCACACATTCCTTAAACACCAACAGAGGTTCAATATGAACAAATATTAGTGTTATCTACTAATCAGTAGCTAGAGAGAACAGTTTTCTACTCATTATAAATCACTCTCCAAGATAAATGTGAGTTGGTATTTAACTCACACATCCTCAATCTTTTTGAAATTGGGATACTTTATCATTGTTTGATTTTTGTTTCATCACTCTGTTTCTCAATCCCTCCCCTCCAATAAAAGAAACATCTTTTAAATTTATAGTAGTTTCCTATTTTTTTTAAATTAACTCACTCTAAGATGTTGCAGATCCAGACTTGAGAATCAAACCATTATTATCTAAATATTACCAAAGACCAGGCAAAATGTACCTAGAGTTTTCTTTAAACCATTACAATTCATTATGAATTCAGGGAAAAGATGGAGTGAACAAAAGTCAGAATGAAATAGTAAATTGAGTACTGGCCTTAGTAGGAGGACCTCAGTAGAAATGAGGTTTTCAACAAGTTTTGTGATTATGGACAAGTCATTTAACTTCTAATGCCTTCAGGAAACTCATCTTTATGACTATAGGAAGTTCCCATATTGGGAGTGTCCTACACAGATTCAATTACTGATTTGTAACAGGAAAAACAAAAGAAAAGTAGTAACAAGAGGTTTGACTGAAAGCCAACAGATAGAAATTTTATTTCAAGTACTACTACTACTAAATAATTAGTTGACCTCTAGCAAATTGTCCTATTTCCTAACTTCCTCAACTGCAAAAATGTAGATTTCAATTCACTTCAGCTAGCATGTACTGAAGATCTACTATGTGTATGTTACTGTCCTGGGCACTAATGGTGAGACAAAGATATAAGAAATGTATTTTCTCTCCTCTGGGAGCACGTATTGGAAGAAAGTAAGAGATAAACTGTTAGAAATTAATATGTGGGAAGAAAGAAATAAATATTTAGTAAATAGAGATAGATAAGGAGATAAAGAAAGAAGAAAAAAGAAACAAACAAGAAAAATGAATATAGATAATTTGTAGATATAGACATAGATTATATATATGGAAACAGATATACATATGTATATATGTATATGTAACTATATATACAAACAAAAGGAAAAAAGATACATACTTAGTAGACATATGTAGATATGAAGACATATATTTATAGATATGGATATACCTTTTCTAAATATGAATATACATACATATGAATATGTGTGTGTATATGTGTACATGTGTACATTATACACATGAGCATATATGTATATGCAGATATCCTTTGCATATACTTTAGTACAGCTCTTGTGTGTGTGTATATATATATGTACGTATATATTTGTGTACATGCATATGGATATAAACATATATATATATATATACAGATATACACACAAGAGATTTACTAAAGTTTTACTCATATATAGGAAAGTCATATATGTTTGTGTATATATCCATATAAATATTATTTGTGTGCATCCTATGCATCTTATATATTTCTTTTGAATATAATTTATTCTCCCCTTTACAAACACATAAATATATGAAAGTTCTACTAATATTCTACTCTGAATCTTCATCATTTTATGAAAATTATTCTGTGTTCTCAGAATCTATCCTAATCCTGCCCCTGCCAAGCTGGAATGACATTAAATATGATACTCAGTAAAGGTGGATTGTGTTTAAGGGTATTCTTGTATAAATAGAGGTATATTCATGGCAGATTGACCATTGAGTTGCTGGGATGCTTAATTTTGTTTTCTCTGAGGGGGCAGGTAAAGAGGGACATTTTTCTACATTGTTAGAGGGAATAAATACAACAATGAAATGGTGGATTTTTGAAGTATTAAAGTACTCTATTAAAAATAATGAGAAAAAGGAAAAGCTATTCCCAATAGAAGAAGAACTGTTGAACATAGGAATGGAATACAAAAGTTATTGAGTTACTTATAAATTATTTTAAACAGAATAGTTTCTTCTTCCTAACTCTGTGAGTGTGCAAGCAAATTTCAAGATTATAAATGCATTCTAAAGAAAGGAATGATTATTTGGTAATGCCTACACACACCATCCTCTACATGAAGCTTTTCCTGTTTACTCTGATTGCTGGTGTTCTCACTTTCTATCTTGGATTCAACTACCTTGTATTTATTTTGAATTTAACCTCTTTATATCTTTATGTATATGTATTTGCATATATCTATATAGATAAATAGATACAAACGCACACATGCACACACACACACACACACACACACACACACACATGAACACAGACACTGTTTCCCTAAACTCTTTAACAGTATGTATGTTTTTCATTCTTTTTATTGGTCTCCAGAGTCTTTAGGCTAGTGTCTGGCGCATAAGTAGATACCTGAAAAGAAAATAATTTTCAGTTGATAGATTAATTCATCAAAATCTGTAGCTGAGGAAAATTTATTTCTCAGGGACATATTATATATGTCAAGATTTGCTGCCAATGACTAAGTGCAAAGATGAACTTATTTATTGAAAGGATTGTTGCTACTTAATAAAGTACTTAATGTATGTAAATAGAAAACATATTCACCTGTAAATATACAAACAAATATAATGTTCTCTTTTTTAATAGTATTCATAAATTAACAATACAAATGCCATGCTGGGCTCCAAACCTTCCTCATGTTTGTAACATTTACCTAAATTCTAACATTCTAACTCTACAAAACTTATATGTAGGATATTGATATTTAGTAAGTTTAGCTGTCACTACACTAGCAAGTTACTTCTAATAATATGCTATCACATGGAATATTTATTTTCTATTTGGTAGTTAATACTTGCTTTGACATACCAATTCCAAGGGTTATTCATGTCTTGATAACAGAAATCTTTCCATACATTTGTGAGGTTTTTGTTATTGTTTTTTTCTGTGTAATTTAGGAGAAACATGTTTGAGAGATAATAGATTTAACTTAGGTGTGTCTACAGTATTCTTGAGTTTGATGAATTGAGCACAATATCATTCATAAACAGGAGTAACTGAAGGACTTCAGGGTCTCTAGATAGATCTCTGTCTTTTGCCTCTCTGCACCAGAACCTTTTCATGACAATAGGAAACCCTAAAAATGAGCTGGGTATAGAATTTAACAGGACAAAGAGGGAAGGTTGGATTAATTTTAGATAATTGCATAGTTCTTCTAATGAACTGAAGAATCCCCCTGAAACAAAAGCCTATTGTTCTAACATCAATATTCTTCTATTGTTTTCGAATGTCCATCAGTCATATATCTGCTAGAGTTGCCAAAGAACCCAAAACAACTATCACTCAAAGTTAACTGAAGAAGTTTATGTGTATGAGGTTATAACACACTAAGAAGTAAAAAATATACAGAAGAAGCAGGATAAAAGATGTTGTCAGAGAAACAAATGTGTAAGAAAAAATGGGTCCATTAGACGGTTAGAGTGACTTGTGATCACTGAATTTCAATGATATTCATACAATGTCAAGAAAACTTGAAATCCCTCAGTAAACTCGGGAAGAGGTCACCCACGTGGGATTTATATGAGAATATGGACAAGTTACAAAGAATTGGTAGGCAAGAATGGGTTGCAATCTTCATCTATGGAGGGGATATCCATTGTGATTTCACCAATCAGAGCATTTGAATTAATTAATAACTTAAAGCTTCTATAAAGCCTTGTAGATTTAGAATTTATGTTGCAAACTAGGTTGAATTGATAGAGTTTTAAGTGCTCAGTTCTCATTTTATTAATAAATTGTTGCAGCATCACAGCATTTCTTTCAATATTGATTTGACTAGAAAAGAAGTGCTCAATAAATTTGGGCATATGATATATTTTCATACCAAATACATTCTATCCTTAGTGGAGGAAAATGATCCTTCTAACCTGCTTTCCATCAGATTTAAATTTTGAGTTGTTTATCTACCAACAGTAATGGATTTACACAATTCTATTCCCTTTCTCTTTTCATCTCCCCTGTGACCAATGGCTCACATTTAAAAGACAGATGGCCAGGATTGAGGAGGAAGTCTTTTGGCCATGAAGCTGGAACTAAATGGAATGTACAGAGACTTAATCCCAGATCTGGCTTCATTAGAACTCTGTTTGAAAATAACCAACTGAACTAAGTAGTCACAGATGCTTATTTGAAGGGATTAGAGCAGCTTTAGTAGGAAACTCAATTGAATTGAATGATTTTTCTATATGGTCAGTAAAGGAATGAGTTTGTCCTCTCTTTCATCATATAGGCGCACACAGCAGTCAGGAAGTAAAAGCTATTCATATAATAACAATTGTACCCAGTGATAGTATTCAGCAAATATTTCAATAGATGGAGAAGGACAAGAAGTTAAAAATACTATAGTTATATACGAAATGGAGTTTTGTCACATACCTAGACCACCTAAGATGTCATCACCTGTTTGGAAGACACTTAGGGACTTTCTGCCAGGAGATAGGAGAACTAGTCCATGTGGACATTTTGTGTTGGCCTATATATGATTGGGAGAAGCTTTCCTGCTGCCACCCCCACTTCTGCCCGTTGACTGTTTACCCAGGATTCTCTACTTTTTAAAAACTACTGAACTGCCTATGCTTGGAGATTTTCCTGTCTTAAAGGCTGATAGTTAAGGGCTCCTTTAGTCTCAATAAGTGTCACCATGTGGTGAGAGAAAAGAGCCTGAGGACTCATTCCTGAGCTCTCCTCCTCCCTTAAGTCAAATGGCCAGGAGAAACAACCAGGAATGGCTGCCTTTTTGTTTTATCTACTATTCTGGGTATAAGGAGGGGAGTCTCCAATTTGGGAGCTCAAATCTTGGATACTTGGGGAGTCCAGAATTTCAGGTCATGTATTATAGCCAGCTTGGCATTAAAGCTCTGGAGAGCAAGGGTCTAGAAACATTAGCCCAGAAGGCCTTTTGAGTTGAATTTACTGGGATTTATGGTAAGAACTTAGCTAAGCAATGAACTTTATCACCCCTACCTCCCAAAGATTGAAATATACCTGGGTATTATTCTCCTGAGATATTGAGGAAAACATTGATATTTCTATTGTTTCTATATCGTTGAATAAGTATCCATTTATAAAAGCTAATCTTTGTTCAGATGGTTAAATGGAACTGCAATACCAGTCTCTAGCCTCCTAAAAATGGAGAAAACTAAGCCCATAGGTATCTCAGTATATGAGAGCAAAGTATACATCTTTAAGCATATTACTCCCCATTAAATATAATGGGATTGATATTCAGAGATTAGCATCAGAGTACCTAAATGACTATACACACACACACACACATATATATAAACATACACATACATGTACATATACACACATGTGTATATGTACTTTTTCCCCTCTGATTTCAGCATGGGAATTTTTGACTCAGAAACACTGTAAATCTCACCTGGGAGCTAAATACCTTTTGTTTTCTTAGAAATTGGCCTTACACACTCGCAAGTTAAATGACTTGCCCAAAGTTATACAATTAGGTTATATTAGATATATAGTTTGAACCAAAGTCTTCCTGTCTCCCAGGATGACCCTTTAAGCACCGAACCTTTCTCCTCTCAACCACTGTGTGTCAAACTAAACAAAGAGACAAGGGCCCTACAAGAACGAAATGCTAAACACACTATTTCTGTTCCTATCACCATTTAATTTGTGATTCGTTGATCAGATGACTAAAAAAATGTGTTTCCTCCAACCAGACAACACAAGATGGAGGCTGGAGGGAGTGATGGTTCCTATCTCCACTTTTTTTTTCATTTTCTTTCAAGAATAAAGACATTTTTACTCTCACTCCAATGACATTCTTTGTAACTGTCTTCTTGGCATACCTTGAAACTGTTCACTCTTATTCACTGTCATTTGGCAGATTTAGTCATTGTTATTCTATCATGGGAAAGCTACTTTGGCCTCCAAAAGAAAGAAATGTAGAGAGTTAAAGCGTCAATCATCATCAGTCTGTTAAGAGAAAAAAAAGAAATATAATAAATGGCAAGTTCAGTCTAAATCTCTCAATGAACGACGTGCCTTTAAGATACCCATGCAATTCTCAGACACTAAAAGAATATTCACATATTTCTCAGTAATCAAATAAAATCCAAATAGCCTATGTCCTTCAAACTTTTAGAGGTACTTTCTATAAGCAACAAAAGAAAGCAAATCTTAAGATTTCTAGGGAAAAAATCAGTTTAAAATATAACATCTTTCCCATCTCCTCACCAAATTTTCAATATGCTGTAGGGCAAATTACTTTTAATAATATTTATGCTTTTGGTGACATAATAAGAATATATTTACTATATTTACACAATGCTACCATAAAACAACTCAAATAAGCTTAAAACCAGTTTAAGTAGCTAGGCGGCATAGTGGATAAAGTATTAGACTTGGAGAAAGAAGACTTGAAGTTTAATCCTACCAGAGGCATGACTTTGGACAAGTCCCATAATATCGCTCAGCCTTATTTTCCTTATTGATAAAGTGGAGAAAATAATAGCATCTCCTTCATGGAGTTATTGTGAGGAATCTATGAGATAACAAATGCTAAGTGCTTTGTAAACTTAATGTCAACGTAAAATAAATTATTGTTATTCAAAGAAGTAACACAAGATATATGATTGTATTTGGAACTTTTGGCTAGTGGATCTTAATCCTCTTTAAATGGTGATTAAATCTATATATCTAGTCATGCCCTTTGTTCTCCTTATGTACAAAAGGTAAGATAAGAGATCAACAATAACCTGCCTAGAGACTCGATATCAATTTAAATCATCAAAATGCCTAGGAAGAGAAGAAAGCTGAGGAGTTGGAACATAACCTTAACCTGACAAATGCAGCATCTTTATGTACACTATTATACTATATTTAAAAGCCTTTAGCATCCCCTACTTAATCAGAGTGCAATATAGATAAGAACGAGAGAAATAGGAATAGGAGTCAATTACAGTAATTTTTCTCTCCCTTCTCCTCCAACTCTACTCTCCATCCCCCATGTTCCTCCTTCCCAAGGAAGCTTATGATGTAGCTATTAATGTTGGGATACTAGTCAATACTAAACTCCATTCTACTGGCACTTAATCTCTATTACTTAGAGGTTAGAAGTCAAAAAACAACCATCTATATCAGTAAGGCCTTCAGTGGAGGGTTACTGAACCATGGAAGGTTGTTTAAGTGAGAGAAATTAGTTCCCAGCTCTTTCAGAAATCAAATGTTCCTGCCATCTCTTCTTCTCTCCTCTCTTCATTAAATGAAAGAGCAGGGTGCATAGCATTTACTGCAGAGCACACTTGTCAATGAAAGCCAAAACCATTGATCATTTACATTCCTCTTTTTTCTCCTAATCAGGATAAAACGCTTTGAAGAGAAAACAGCATGTGAAACATAACTGTATAGAGAAGATAAACATAGAATTATGTAGGAGAATTCTTACAAATCTTTTGAATCCAACTGTGTATTTTGTGATCAGTATGCATATGTGCGGATATGATTATGAGTAAGAAGCAATATTATCTTTTCATAGAATGTCAGAGTTAAAAGGTCATCTAGTCCAACCTAGAGGGTACAGTGAAAAAGACTATGAGAGGAGTGTAAGATGAGAAAAGTAGGCTTTGATGTTTAGGCCAGAGAGGGGAAGGAGCTCACAACTCGGCAAAGGAAACTGAATTATTAGGACTAGTTTGGGTAGCCACAAGACAGGGAAAGTTTCACTAACAAAACTCTTTGCATCGGATGTCTGTATGCATAGTAAGTTGATGAAGAAGAGACTGTAATGCAAGGCAACAAATTTGATCTTGAAGGATTCCTGTATTTGGTGAGATGGACTTATAATAGGAACATAGATCTGGAAGGACATATCTTATCCAAAAGGAACAAAGTAGATGAAAAGTTTGATGATTTTTACATTGCTTATTAAGGGGATTGAGTCACATGATCACATCCTGAGAAGAGTGGACCATACAGGGTGTGTATTGCAGAAGAAACAGAAGTAACATTGTCATGGAAGGATGGTATGAATGACACAGGGTCGGGAGGAGAGGATGCAGTTCAGAAAAGAAATCATGAACTGGCAAGGGGATAAGCCAGAGAAATGGTGAGGGACCACAACTATGTAGACATCTATTAGAACTCTCTCCACAAAATGCTTAGAAGCTGATACATTCTTGAGGTGCCTCAATTCCAATTTTTTGTTCATTTAGTAGTTTATTCCCCCCAGTTACATGTAAGATTAAGTTTAGCATTTGTTTTTAAAACTTTCAGTTCCGTATTCTTTCCCTTCCTCCCTCTCCATATCCCTCATGGAGAAGGCAAGAAATTTGATATGTTATACATGTGTAGTCATGAAAAACATATCCATAGTAGTCATGTTGTAAAGGAAAACATAGAAAAAAACCTCAAGAAAAATAAAGAAAGCCAAACAAAAAGTTTTCTTCAATCTGTATTCAGACAGCGTCAGTTCTTTCTCTGGGGATGGATAGCATTTTTCATCAAAAATCCTTGGAAGTTGTCTTAAGGTGTTGTATTGCTGTGAAGAGCTAAGTCATTCACAGCTTGATCATCTTACAATATTGCTGTTACTTTGTATACAGTACATTTCACTTTGCATCAGCCCGTGCAAGTTGTTTCAATTCTTTTCTGAGTATCCTGCTCATATTTTCTTATAGTACAATAGTATTCCTTTAAAATCTCATACTACAGCATCTAGTCATTCCCCTCCTGATGGATATCTCCTCAATTTCGAATTGTTTTCCCCAAGAAAATGATTGCTATTTGTTTTTGTACATTTAGGTGCATTTCTTTTTTGTTTTTTTAATCTCTTGGAATACAGACTTAATAGTGGTATTGCTAGGTCAAAAGCTATGTGTGATTTTATAATCCTTTGGATATAGCCCCAAATTGCTCTACAGAATGGTTGAATCAGTTCACAATTCTGCTGACAATGCAGTAATGTCTCATTTTCCCCACATCCCCTCAACATTTGTCATTTACCTTTTCTGATCTATTAGACAATCTATTAGTTATGAGGTAGTACCTCAAAATTGTTTTAATTTGCATTTCTCCAATCAATAGTATAATTTTTTATATGGTTATATATAGCTTTGATTGCTTCATCTGAAAATTGATTATATTATTTAATCATTTATCAATTACAGAATGACTTATTTTTATAAATTTGACTCAGTTCTCTTTATGTTTAAGAAATGAGGTCTTTGTGAAGTCTGCTTCATTTTTTTCAGTTACTATTGCTAACTGTATTTCCCTGCATTCTATTTTCCCAACCCGATTTATTCTACTCTTTCTCTTCTTTCACCCTATCCTGCATAAAAGTGTTTTGCTTTTGACTATCCCCTCTCCAATATGCCTTCTCTTCTGTCACACACCCTCTACTCTTATTCCCTTCCCCTCTTGCTTTCCTGTAGGATAAGATTTCTATACCCAACTGAGTATATATGTTATTCCCTTTTTGAGCCAATTCTGATGAGAGTTAGGTTCACATCCTGTTTCTACTCCCCCTTTTTTCTCTCCACTATCAAAGAGTGAGATAATTTACTCCATTCTACTTCTCCCTTTCTTTTGGATCAGAGTATGCACAAAGCAACAGAGTTCTGACTCAGTTGTTTACCCCCTTACTGTCTGTGAGCTTAGAGCTCCACAAGTAGCCACTGCTGTTTCCTTTGCTGATTTAGCAACCCTGAAGCTTGGTTCAGGTTTGCTGGGGCATGGTCTGTGCTGGTATGGCTTGGACTGGACTGTGCCCCAATCTCACCCTGTTGCAACAGACCTTTCCTGCTAATCTTACAAGTTGTCTTGGGCTAGAAATTTGTTTCACTCTGCCTTTCTATGGGTTCTGCTGTTCTAGAATTTGTTTCAAGTCATATTTAAAGGTATTTAGAAGGATTTGGGGGAGAGCTCAGTTGAGTCCCTGCCTTTGCTCAGCCATCTTTGCTCCACCCTTTCAATCCTAGTTCTAATTCTTCAAATGTTAAATGAAGTTCCAATAAGTATTTTGGGCCTGACTCCGATCATTTAAGAGTCACTATTTGCAGAAATAAAAATAATGAAAACTTTCATGTGAAGTGATTCTTCATTCTCAGAATTTGTAACAAATGCTATGAAGTGGTCTATGCTAAAATTAAGTGAAGTGTATCTCAAATAAGTAGAGTCAAATGACTTGAAGTTCTACAGTTGAAGTTTACTAAAGAGGGAAGAAAGTTCTCAATATGAAATTCTGAAGACAAAATGTCAATATTCCAATGAGATTCATGTTGAGTTTGATTTGAAGATCCCTCAGAAACTTCTTTAATACCCAGAACTGCATCTGTATTCTAGTTCAACTACCTAAGATTGATTTTTCTATGACCTCAAATAGTTACACCTCCATGATCTCAAACTGAATTCTATTGTGAACCCAGTTTCCTGTTCTATCACCTCTTCTTCTTATCTTCCTCCTCTTAAACATATCCCATAATTGCTCAACAAATGTCTATTGACTGATTGTTTAGCACCCTATTTCTCCTTCCTGTTTTTCCAAATTTTTTTATCTTTACTTACTTTCTTTCTTTCACATTCTGGACTTATGGCAAACTAGTTCAACAAAGACTGTCTTCCAACATTGAATCCCATGGCCTGTTGTCCCTCTAACATTCATATACAGAGGATTTCTAATTCTAGATCATTCCTAATGTTGAAGATTCATATTGGTGCCCAAATTACTAAGTAAAGATTAGATCCACTATAAATTTATATTTTTTTAATCCCAACTGAAGCCTCATAAATTCACAGAAATATTTTTTTTCTTTCTGATTGGCTCTCTACAGCCTTTCCTTCAATGACTTTTCCAGACCTTCTCTCTCCTCAGTGCCATTCTAAGATCCCTATATCTCGGCAAATGAACTAATTCCCTACTTTACAAAAAACAAAACCAAACAAAATGACAATTGAGGTCATCAGTTGTGAACTTCATCTCCTTTACGCTAGATGTCAAAACTACTCAATATCTTCACTCATCTTCCACTTTTTCAGCAGTGGAAAAGATGAGTTTTTTCCTTACCAAAGCCAACTCCTTTGATTCCCTTTGTTCCTACATTTCTTTCTGGAGCTTTATTTTTCTATTTACCAATGTCACACACTTGCAACATATACTTCATGGTGATATTCTTGGGGCAAATATTGAAATTACATGTTATACAAGCTTCATAAGTTCATCCTGGTCATGCTATGAGATCTCGGTTGAATCAGATATCCCAAACTTTGTGACTTTGGTCTGACCAATAGCTAGATGGCATAGATTTTCATCATATTTATCCAGTCATGGACTAGACTGTTTGGACCTGAAAGTAAGGCTATTTTTATTGAAGAGGATGAACTTTATTAACTTAAGATGATTTGGGGATTCTTTTTTTCAGCTTTTTTTTTAAAATACAATATGTAGTATTTTTAATATAGGTTTTCTTGAAATGGAAATGTATTGCTATATATTTTGAATCCTCTCATGTTCTGCTGTGCATATGATGCTTTTCTTTTTATTTAATATTTAAGGGTTAATATTTAAGTTTATGATGTTTCTTTTTCTTTTTAAGTAATTTTTAGTTAATTTATGTCTAAATTTTTTAAAATAAAAGAGTGGAAATTAAAGCACATACTATTTCATGTGATTTTTATTATTTAGATTAACTGGGATCTAGTTGTATCTTTACTTTGCCTTTTGGTTCTAATGGTCCTACGTGGTTTATTTATATATTTTTTAAATCTATATGATTTCTTGAGATATGATATCCAGGGTTTTTGTGTGGTCATGGTTTCGAGGGGTTCCAGTTGTTCTCAAATTATTTTTCTTTGTCCTGTTTTGCAAGGCAGTTGCTAGAGATAGTAGACACTTCATGTAATATAATTTTTCTGTCTTTTGACTTTGTTCTAATATTTCTTATTACCGAGTTCTGTTTTCTCCATTCTTTTTTAAAAAGTGTCTACTTTTCATGTAAAGCTTTCAATTTTTTCTTTGTCATGGTTTTGTTTTTTTGTTTTTTGTTTTGTTTTTGTTTTTCCAAATGTATTTATTTGTTTTTAGTTTACAACGTTCAGTTCCACAGTCTTTTGAGTTTTAAATTTTCTACCCCTCCCTCCTGACTCTCCTCCCAAAGATGGCATGCAGTCTTTTTTTTTTTTTTTCACTTTAGATTTTTATTGTGTGTGGAACCTTTACATAAAATAATCACTTAAAAATGATACTTTAAAATGTATTTTTTTTAAATACATTTATTTAACTTTTTACATTCATTTTCACAAGATTTTGGGTTCCAAAATTTTCTCCCCATTTG
>CM053770.1:392829147-392842987 GCA_028658325.1 Potorous gilbertii | reverse complement strand
CAACGGAAATCTCCTTCACTGTGTTTCTGCGCGGCTTCCACTGCTCCAGAATTTGTCAGGAGTTCTTTTTAGAGGGAATCCATGGGCTGTGGGTTCGGACCTAGCATAGGTGAGTCTTTCTACTCCGCCATCTTGGCTCCTAAAAAAATCCATGCAGTCTTACATAGCCTGTACATACATTCATATTAAACATAGTTTCACATTGGTTGTGTTGTAAAGAGGAATTATAATCAAGGGAATAAAACATGAGAAAGAATAAACAAAACAAAACCAGAAAGAGGGAGGGGGGAGAGAGAGATGGAGGGAGAGAGAGAGACAGAGAGACAGACAGACAGAGAGACAGAAAGAGAGAGACAGAGAGAGAGAGACAGACAGACAGACAGACAGAAAGAGAGAGACAGAGAGACAGACAGAAAGAGAGAGACAAAGAGAGAGACAGAGACAGAGAGACAGACAGACAGAGAGACAGAAAGAGACAGAGACAGAGAGAGAGAGAGAGAGAGCAAGCAAATAGTATGCTTTGATCTACATTTAGACTCCATAATTCTTGCTCTGAATGTGGATGCATTTTCCATCATGAGTCTTAGAATCTTACATTGCTGAAAAGTGCCAAACTTATCAAAGTTAGTCATCACTCAATGTGGCTGTAACTATGTACAATGTTCTCCTGGTTCTGCTTCCCTTTTTGAGCATCAGTTCATACAAATCTTTCCAGGTTTTTCTGCAATCTTCCTGTTCATCATTTTTATAGCCTAATAATTTCCCATTATATTCATATACCACAACTTGTTCAGTCATTGCCCAATTGATGGACATCCCCTCATTTTCCAATTATTTGCCACCACAGAAAAGAGCTGCTACAAGTATTTTTGAACATCTGGATACTTTTCCCATTTCTATGATCTCTTTGGGATTCAGTCCTAGAAAGGGTATTGCTGGGTTTTTTGGGTTTTTAAAAAAATATTAAATATCTCCAAGAAATAGCAATAAGTACATATATAGTTAGTTATAGTTATATATAGTTATAGTTATCTGTTGTTTTATTTTTGAATATTTATATATATGTATATTGTTCAACAATTCTTTGATTATTAATAAGCAAACTAATTATATTTCTAATTTTTCAGTCTTAACAACTTGTTAGGATAGGTCTTCTTGGGGCTATTGTGACTTAAAGCATGATGTTTTCTCATTTGTTCTCTTTCTTTTAATTTGTTGTTAATTTTGACCTTTACTCCAACCAGACAGTGATTTCACTGCAAGGAGACAGTTGATTCTGCAATTATTCTCATCATAGTAACAAGCTGTTGCCTTTATGTCAATTCAATTTATTTTATCATGTTTGTATTTGCTACATCCAGTTCCTTATGAATTTTCAATTTTCATTTTTCTTTTAAAAGTAAGTCAATTAAGCAAAGAAAAGACTCTTCTATAGTTAGGAAAAGGATATACATGCAAAGAAGGAATGCACACAAAGTATGCAATGAGGACAAATGTTAAGTTGGGCACACAGATGTTGAGGACAAGTCTCACTTCTAACCCTACTTCCCATATTTCTCTATTTTCTTCATACTTATTATTTCTTATGTCACAATAAGATTCCATTCCATTTATTTACCATAATTTGTTTAGACATTCCATAACTCATGGAAATCTACTCTGCATCTAGTTCTTTGTTACTCTAAGTAAAAGTATTGCTATCAATATTTTGGTATAAGCAATACATAAAATACTATTTTTAACATCACAGAAGAGTTGAGTAAAAATAGTTACCATCCCATTCCTTACTGGTTTTGCTTCTAGCAGTCTTGTGCCTTAAATGCAGAGTATGATATTTTGATTTTCTGGTTTATTTTATTTATATTTCCTGGTTTATTCTTCATCTTCTCCTCTCCAAATGTCAATGTCCCCTTGTAATTTGCCTCTGGGTCAGCTGCTATTTTGTCTCTATACTTTCTAGATATTTTAGTATTCTTATCTGTTCACATCAGTTGAATTATCAGATGACCCCAATAGTAAATATCAAAGTTGGTCAGGTAGACTGTCTTAGATTAAATCATTTAGCATGACTACCTTGTAGTTGGCTTCCATGTCCCTAGTGACTATGACAATGTCTTAAACATAATGGCATTTAAATGATTTTTGGATTGGAAATCTATGTATTCCTCTCTTGAATTCCAATTGCCTTTTCCCAATTGCCTACTTGGCATTTTCTCCTGGATATCTCATGAGAATCTCAAACTAATATAATTCAAAATAGATTTTATCACCTTTCTCCCATATCTAACCCCTCAATCTTCTAAAAGCCATGAAGGAAACCATATTCTTCCCAGTCAACTATGATTATAGATTTGGAGCTATCTTTGACTCTTCCTTCTGCCTTCTCCATATAATTCCTTCAGTTCATCAAACCATTTTGATTCCACCTTCAAAACTCTCTTTTCTTCCCTTCATACCATTCATAGTTCCTGCTCACTAGTTCAGGCCTCCAACATTTTTTTCCTTGTGCTATTGTCTCCTAAATTCATTGCTTTCTTTCTTATTTACTTCTTGGTCCCCATTCTTCACAGCTGTCAAAACAATCTTCATAATTCTCAGATCACTCTTCTTTTCTATTACTTCTAGAATAAGATGAAAATCCTTTCTCAAACTATATTCACATATACCCAACAATGTGGTTAACATACAATGTACATCTAGGCTCCCATAAGGTTATCTCCTCATTTCCCTCTACCCCACCCCATCTTCTGTTAGATAGTCACATTCCATTGACCTCACATTTAGGTTGGTTTTGGGTGTTTTTGGCTTAGGTTTCACAGCTTCTCCCTGCTATTCATGTCTCTTTAAAGATGCTTTGTGAAAGATCAACCTAGAGATTTCCCCTTGAAACAATGATAAAACCTTATCAATCAAGCAAGAAAGGAATAAATACTTATTAAACAGCAGCTATTCACCAGTCAATCTGCTAGGCACTAGGGTGATAGAAATTTAAAAAAAAAATAAAATTATCCATGATATCAAGTAACTTGCATTCTATTTATGATCTTTTTATGGTCACAGTCATGTGCTCAGTGAATTTCTCTGCTTTCAGGAAACATGCCTCATTGGAAAAACAAACACACAATAAACAAATGAATATCAGCTGTATAATACCTTTGCATCCTGTCCCTGAAGGGGTATAAAACTTGTCTCTTGAGAGATATTTTGGGCCATTCAATGCGTGGAGCAGTGATCCTGACTGCTTTGATTCATTTTCAGTTATTTGTTTATTGAAAGGCCCCTCATTCCTCCTCCTACCCCGGTAATCAGTTGTCTTTAAATGTTACCAGGCCAGGGCCTGTGATGACTGGATTCAAGGGGCTACTAGCTGGTACCTGCTCCTCTCTATGCCTGTAATAAACATTGCTTCACTTTTTATTTCTCTGGTTTAGTGATTCTCTGCATCTCTTAATCAAACTTGAGAACTGACTGCGTAATCTGTCAGACTGACAAAAAAATGGTAGCCCTTATAGCATAGGAATTAAACCCATGATGATTTGACACAAAGAGGAAGAAGGGAGAGCAGAATAAATGATTTTCCCATCCTGAATTAAGAAATTAAATTGGAAATTGGAAAGGAGGATGGAATCTTTTGGCCATGTTGAATAAAGTACAGTTTTAGAAGAGGCAGCAGTGATCTGAAAGAAGAGTCAGTGGAGTCAATCATTCACACATAGAGGAAGAAAACAGAAAGAGGAACTGAAGGCTACACTGGAAAGGGTAGACAGAGTAGCTAGACAAGAAGAAAAAGAAAATATTGGGGCAGCTTGATGGTGTAGTGAATTGAGCCCTGACTCTGGACTAAGGAGGACCTGAGTTCAAATGTGACTTCAGACACTTGACACTTATTAGCTGTGAAATCTGAGCAAGTCATTTAGCCCCAGTTGCCTTGCTTTCCCCCTTCCAAAACAGGAAAAGGCTAAATCTTATGTCCAGCAGTTAAAAGGATAAGGGTGGGAGTGGAGAAAGAATACTGGAAGCAAATAAATCCTAGCACCAGACAGCTGGAATTGATGTAAGGAGAGGGGTATTTAAACGTGTGCAGCTGTGTGTTAATGCATGTTGGCTTAGAATTTGCCATTTTTTTTCAGCAAGTTACTTTGAGCAGAAGATCTTGGGCATATGGCTTGATTAATATATTTCTGGTTAATATATTTCTGGTTAAGGGGAGAGCCATGAAAAGGGTGTTAGGGAGCAAGAGCTGAAAACCTCAATGAAAAAGAAATAAAATCTCTTTGAGAACAATATCTCAGATGATTAGAATTGAAGCTAGATTTTCTTTGAATACAGAACTTATAAAATTTTGGAATATAATATTTTACCAGTTTATTTTATTATGACTAGCCAGAGTTGGATACGGCTTTGGCTGCTAGATTTTTTTAAATTAGAATGCTTTACAGTTTAAATAATTTATTTCCACCAAAAGCAATCAAAGTACATCTAAAGTCATCAAGTTTTCTAAAATGTTCTACATAAAAGTGAAACTGGTTTATACTTGACTGTTAATTATTAATTAGAATTCACTATAGTTATAATTTTATTCAAAGTAGTGAACTGAAAAATATAACAGAAGAGAAACAAAGCTTTGACATATCTCTCATTGGAGCTATTTCATCATTGTTTGTAAGACTTGGGGGAAAAAAAACAGAGAGTAGATTTCTCCTTTCTCTTTCTCTGGCTAATTCTACCTTACCCTTTGCCAGGGTACTAATTTCCACCAGTGAAGAGAAAGACCTATTCTGATGGACTTTGGTACTCAAAATACTTTGAATTTATAACAATGGTATATTACTTATACATTGTCTTGTGTTTGCTTTGTTTCATTTCATTTGCTTGTTTCTTTCCTTGCCAGAGACCATTAAGTTTAACATATAGGCACAAAATAATTCAGAATTTGCAACCATGATTCAACTAACTCCCTCTCTGTCTCCCTTATATTCTTCCTCTCCTTTTCCCACTTCTTTGTTCTGATTTCTTTTATGGATTTTTTTTTTCCAGCAAGGGACCTTGAGGCATAGGAGTGGAGGTCCTTGTACTACTGTGGGGAGAAAGCATGCAGCCCCTAGACCAAATCACCTATTGTCCCACCCTTGTCATTGATCTGTCTCTGTTCCCTTGACACTGATGATGAGAGAAGAAAAATGAAGTGGCTTTTTTCTTTCTTGCTATTATGGTAAGAGTATCTCTTACTCTTTCTTCTGTTTCTCATTTTGGAAAGAAACATTTTGTGTCATTTTATTTTTTTTTCTTCTTCCCACTCATTTTGGCATGGAAATTTGTTCCAAAGGCATTTTCTCCCAACTCTTGTCTTCTTCCTGAATACTAAAACATGCAGAAAATGTCATTTCTCCCTACTCAGAAACTTAGACACATCTGTGTGTATGTGTGTGTGTGTATTAGCTTTTCATTCTCTGGGATTGTTTGACTATTTATCTGCCATATATAATTGATGTGTAAATGTGCCTCCTCTATGAAACTCTGAGAAGTGTGATTTAGACTTAGAAGTTGTTGAAGATAAGTTTCTAATGCATGGAGGTGCTCTTTATCTTAAAATTATTATTCTGTATTATTTTGGCATAGTAGAGGTCTGACTTCAGAGTGGGAAAAATTGGGGATCAATTACCACCTCTCTCGTATGTTGGCTATGCGACTACTGTTGTCATTCAATAGATTAGTCTTTGTGACACAATTTGTGATTTTTTTGGCAAAGATACTGGAGCCAATTGACCCTTTTGTGTCATAAGTAACTCTAAAATTCTAATTTATGAAGAAGTGATTAATCTGCAGTCAAACAGGAAGTTTATTTCAGTGTTACCTATCCCAGTGAAATTACATGTCCAGCACCCTTGTACCCTCATTCTTTATATTTGCACATGTAAAGATATGTAATATATGTCTACATATCATCCCAATAAATAAAATTCCTTGACATAACACATTTTTGTCTTATGTCTTCATTGACTATCTCAGGGCCTCATAAATAGAAGGTGCTTTTAAATATGTGTTGAATTAAATTTGAAGGAGTTACCTATTTGGGATAACTGCCATTTTGATGAAAAAATAAGTAGGATGTTTTTACCAAAGATCTCTCAGAATGATCAACGTATATTTTAATTCTTCTTGCTAAATAAGTTGGTGTTTTCGAAGAAAGACCTGTGAGAGTATGAGTTGTTTCACCCAATCTGCCAAGATGTATGACTGCTAAAAAGAAAAGATTCCAAGTTGAGTAGGCTTCTTGAATGTGCTAAAAGGAGCACATGGCCATGTATTTCTATGAAAATTGTGGGCAATGAAAGCACAGGCAAAAATGATGAGAATATGCTTCTGTTCCAAAGTCTGACAGATTAATTGATCATAAAAACCAGAGGTGGAAGAAATCTTGGATGTTATCTTCTTCAAATGTGTTATTTCACAGATGAGGAAACCTGAGTTTTGAGAAGTTGGGTAGCTTGCTAAAAGTCACATAGATAATGGCAGAACCTGAATTTGGTCCCAGGTTTTCTGACACCAGGCAGTTTTCTTCTCACTGTACCACTTGTGGAGAAAGGACATTATTAGTCTTGGTTAGATTTAAGCCATCTTTTTATTTCTGTTAGTGCACTAATATGTCTGTGTACATAAACTAGGAAGGAAATGAGAATGACAGATTTTAAAATATTCCTTGAAATACAACACTAGAATGGTAGACATGCTTCTAAATGCTATGCAGTTAAAATATTGATATCAGAAAGTGAGATTTGTAGCTTTGGTCTGTGTGCTCACTTTATCAATGTTAATGTCAATCACCCTGACAGTGCTATGATTTGAAAGTTATCTTGCTAGTTCCTGTTCTGGCCCCAGGCTCAAAGGTATTTGCATAAGACTCCTCTCTTTGGTGGAGATTCATGACTCAATATTCCCCACCTATATAAAGGAAGAATTGGTGAGAACTTGAGAAAGGAGAATGGTTAGTCTTCTGGTTTCCAGCTTCTAAAGGATAAGCATTAAATTTCTAGATTCTTTTCAGGAATTTTCCCCTAATATAAGGAAGAGAAACTCTGGAGAAAGCTCAGATAATAGAGGTACTCATTTCTGTATATATTGACTGCTTCTAACTTGTAGAGAAAAGAAAGACTTCTTTTTTTCTTGGACTTGGAAAAGAATTCCAAGAAAGACTTCCCAGAGTCTTTCTCTCTTCAGAGATCTTACTCATTGACTAGGAAAACTGAGTTTTGGCTTTGCAAATTATCCTGGTAAATGACAGCAGGTTGAAACTAAATAAAAATGAGAATCTTGAAGAAAATCAAAATAAACTTGTCATCAAGAGGAAAAGTGTGGCATATTAGAAAGAATATTGGATACAGAATCAGGTGAGTTGTTTAAACTCAAACTTTGACATTTTCCTACTGTAACCATTGACCAATGATTTAGCCCTTCTGTACCTGCATTTGTTCATTTGTAAAATGAAAGGGTTAAATTGCATGATCTTTAAGACTCCTTTCAATTCTGTATCTATGAACTACAAAACTACACATGTATGGGCAAAAGAGGAAGGTAGGCTGGCTAGGTGATGAGTGAAATGAGTGATGAGCCACTAGGTAACCTGTGTGCTCTACAGTGGTCTTGGTGAAGTTAGTGGAAACAAGGTGGGAAGATACAGATAAAAGTCACATAAGCTAGAAATATGTGGGTGGGTTGTCATCTGCATTGTGAGATGGAATGCAAATACCAGTGAGGTCATAGGGTCATTTGAATATATAAGCATTTTAGATACTCATAAGACCAACCTTGGCAACATGGCATCTGTCTTTTCCTCAGACTTTTAAAGGCTCATATAAAATGTTAATTGATATAACTATAGTTCCATGTCCTCCAACTCCATCCACCTCCCCAAAATAGTGGTGTCTGAAGGCATTTTTTTTCCTGTCATTTCTCTTTCAGCCTGTAAATATGCTCACATTTCCCAAATTCTCAAAAAAAAAAACCTCTTAATCGATATTTCAATTTCCACTAACTATTGTCAAGTATCTATTTTGCTTTTTGTGGCTAAAATCTTTGTAAAGGCTTCCACTATCTCTCCTCTCACTCTTTGTTAACCTCTCTCAATCTGATTTGTGAGTTCATCATCGCATCAATCGCACTGCAATTGCTCTCTCCAAAGTTACCAATTGTCTCTTAATTGCCAAATCCAATGATCTCTCAATCTTTAGTTTCAGTCTCTAAAATGGTACCAATATATAAATATCAAGTGGTGTGTGTGTGTGTGTGTGTGTGTGTGTGTATGTATATATATATAAATATATATATATATATATAGTATATGTATTGTCTATATGTTTATATCTTTCTATGTTTCTCTGTATTATTTATATTTGTTAGGTTTTGTTTTCATAACCTGGTAATGTTTCTTTGTATTCATGTACCACTTCTTGTTTAGGCATTCTCCAGCTGAGGGGGGCTTAGTTCTTTGCCACTGCAAAAGAAAAGAAAAAGTATTGCTATAAATATTTTAGCATATCTGGGATCTTTCTGTCTCTGATATCTTTGTGGTATATGCGTTACACTGAGATATTGGCTTAAAGGGAGTTATGTGTGTGTGTGTGCATGTGTGGGTATAGCTAAAGATATGGATTGTGTGTGCATTTCTATATGTTTACATGTATATCGATATGTACATGTATATTCATATATATGAAGAAATGAGTGTGAAGAAAGTTCTGTGTGTATACATACATACATATATATAAACATGAATGTATACATTTATACATATTCACTTGTGTATATAGTTAGATGTATATGTACATATTCACTTGTGTGTATACTTACATATACATATGTATGCATATATTCACTTGAGTGTATATGTACATTTGCATGCATGTATATATGTGTTTATGTGCGTATAAAAATTAACTTGTAGTTGCTATCCATACAGTAAAACACCCTTACTGCATGGATAGCAATTACAAGTGAATTTATCTGAGGAATACTGATTAACATTAGTTGAGGAGAAAGAATGGGAAGAACCTAGAACTAGGTATTTGGCAATCATCACAGAAACAAAAGCACAGCAGGCAGGCTGAGTCCAAAAGAATCTAGGAGACTCTTCCCTTCTAACTGCCTCTGTCATGTATGCTTAAGGTTACCTGTATGCAGTGTGATTCAGGGGATGAGAGTTGTTCATCTTTGAGAATCTTAAAGTGCATCCTTTGAAGGAGAGAATGTGGAGGAGGATAGTATGTTTTCTTCCTCTGTTTGATGAGGGGCTAATAATATTTGATCAGAGTATCATAGGATTTTCGAGATTGAAAGGATCTCAGAAGTCCTATAGTCAAATCCACATCAGAAGACTGAATCCCCAAGCAAAAACTTCCAAGAGTTTGAAAGGAATTCTCTCCTTTCACAAGATGGGATTTCTCCAGTGGTTAATTTAAACACAGGATTTAATCTTTTTCAAGTATTGAAAGAACTCCAAGTATCCAACTCCCATCAGCATGATCATACACAGTTCAATAAGGGGTTATAACATCAATATTCCACTGGTAACACTAGAGACCATCACAGCTATACATTTCAAGTAAAGGCCAATGGCAATCATATCTTTTGGCAGAGGAAGACATTCAAAGGCTAACTGCATTTTGAAGTTACACATCCATGTTTGCTATCAAAGAAATCAATCCACAGTTCTCTCTGTAAAATAATCTGTTACAAGTTAAAAGTTTAAAGAATGACTTTTTCTACCTCTATATTTCTAAGAACCCAAATGAGATTTAGTAAACTGCATAAAATTAATGTGGTAGCTGGACCTAGAAAAAAAGAATGTTGGACTTGGAATCAAGAGAAAGCTGGAATCGCAGCTTTGCCACTTACTAGCTCTGTGATCCTTAACAAGCCAATTAACCTCTCTGAGTCTCAGTTTCCTCATCTGTAAAATTAGGCTAATATCTCTAGTACCCCTCCGCCATGGAGATGTTGTGAGGTAAATGACTTGTAAACCTTAAAACACTGTAACAATGTTTACTTATTATGTTTCTTTAATTTTTAATATTGAAGCACACTAAAGATAATCACATTCCAATAAGTTTAATTAAAGGGTACTTAGTAGAAATAGCACTGAATATGTGTTCAAAAGAGATGATAATGTATCTGGAAAAAGTATCAGATTTAGAAGTTTCTGTATTTCCAATGGTCAGGATTTAAAAGCCAGCTCTGCAATTTACTACCTGTGTCACCATGGGCAAAGTACATCATGCCTCTGAGTCTTTCTTTCTTCCTTTGTAAAACCAAGAGATTGAATTTGACAATGTTGTTTTCTTAACTTCAGTTCCTCCATCTATAAAATAAATGATTTGGCCTCTGTAATCTCAAAGTCCCCCTTTAGTTCTAACATTCTCCAATTTCAGAAGCTGGGTATGATTCTGAGCTTTTTACTTGTTACATTGAAGAGGTCTCTTCACTTCAAATCCTGGATCCTTGGACTATATACAAGGTCTATATAATGCCTTCCTTTTTGTTTTAAACTTTCTACACGTCTCTGGTTCTATTAATTTAAATTTCAGTTATATTCTTAACTGGACAAAGTGAAAGCTTTAACAGGTATTTGACAGCTCTGTTTCTGAGTTAGCAGAGGATGTGAGTAGATTCTTAACTTCACTAAAGCCTCAGGTCCTGTCCCCAAAGAACATTTTGGGAGTTTTAAGTGACTCTTGTCAATGTTGCCATATTTTACTTTTTTGTTTTGAAACATAACTCTTATCCTTACTTTCTCAGAATTTAGTTTTTCTCTCTTTGTTGGAAGAAAAAAAAACAATATTACTTTCCTTCTTTTACTTTGCCTTACCAAATAAAAGCTAAGACAGGCCTAACCTCGATTTACTGGTTTGCATATGTAGCTGCCTGATTGAATTCTACCTGAATTATTAATGTGGGACTCAAGTGCATATTCATAGTGAAGTTTATTAATTCATAAAGCAGCTGCTGTAAGGCAGTTGAGTGGAGGGACCAGTGTCCTCTGACTGAAGGGGCAGAGAAATAATTCTCACAAGTTTTCTAGCTATTCAGGTCCATCACTGTCTCTACTTTTATTATGCAGCCAAAGCAAGTCTTCCTGGGATTAATAGTACTTTGTGTGCCCCAGGGAAAAGATTCCCTCCTACTAACATGAGACCAGAGCAATCAGAGAGGTTTGGATCTAATTTCTCAAAAGTACATAGAGTGAAATATCCAACTTAATGAGACTTCTGAAGTAGACAGCCAATTTCAGTTATTTTTCTTAAGATGATGGACTGAATGATTTGATTACTTCCACAATAAATGTAACTGGCAGGATAGGGGTGTGCCTCATTAGAGAAAAAGAGGAAGAGATCTCTCACAGAAAATGAGAAAAAAATAAGCAGGAATGTGTAGATTGAGAATGAAGTAAAATTCGGAACAATGATCAGCCAGGTAAAATGGCAAATATAAGCATGGAAGGAAAACCCCATGCCCTCTTGTCACCTTTCTTCAGTTTCTCAGAAAAAAACTACATTTTAATTAGCTCTACATGTATTAAAATAATGAATTAATGAATATTAAAAAGGATTTACTGAAGCAGATTTCCAGTTCAAGACAATCTGGAAGGTCACTGGGAAGATTCTGTCACACTGGGCTGGGGGAGCAGAGTGAGGTTCTGTGTCAGCCATACCTGTTCAGAAGGAGCTGGAACAGGGTTAGGCTACTGAATCACTGGCAGCAGTTGTAGTTTCTAGACTTCTTAAGTTACTGAAGCCACAAACAGCTTTGAAGGCCAGTGGAAATGGTCTCTCATTTGGCTGAGAGGGGAACATGGTCCAGCCCAAGCTCCAGGGCAGCTGCAGCCACTGTTGAAATGGAAGCTGCTTAGGGGGCCATCCATTCAGCAAAGAGCTCACAAGTCAAGTAATTGGCTGGGGAAAATGAGCAAATGGGGAAATAAGAAACAGACTATAGATTGTAACTTTCTCGGTGAAGAGGTATTTTTTTTTACATCATTGACAAGGAGAATCAAAACATACAACCAGAAGAAGACAACAAAACCAAAAATCCTCCATCCAAAGCCTCCAAGAAAAAGCAGAATTGGTGTCAGGCCATGGAAGAGCTCAAAGAGTATTTTGAAAATCAAGTAAGAGAGGTAGAGGAAGAACTGGAAAGAGAAATGAGAATGATGCAAGAAAATCATGCAAAACAAGTCAAGAGCTTGCTAAAGGAACCCCTTTCCTAAAAAATGCTGAAGAAAATAATACCTTTAAAATTAGAGTACCCCAAATGACAAACGAGGTTGGAAAGCTCACTGAAGAAAATAATTCCTTAAAAATTAGAATGAAGCAAATGGAAGCGAATGACTTTATGAGAAATCAAGAAATTACAAAACAAAACCAAAAACATAGAAGAAAATGTGAAGTATCTCATTGGAAAAACAAGGGCATAGAAAATGGACCCATGAGAGATAATGTAAAAATTTTGGGACTACCTGAAAGCCATGCTAAGAAAACAGCCTAGACATCATCTTTTTAAATTATCAAGGAAAACTGTCCTGATATTTAAGAACAAGAAGGCAAAAATAGAAATTGAAAGAACCCACAAATCATCTCCTGAAAGACATCCCAAAAGAAAAAACTCTTAGGAATATTATTTCCAAATTCCAGAGTTCTCAGGTCAAGAAGAAAATATTACAAGCGGCCAGAAAGAAGCAATTTGATTTTGGGAAAACACAATCAGGGTAACACAAGATTTAGCAGCTTCTATACTAAAGGGATCACAGGGCTTAGAATATGATATTCAGAGGTCAAAGGAGATAGGATTAAGACCAAAAATCACCTGCTCAGCAAAACTGAGTATAATACTTCAAGGAAAAAATGGAAGTTTGGTGAAATAGAGGACTTCCAAGCATCCTTGCTGAAAAGACCAGAACTAAACAGAAAACTTTCAAATACAAGACTAAAGAGAAGCATGAAAAAGGAAACAGGAAAGTGAAACCATAAGGGACTTATTAAAGTTGAACTGTTTACATTCCCACATAGAAAAACGAAATTTGTACTTCATGAGACCTTTCTCAGTACTGGGATAGATGGAGGGAATAGACATACACATATGTACATACATATAGAGTCAGAAGGCACAGAGTGAGATGAATATGAAGGAATGATATCTAAAAAAAGAAAATTAAGAGTTGAGAGGAATGTATGAGGAGAAAGAGAAAGGGAAAGGTAGAATATCATGAATCATCTCACATAAAAGAGGAAAGGAAGAACTTTTACAAAGGAGGAAAGGAGAAGGTGAGAGGAAATAATTGAGCCTTCCTTTCTTTGGATTTGGCTTCAGAAAGGAATAACATACATGCTCAATTGGGTATGGAAGTTTATACTATCCTACAGGAAAGCAGGGGGAAGAGGGTTGGGGGGGGATAATAAAAGGGCTGGAAGATTGGGGGAAGGGGTAATTAGAAGTAAACAATTTGGCAGGGACAGGTTCAAAGGAGAGGATAGAATAAATGAAGGGCTGGAAAGGATAGAGGGAAATATAAGTGACTGTTGTAGAAGCATTTTGCATTACTACATATATATCATCTATATTGAATTGCTTGCCTTCTCAATGAGGGTTGGTGAGGAGGGGGAGAGGGAGAGAATGTAGAACTCAAAACTTTAAAAATAAATGTTTAAAACTGTTTTTAGGTGAAACTGGGAAATAAGATACATAGGCAATAGGGTATAGAAATCTATCTTGCTCTACAGTAAAATAGAAGGAAGGGAATGAGGAAAGGGTAATCAGAATAAATGCTGTCCTGGTAAGGGGGTGGGAGAGA
>CM053770.1:392798864-392829047 GCA_028658325.1 Potorous gilbertii | reverse complement strand
GAAGAACAATGCTTATCATCAGGTAAAGACATAAGAGTCAAGGCCTCTGTATCCCATACATCTGAAATAGATATCCAATGGGCTCAGGCCATGGAAGAGCTCAAAAAGGATTTTGAAAATCAAGTTAGACAGGTGGAGGAAAAACTGGGAAAAGAAATGAGAGAGATGAAAGAAAAGCATGAAAAACGGGTCAATACCTTAATAAAGAGACCCAAAAAAATGCCGAAGAAAATAACACCTTGAAAAATAGGCTAACTCAATTGGGAAAAGAGGTTCAAAAAGCCAATGAGGAGAAGAATGCTTTCAAAGGCAGAATTAGCCTAGTGGAAAAAGAGGTGCAAAAGCTCACTGAAGAAAATAGCTCTCTCAAAATTAGAATGGAACAGATGGAGGCTAATTATGTCACGAGAAACCAAGAAAACTGAAAATAAATAAATTTAAAGAAAAAGAAAAAAGAATTAAAAATAATTTTGGACTAAATAAGATAATTCTCAAGAACTAATGAGTTAAAGAATTAAACATTCAAACAGAAAATTTCCCAAAAATGACAATAATGAGATAACTTACTAAAAGTTATGTGCTCAATAAGTCTGAGAAAATTACATTTCTAAACAATGTCATCAACATGATAGAAAGAAACTAAATCAATTAGTTAATAATACAACTAATAATACTGAAAATACAAATATATTACCAAGCTGAGCAACAAAGTAGAAAGTTTGAAAATTAAAGAAGAGAATAACATAACAAAGAAAAATATTAAATTGACAAATAAAAGACTTGATTTGTGAAGAAAAATCTAATAAAACAAAGTTAGATAATCTGATATTCTTAAAGAGAGACAAAATTATTGATGTCAAAAATGAGAAAGAACTCAAAAACTGAAAAAAAGAGCTAAAGGAAAATATCAGAAACTATTTTGCCCAATTACATGTTAACAAAATTGGTGAGATAGGAAACAGAAGCATAATTAAAAGAAATAAAGAAATAAATAATATCCAACTTAATAAGAGAATAGGCAATTTAAATGACACAACTAACTTCCAAAGGGGAGAAAACAATATCTGAACAACAGATAGATATACAGGTCAATTTTATCAAATACTCAGAGAAGAATTCTAATATCATGTGAACAGTTTATTTCAATTACAAAATGACATCCTTCAAATCTCTTCTTTTTTATATATATTTTTAATCTACATCCTTAAACTAGAGAGTGGGTCAGCAACAGGGATAAGTGTATAGAGTACTGAGTTTATAATTGGAAAAACTCATCTTCATGAGTTCAAATCTGGTCTGAGACACTAATTAGTTGTGTGACACTGGGCAAGTCTTTTAATCCTGTTAGCCTCATTTTCCTCATCTGTAAAATGAGCTGGAGAAGGAAATAGCAACCATTCTAGTATCTTCATCAAGAAAACCCCAAATGGAGTCATGAAGAGTCATATATGAATACAATGACTCAACAATAGCAAATTAGAGAGAGCGCAGAGAAAGAAAAATGTAAATTAATATCCCTAATAAATATTGATGCAAAAAATCTTGAATAAAATATTTACAAATTATTTACATAATAAATTGAAAAGATATCATGATCAAAGTTCTTTTATATGGACAATATAAAGTTAGTTCAAACACAGGAAAGCTACAAATATAATAAACCATATTAACAAAATAAATCATAAAACCATAGAATTATATCAATAGATATTAAGAAAGATTTTGACAGAATTGAGCACTCATTTTATTAAATTCTAGAAATTTTAGGAATAAATGGACTTTTCTTTAATATAGCAATTAATATATTGATATCTATGCAAATTCAAGCACACTCATCTTTTTTAATGAAGAAATGTTAAAATCCTTTCCGTTAAGATCAGGGGTAAAACAAGGAAGCCAATCATCAATACTTAGAATTTGACATCAATTTAGGAAATTCTATAACTAAATGCAAGAAAAAATAAATTTAGTGATTAAGCTCAAGCATAGAGGAAAAAATATTTTTGATCGATATGATGGTATATGAAAGAATTCTGGAGAATTAACTATAAATAGAATAATTCATAACTTTAGAAAAGTTGTAGGATACATCTACTTATTTATCTATATCATATAACATTAGCATTTGTCTCTAAAATTATCAATGGAGACAAGCAGGAATAGTTAGAAAGTGATATCCTGTTCAAAATAACTTCAGAATTTACAAAATATTTGGAAGTGTATCTATGAAGAAGTAAGCAGGGACTATATTAATCCAATTATAAAGCCCTGTTTGAAGAAATAGAGGCCAAATAACAGAAGAAACACTGATGGCTTGGGGCAGTTCAAAGCAACTTTTAATTAATTAACATTGTTCAATTAATTTAGCTATTTGGTGTTGTACAAATCAAACTCCAAAAGAAACAATTTACCAAGCTAGAAAAATTAATAACAAAATTCATGTGGAAAAGGGTCACAAATACAAAAGGGTAAGAATGAAACAAGTGAAAGATCTATTAGTATCAGATTTCAAACTGTATTTCAAAGTAGAATTTAATAAAATGGTACTGCTTTAAAAAGAAGGGTAATTAAATGCAACATATTAGGTATATAATATATATATATATACATATATATATGCATATATATGTATATATATATATATATATATATATATATATATATATATATATAAGCAAAGAATTTAATAGCATAGTGTTCAATAGACCCATAGATCTTTGGGGAAAAGACTCACTACTTAACACCACCCCCTCATTCAAAACAAACAAACTTCTGTATAACTGAATAAAAATCTAGAAAATAATTAGGATTAGACCAACACCTTACACCAGTGATGTCAGAAAATGAGTCATTGAACCCTACATAAAGATCCCTACAGACCTCATATTGACTTAGAAAAACTATACATTGACATTCTGTATATTCTACTGTACTGTTATTTATTTTGTTAACTATTTCTCAATTACATTTTAATCTAGTTTCAGCAACACTCACTTTGAGGTACTGTAGCCAGTGTGTAGTCACCTCTGCTTTGTATCATACATCAAGATAAATGTCAAATGAATACATCCAGAAATAAAAAGTTACACTGTATTCTCATGACTTCTTATCCTTTTCCCACTCATTCAAGATGAGTTTGTCCCAAAGTTATGAATTAGGCCCTCTTCTTGTCCATATTAATCCTTTCCCCTAGTGACTTCATCTACTACCAAATCTTTAAGCATCATCAATTCAAATGACTCTCAGTTCTCTATCTCTAGTCAACCTTATTACCAGAGATTCATATATTTCCAACTTTTGGCAGAGGTTTTAATCTCAATCTTAATAAACTCGAAGTGATCATCTTTCCCTGCTTCTTAAATTCCTGTCCTTAATTTCTCCTTTTCTGTCAGAAGTGCCACCATCCAACAACATTGTAATTACCTATAAATCTTTTCTCTCTCCCACATATCAAAGCAGTTGGCCACATCCTTTGATATCTATTTCCAAAACATGTGACTGGATCTTCCTTTCCATTCCCATAGCAACTACCATAATTCCATCTCTCATTATTTTTCGACAAGATGATTATAACTGTGTGCCGTTTTTCTTCCCTCCAGTTTATCATCTCATCAGTGTATCTTCCTTATTACTGTCTGCATAATTGACTTAATGCAACATTATTATTCCTTCACTTAAAATTTTTCAGTGATTTTCATGAGATTTCCCAAGAATTAACTATAAATTCCTGAACTCATTAATACTTCCCCAATGTTCATTCTAATCTACCTGTGTACCTTTTATGTCACTACTTTCCCTCAGGTAGTTTACATTCCAGTTGAACTTCTTTCAATATCCTTCCCTAACACTAATTCTACTGCACCCCCTCCATTCTTACTCTACCCTCTCCTATCTCTTTGTTAGGGCTCATATTTTCCCTCATGCCTGGAATAGAAAAAAAATCTTGTCTTTCTAATTTCAAGACCTAACTCATATGCCACCTCTTTGATTCTACCACCCACTTATAACTCCATCCCAAAATGAACTCCTCCTCCTCATATTTCTCATCCACATTACTTTGAGAACAGCTTCTTTGGCTTTATTTCATTCTTCTTTGTATAGTCATTAACTATGTACTAGTCCTTCCAATTACATTGTAAGATAGTTGAAAGGAGGGACTGTGTTGTATCTACCTTCCTATGCCTAGAACCTAGCATCATATTTTAAGATAATACATGCTCAATGAATGTTCAAGTTGAATTTAATTATCATCATATAGCTAAGGAAACTATGGCTTCAAAAGATTAAATTACTTGACTATAGTCCTATGAATACTTAGGGTTTGAGCTTGGTTATTTTTGTCTTCTTTCTTTTTCTCTTTTTGTATTTCGTTGATGTTTTTGAGTTTATATCACATGCATGTATATATGTATATAATATATATAGTGTGTATGTAATATGTATATATATATATATATATATATATAGAGAGAGAGAGAGAGAGAGAGAGAATGTGTGTATTTTTCTGTATATATCTCTGTGTGTGTAAATATCTACATGTAGGTGTAGTATATATCACTTCACAAAGATCATCTGCATAAAAAATTAGTAAGAAAAAATAACTTTAGTATAATCTGATAGAATATACAATGTGCCACACCTGGAATTGATCACCACTGCAGAGAAAGCAAGCAGGTACATTCTCAAGTCTTTGAGGCCAGATATGTGTACTATAATTATAGAACACTTACTATTTATCTCTTTTTGTTTTGGTGGTTACTGTTCTTTTCATTTACATTATTGTAGACATTGTATCATTTTCATGATTCTGCTAACTTAATTTAACATATTTCCTAGTCCTTTCATGTGTTTCTGTATTGTTCATAGTCATCATTTCTAACATTACAGTATTAATTTTTTACATTCATACACCAAAACTTCTTTGGATATTCCTCAGTCAATGGAATTTATATTTCCAATTCTTGGTAGCTTCAGAAATAACAGAATCTCAGGGTTTTTTTTTTTACTCCAATTCTGATGTTCTTTCATAGTACCGTGTCCATGAGTGGTATCAAGGAAATATCACTTACATTTTCTTCGGAGAAGTAGAGTTTCTTAATAATCATAAAAAAGATAGTAAAACTCGAACATAAAAGTATGAAAGGATGCTTTAGGCAAAGAGAAGTGAAGTGAGTCTCATCATAGTATTAGATGTGAACCAAGGGGTACAGTAATCTGTTAATGGTATGGATAAACTGTCTACCTCAGGGAGACCACACACTTCTCAGGCAGATTAATGGGTTTGGTCAGGTTAATGGGTTCAGGTCTGTCAATGACTCAAGCTACTTCTTTATTACTTAACTTCTCCTTAGAAGAGACCCTTCAGGTATATTTGCTGTGCCAGCAATTTTAGGAGTTTAACAACTCAGTGCCATTAGATCTTGTTTCTGCAACTGTGATTAAACAGACACACATCACTTGCTGTGCCACAATTTAGGAAGCTCACCTTTGCTGAATTAGTGCCCACTGAGCACTGCAAATATTTAAAATGTCAATCCATTTGATAATGTCAGGTAGGATGACAAATACCATAAAATGGCACCAAGGAAACATTCAGCCCATGCAGTAGAATACTTAACATCTCTTTCCTTCAAGATAAAAATGAGAATTAAATTGGAACAGAGAAACCCTGACAAAGAGACTAAGGTCAGCGAATTTAATCATCCAAAGTGGTACATGTTCTATCTACGTACTGCTTTAATAAACTCCCACAGTTCTACCACAGAATGGACTCCATGGGTTGTTAATTTCTATTGACAGAAGATTAAAGAATTCATACCATACAGATATAGCTAGTACCATTTTTAGATATCTACAGAAGTTTGCTATAGGATCTCAGCTCTAACTGGAAGGATCAGAATTCCAATGACATCTTTATTGCAGGTTCAAGTCAAGGAAGGAAGGAACACATTATGCTAGAGTATATATTTTTTTGGAATATCAGACTATACCATTTTACCTTAAGCAGATTGCAGACTGCCAAGAAATTCCTTCTATGAAAATTATGTTTCTTAACATCAAGCCCAAGGATGAGACATTCTTGCTGACAACTAGTGATTTTCATCAGCAAGGTTTTCATTAATTCTACTCATATTTGTTCATCCTTGTGTTTTTAGAGAGCATTGAGCTAAATCCTTGCTTACATAGTCAGAGCAGAGAGCAGAAGGCATTTAAGAGGAGCACTACGCCATAAAAGAAAAAGAAAAGTATAGGGCTGGATTGATTTAAGAATACTTATGTAGTAATGAACTTTCTTTTGATCTGAACCTGTGATTTCATTAGGAGCTTTTGTTGAAAATAAACAAGCAAACATTTCCTACTGATTCATACACACATATTGAGCCTTATGGTCTTAAAAATGTTTGATAGGGAAGGGAGTTGACTTTGGAGTGGAGGAGGAGAAGCGAGCTAAGAGTTAGTTAAGTGACTTATCCTGAATCACTGGTCCAATATGTTTCAGAGGAACGTCTTCCATATTGAAAGGCCAGCACTACTTATTGCTACATGATGCTGCTCTGAAATACACATACAAGTCATATACATGAGAAATTCCAAGATATAATAGAAAGAGAATGTTCTGGGAAGCAAGAGACTCCTCTCATTAGAATGTAAGCCCCTTGAGGTCAAAGTATGGTTCATTTTGTATCTTTACATCCACAGAACTTAGCATGACACCTGGTATATACTGAGTACCATATCAATTCTTGTAAAATGAAAATCAATCTTTAGTCTTAGATCTGTCACACTTTAATTCAACAATTATCAATTAACTGCCTACTATGCAATGATAGAGGAAATATCATATGGGCTCAGAATCAGGAAGATCTAAGTTCAAGTCTTGATTCTAACATATCTTGGTTTGTGACCCTAGACAAGTCACATTTTAGCCTCATTTTAAATTTAGAGAACTCTATTCACATGAACATACGTTCATATGAATACTTACCCTCTCAAGGAGAGGGGAGAGGAAAGAGAGACAGAAATTGGAACTCAGAATTAAAAAAAAAAACAAATATCAATTTTTTAGCACATAATTGGGAGAAATAAAATATTATTTAAAAAAATAAATGTGTTTTATATATATTACATAAAGTTGTATGGGGAAGCTAGGAAACTCAATGGATAGAGCACCAGGACTGGAGCCAGGAAGACCTGAGTTCAAATCAGTTCCAGTTTCTTACAATCTGTGTGACTCTGGCATTTCATTTAAGTTTGCCTCAGTTTTCTGATTTATAAAATAATCTGGAGAAGGAAATGGTGAACCAGTTCAGTGTCTTTGCCAACAACATCCCAAGATAGAGTCATGAAGAGTTGGACACAACTGAAACAAATAAACAAGAAATATGTTTGTGTATATACACACATATACACATACATATAAATACACATTTATATACACACATATATGTATACATGTATACATATGTATACACACATATATGTGAGTATATATACATATATAAAACACTTCATTTCTTTTTTAACTTTATAAACATCATTAATAAATTGTTTTGTATATATACACATGCATCTGTATATGTATATATGTGTGTATATATGTATATAACTTCATTAATTTTCCCAAACCTTAAAGCTCATTTTTCTTTTTTTAAATAATTTTATTTATTTTTACATCACCTACATTTCTCCCAGTATTCCACTCCCTCCCAAAGAGCAATCCCATATAACACAAAATATTTTTAAAGAAGAAAAGAAGAAAAGATGAAGAAAAAAATCAGTAGAACTGATTAATATAATAAAAACATCAGAAAATGTATTGTGTAGCATACTCTTGGACCTCTCACTTCTACAAAAGAGTAAGGAATCTCTAGGACTTTAAATTTCAAAGTAAATGCTGATTTACATTTGTATAGGGGTTTCTCTCATCTGGGATTTTCCTACACCAACAAAACTATAGGACTAGTTCCCTCCCTCCCCCAATACCCTCCAAAACGTCATGATGGCACCTTGCTAGCTATAGGATTTTAGGCAACTCATTCTTCTCCCTGAACCAACTCCTCCAGCCTTTATATGAAGAGTATGTTCCAGATATTATATAAAGTCCCTTTCAATGATTAGAATCTCTGCTTCTATGGGCAATATTAAAATAATTTGGAGATATTTTCTCTTTAAAAATATGAAATCCCATATTGTTATAGCAACCAATAAAAGCAAATCAGCTTGATTTTTTTTGTCTCCAAATGCAATTATTTCCAAAATTTTTCTCTCATTTAAAGGATGGGACCAATTTAACCATTACAAATGAAGCAGATTCACAAAATTCAAAAAGTGACCCTGGGGAAGAATCCTCAGGTTACTCACTACACTACTTTTCCTTTGCTTTTTCATTATTCAACTCTAACCAACAAGGATAGAAAATATCCTCTCAGTTCTTCTGTAAATAGTTAGGAAAGGTTGTTATGAGGACAACATGCAAAAATAATTTTAAAGCTCTTTGCAAACCTCAAAGTGCTATATAAATGCAAGCTATTATTATTTTAATTTATTATTTAACTGGGTTTACAAAGTCCTTTATATATAATATCTTATTTAATTCTCACAACAAACCCAAGATGTATATACCACTATTGCTTCAAAGGATGTTTTGTTGCGTCCAGGTCTTTTTTGTCCAAGTTTTTACGTAAGTTGATTCTTTGATATAATTAATTAACGCAATCAGCTGTTAACCAGGAGTGGGTTGAGCCTATCTAGTGACTCTCCTGATGCAATTTTGCTTGGAAGGCAACATGGTGAAGTAAAAGTGATGTTAGATCTGGAGTCAGCATTCAAATACTGACTATTGTTACTTTCTGCCTGTTGACCTACAGGTCGCAGTTTCCTTATCTATAAAAATATAGAATTCAACCTTGAAAATTCCTTCTCTTTTGAAATTTATCATTCTGTATTTTGAGAACTCCAGCCTAATCAGTTTATTGTATCTGGCAATCCTGAGAGGGAAATGTTCTCTGCAAGATTGTTATTTTTGTTTTATTTTGTTCAATTTTTCACTTGCATTCTTTAAAAATCTCTGAGCACAGAGCAGTACTTTGATGACTTCCCACCAGATTTTTGATGATCTCTATAGAATAACGATCAGATGTTGTTGCTAACAATTCCAATCTCATTCCTTTGTTCTACCTTTTCTTTTTAACGGTGGCACATAATCTAGTCTTCTCTCCCAACTTTCATGCCACCTAGTGGGTTTGATATACCAGAGAGTAGCTGCTACTCTTGGGTTCAATGAATGCCGTGGGAGGAAAACAATTTCTACAAAAAAATCCTCTCCCTAGTTAAATCTGAGATATATTCTCTCATTAATATGCATAGTGTCTGTGGGAAGAATTAGGACAAATAGAATAATATCCTAGTGAGGCACACTACTCTAAAATTTGCAAGATCTGTAAGTCCATTTTCTCTTCAGGGAGGCCTTGCAGAACCTCTCCCTAAGTACAAGATCTCTGCTGGGTGGAATGCTTGTCTGAGCTCCCAGGACCTGCACCTCTCCACAGCTTGACTCTCAATTGCCAGTCAGCTCTGTCCTGGTCCACAGTTGACACATTTCTGCTGCTAGCATTCCTGCTCCTGGAAGCTGCTTCCTCCCTTGAGTGACCGTGAATTATCCATCTGGAGTGCTTTTCTCTTGTCAGCCTGAAATAAAGAAAACTTCCCAAACAGCAAAAACTAAGGATTTTTTGACCAATGTGAGAGGATTGCAATCTAGGGGTACCATTGAGCATGGTAGAGGGAGCCAAGGTTAAGGACATTCCAACTGGGAGGGAGTTCTGTGGGAAACAGCCTCAGGAAGCTGCCAATGCACGTGGTTTTTCATAACAACCTGAAGTTCACAGAAAAGGCTGGAGGAGGGTTAGGGAACTTGCTTTCATTTTTTTCTTCCTTTCCTCCTTCCTTCCTTCCCTCTTCTTTCTTCCTTCCTTCTTTCTCTTTCTTTTTTTCTTTCTTTTCTAAGCTCATTTTGACAGAGTTCTCCTTGTAACTGACATCAATCATCTTCAGGCAATTGGAAGCTCTGGGATGAAGCAAGGTCAGTTCATGGTCAGCTGCATTCAACATTCCACTACTTTAATTATACTCAAACCCTCTTGAATCAATCCTCCCAAATATGGATAGTGTTCTCCCTTCTAAGAAAGCAACTTTGTGGTTGAGAACCACAGCCTGCTGGGCTTGGATAGGAGACAGAAAACCCATTGTCTCTTTAGGGTCTCTCTCCACAATTTCTCTGACTTCTGCCTCCAGTTATTGAAATCATTGAAAGTTTGCTTTTTCTATTGAGGTTCAAATGGCATGGCTAAATCACTCAAAGATGACAATGATGATATTGATGGTGATGATATTTGTATGATGCCTCAAGATTTACAAAGCACTCAGTATATGCATCTTTTTGATCCTCAAAACAAGTCTATGAGGTAGGAAAGTGGGGAAGAATGTTTATTATGTTATAGTATGTGGCAGGTATTGTGCTAATTAATTTACAAATATAAGCCCATTTGATATTTATAACAATCCTGAGAGGGAGATTGTATTTTTATCCGCATTTTACAGTTGAGGAAACTGAGGCATACAAAGATTAAGTGACTCGTTTAAGGTCACAATGCTAGTAACTTTCTGAGGCAAGATTTGAACACAGGCATTCTTGGTTTCTAAGTCCAGGCCTCTATAATAATGTCATTATCTTGAATCTCCATTCCATTTTGTTGCTCTTACCTTTTGAACACTCATTAGTAACATCTTAGTTCCATTTAGGCCATTAACATCAATTAACTTCTCCAACAGGATATTTACTTCAAAATTATAAGAATATAATGCAATATAGTAATATAATTTATGATATAGCATGTAATATAATACAATGCTGTATTATATTACATTGCATTGTTATATTACATTATGTTATGTCATGTCATGTTATAATATAAAAATAAAATAAGAAAAAAATGTAGACTTTCCTCCCCCAACACCTGAAAAGGAACACTTTCCTGTGTATCACTTCAGTCTCCACGGAGAACGGGCTCAGACTTAACTTAGTTTCTATAAGTTTCCCAGGAAGTTCATATTTAAATGCTTCATGCCACACACTTTACTTCTACACAGTTTAGAGCAGGAACAGATATACTCTGCTTCTTGTTTGCGATGATGACTAGAGGGTTCATACTTTGCGATGAAGAAATATCTGAATTAGCTGTTGAACTAGAAATTTGTGAATATACTAAAAGATTAATCCCCTCTAAGGTGATTCTATGAGCTTCTTGGGGGTGTTCTCAATGTTACTGCTTCTTAGAGACAGTCTTTGCTCTATCTACTCATGAATCATGGTCCATCTCATGGCTTAGCATATATCTGAAATGGAGCCACCTCCTGTTTGTGTTTTCTTTTCTTTGGTACAGAGTTTAGTGAGATCTTGAAAGGCTGCTGGCATATTTCCTCCTTCTTAGATGCCCAAATGCCAGTGTAGTACCTACTATAACAGTTGCAATTAAAACAGAAGTAAGGCAAATTGATGTAATGGAAAAGAGTGACATGCAAAGAAAAGGGAGCCATTGTAATGAAAGAACCCACTCGGCATTGATTGGGCTGCACTTAGTAGACATGAAATGCAAAGTGACAAATTAGCAGCTTCCCCAAAGGAAATTGATGGCAAATGTCCCAAAATGTCTTAGATATTAGTCTCTCAATTAATTGCAATCATTCTATGGTTCTCTTTGTTCAATGCAGTTGATCTTGCCTGATCCCTGAGCTATAAATTGAGTCAAGGCCTTCAAAACCAGTTTAAAAATAACTATGAAAACAACTCCTAGCCTTCTCTGGATTTTCAGTTGTTATGTAAAACAACTTACATAACAACTTCTTAAGTCTGTGCCTCCCATGAGACACCTTCCCTGTTGAAATATATTCAACCCTTCCCCTCTCTGCCCCTCTGGGGCACTGCAGTACTTTGGTGCTGTAGTGACCCCAAATTTCAATTTCCTTTCCTGTATGGTAGCCTGTTTCAGGTTGACATTGTTATTACTGAACATTCCTCTTTCCATTTACCTGTTTCATACCTGATTCGTATTTATGCTTTTGGGTACCTTTTTGACTTCCTCACGCTTGCTGGGAAAGAGTTACTGGAATAGGCCTGTACAACCTGCAGCCCTTGGGCTACTTTCTTGTGAGCCTCAGGCTGCTTGTCACTTGCCCAAGAACCTCTGGTGACCAGCAAAAAATGTAGATGAAAACATGCTTTGTAATATAAAGGAATGTAAAGGAAATCCTTTGATGGGCCCCAGGTTGTGCAGATCTGTCCTAGAACAAAGCCAAAAATCTTGAGAATCTGACCTGGCTGCATAAGCACTGAGGAACTTAGTTTCCCTTATTGAGGAGACATTGAACTCCATAAAAATGAATAAAGGACAAATTGTGAGATGCAGGACTGAACTTTTTGAAGGTCTGGTGGTCTGCGCCTAGAAGCATGTGGATGGCTACTATACTTGACATGCCTTCCTCAATAATCTGTGGGGTTGAGTGGAAGACTAGATAATTTATTGATGAATCTCTCTATATTTACTGAGACTGATTTCAGGCAATGGATGTACAGTTGACCAAAAGGACCATACTTGAATCCTCTTCACCTAGTTAGGACCTGCCAGTGTTTTGCTTCCCTAAAAGAGCCTTTGAGAACCCAGGGTCACCTCTGTGCTACACTGAAGATTGAAGTAGGATTTCATATAGATGAAAAAGTAATAAAGTTGATCCCTAACTTTATAATGTGAAAATATGAACTGCTCCACTGATTTTACTATGGAGGCCCTTTAAAGAGAAGTTTTATTGATAACTTGCGCTTTTATAAAAACAATCATTTCTGGAAATACTGTTCTCTTTTTCTGTGGGCTTCTACACTGAACTCTCTTGAACAAACTAAAAGAACTAAACAAATGCAACTGGTACGGTGATTTGGTTGATGATGATTATAGTATTTTTCCCTAATAATTTATTGCCTCTTTGCTATTAAAATGGAGGTGTATTTCATTATATTTTTTCCAATAACATTACTAGCTTTTAATGTATTCAGAATTCATCATCCTATTTTCATTTATATTATTGTAGGTGTTATATATATTCTATTTCTGCTTATTTTATTCTGTATCTCATCATACAAAGCATTTTATATTTTTTAAAATATTCACATTTGACATTCTTTGTAGCATAGTAATACTATATCACATGAATGCACCACAATTCTTTCAGCTATTTCCCAATCAATAGATACTCACTTTGTTTCCTGTTCTTCAGTTCCAGAGATTTCTGCTATGAGCATTTTTGTATATATTAAACTTTTTTTTAAATCTATCCTTAACCTTTATGGGTTATTATGTCTTGTAGCAGGATTCTGAGTTAAGAGGGGCAAGGAGGGAAGTCATATTTATAGCATAATTACACGTCAATATCTAAAATGTTTCTATCATGTCACAGCTCTACCCACAGTGCATTAGTGGTCTTGTTTTCCCATAGCCCTATAGATGCTTATTTTTCATCCAAAATAATTTTAGGAAATTAATAAAATAGTTCCTACAGAAATTAAAATAAAACAACAATACCCTTTGCCTTTTGCTTCATGCCTCATCTTTGTCTTTGGAAGAAACTCCAGGAGACTGTGATTCTAATCTTTGGAAAACTTTTAATTTCACACCTCATCTTTCAAAAGATAGGTTCCATTTATTCTTGTAGAAATACATATGTGTATTTTGATTTATCTGCCCAATATATAGTTGTATTTCAGTAAGCAGCTGAGCAACAGAGTGGGAAGAGAAAGCTGCATAATGTTTTCTTGTCAATATACCATCTTGAAAACAACTTTGCAGTCACTATTTTGATATTAACTTATTCAATGGTAAATGGAAAAAAAGATAGATGTTTTTGAAGGGCTAACTTTTTTAAGGTAAAAACAATGGTATCAAACTTCAGCAGAAATGAAGGTCACTAATCCATATAATAAAGTTCCCTGAGAGTTATATATTGATTACTTTTAAAATGTATTGTTATTCTTCCTTTATTGTATTTTTTTGGTTAAATTATTTCCCAATTACATTTAATCCGGTTCAAGCTGCACTTGAGAGTGTTGCTTCTGTATCAGTCCCAAACAGCATGTTTGATAATTCTGGTCTAGAAGATTTGATTAGATTCTGAAACCAGTCATGGATACCATCAGCTTTCCTTTACCTTGTGTCTAGGGTATTTTCAGCTAACAACAGTGAAGGTGATAGTATCATAAGACATGTAAATTCATTTTAATTGTGGGATGATCCCTATACCATTAATAGGTTCAAACTATTTGCCAGAGAAATGTGTATTTGCATTTGTATAGTGAGTAGAAGAATAGATGTGAAATTAGGAAGAGTTGAGCTGGAATCCTGGCTCAGACATTTAATAGTGGTATGACTCTTGACAAGTCACTTAACCTTTCTTGGTCCCAGTTTCTTCATTTGTAACATGGAAAATAATAACCTCTGACCTACAAGGCTGTTGAAAGAATAAAATGAAATAATATTTGGAAATCTCTCTACAATTCTTAGGATACTACATAAATATGATTAATTATAGTGATTACACTAATTATTTTCTAAATGATATTTTTACTTGAAAACCTTTCTAGTCACAATTTATTTCACTAAAAATTAGTGGAGTGACAACATGTTTGACAGACAAACTTATATGATGTGTTCCAATTCTGGATCTGATATCTCCTAAGTGTGATCATGGAATAATCATTCAATTTTGTTTATTCATACTTTCCTCCACTGTTCCAGGAGGATAGCAACAATTTTGCTGGGTAAATGGCAAATTTCTCACTTTGAGGAAAATAAATTATAAATTTTAAACTACTGTGAAACTTTGATTTATTATTTTAGTATGCAACATCTTCAAAATATTTGGATGATATGATGACAAAATTCACAAACTGGAAACTTTCTGCATTAGAGAATACTACTATGAGTTAACTATTTATTAACGTAACCTTGAAAGGTTCACTTTTAGAAATCAAGTGAAAATCTCATGGAAAAGAATGGACTTAAACATAAAATATTCAAAATTATAAATAATCAAAATGTTATACAACTCAAATAAAAATGTTACTTGATAAAAGGAAAAGGTTTTCATTTGGAACAATAAGTTGTTTTCATCACCTTCCTTCAGCTACAGCACAAAAATCCTTTTGCTCCTACTATGTGCAAGACACTGATATCTTGGTCCTTTTTTGGGGTTTGTTTTTTTTTTTACAAACTTCAAAAGGTGTTCAGATTTTTACAAACTTCAAAAGGTGTTGGCTTTTGCACTTGTATTTACATTTGCATATAAATTCATGTTTACTCCTGTGAAATTAATGGTTCAGTAACAAGCAGAAAAAATTAACTAACTGTTTTAAAATTCTAACTAATATTCTAAGATTTCACATATGTAATATACATTATTGGTAGCTAGGTAGTGCAACGAAAAGAGTGAAGGAACTGCAGTATCTATTTATATTTGACTTTCAGTACTTACTGGTTGTGTGACTGTGGAGAAGTCACTTAATCTTTATCTGCCTCAGTTTCCTCATTTATAAAAAGGAGTTAGTAGTATCACTTACCTCCTAGGACTATTGTGAGAATAAGATGAGAAAATAGTTGGAGCGGTTCCAACTTTGTAAAGAAGATGAGTATTCTCAGGTGGGTAGTATAAACTGGAACTTCACAGCTAAATAGAATTAGAGATCTATTAAAATGTAAATGACTTGGCTCAATTTTATTTTTAGACAAATGAGACAATTGCCATGAAGCCAGGAAATATCAGGGAGACAAGTCTCTAAGGGACAGGCATGAAGTCTGTGTGATTTTCTAATTCTAATAATAGAGCTAATCATGGTGACAACTGCCAATATACCTGGAATAGGTGATCCTCACATGTAGATTCAACATGTGGGGCACTGAAGAAGATTTCAAAGATTCCTCTATTTTTAGAGCATTAGGTTTCGCAACACCCTTTAGGTGTCAGGGTTCTAACTAAGAAAACACTCACTCTGGCAGGTTAAATCAACTTGTTAATCAGGCAAAGGATACAGAACAGAAACATATGGTACATTATTCACACAGAGAGACCCAGGATCCAGAATGGTCAAGCTTTAGTTACATAGAGACAAAGACATCACAGGAGTATTCACTACCCAAAGACCAACAACAATGCAGAGATTAACCCAAGGGGTAATGGGTGTAGGCTTCTTAAGTCTGTTGGGCCTACATATGAGGATGCTCTAAACAGACACATTCAGCTCTTGTCAGAAGGATTAGCCCAACGGTCATATTTTGCAGTTGGGTAGACCCACCAACTATCATTTGAAGAACCACAGGGTACAAACAGCCTGAGTGGGCACAAATCTAAAATCAGTCCATTCATTAAACCAAGAAATGACTCAAAGATTATGGGGCACTTTAGTTTGCCTAACAATAGGTAAAAAGGAAGACTTGATTCAATGCACAAAGGGGTTTGGGACAAGGTCTAATAAAAGTGAGCCCACTTAATCCATACAAATGCAATAATCCACATTGAAAAAGTTGGGCAACCTGCTTCTAGAAAATCATGATGGACTTTAATGGCACTGCCCTGGATTGGAACATCAGCAGATGTTTTACAGTTGGTTCCAGTATCCTAGCTATAGGATGAAAAGGAACCTTTTTGATTGGCTCTATAGCTGGACCTGGGGGTTTTATAAGAGACCCCAGCTCCCTTCTCTTTCTGCTACCTCTTTGCTGCTCAGTCATGCTCCAAAGAGGGGAGAGAGACCATGATGTAGTGGAGGAGTACTCAGACTCTCCCTATCAGAGACCAACATATGGCCCATAAATACAGTCCTTGGTTTTGTGCCTTGAAGATGGTTCTTTTATAAAAGACAATATTAGCTTTAAGGCTTGCAAAGCTCTTCACAAATATCTTCTTTAATCCTCACGATAGCACAGGGAAGTAGGTGGGGTCATTATCCTCATTTTATAGATGAAGAAGCTGAGCCCACAAGATGTTAAGTGAACTGCCTGAGATCAGTATGGGAATCTGGATTGGAATTCAGGTGAAGGTGATTGGAGACTACACTCTGGTAAGATTTTTAAAGGTCAGGAGAGGAAGCAAACAGGAGTGCCAGGAGGAGAATTTGTGCTGGAGTTGGTAGCTAGGTAGTGGTCTCCAGGAATGAGGAGTGAACTTTAGAATTCAGACTACTGGCAGCTGACACAGAGATTCATCCAGTCAATTAGTCAATCAAAGAGCATTTATTAACGCCTTATTATTTGTGTCAATGCTCATGCTAAGTGCTGGAGATAAAAAGAAAGGCAAAATCATGGTTCCTGTCCTTAAGAGGCTCACACTCTAATGGGGGAGATAACATGAAAGCAACTATGTACATACAAGGTACAAACAGTATAAACAGGAGGTAATCTCCAAGGGAAGGCTTCAGTGGGGAAGGAATTAACTGAATGAATGATCAATCTATCACACATGCTTAGCCAAGGAAATACACTTGAGTTTCCCTGCAATTCTGACTGAGCATGCTCCAGATTTCCTATATATGAGTTCATTTTTAAAAACTACTGGTGGGATTTAAACTCTACATTCACTGAACACTAAATGGTTGCCACATCATATTCCATCACACTTGACCTATTTGGAAATATAATTGCATTATTAACCTGTGACTAGTAAAAGCAGGTTCATAGGGTCATAGATTTAAAGATGCAAAAGGTCTTCAAGATCATTTCTAATTCCTTGACTTTACAGCCAAGGAAACTGCAAAACAGATAGATTGCCTGTTCTTCAGCAATCAATGAATCACAAGGATATAGTAAGCATTTATTTATGTTAGGCCTTAGGGACACAGATCATAAAAACCTAAAAGAAATCCCAATTTCAGGGTGTATATATTCTATTGGGGAAGACCACATATGTGTGCATATAGAGAGAGATTCTATTTGATGCTGAACACATGAAATTTTAATTTAAATATTATTTCCTTTTTCTCATTAGGATGCATTTATATTCTAGTGTAGAAACTGTATTGTTCTTTGTCTTCGTAGTAGTCTCTTAATACTTGTTTGCTGAATTAGTGAAATTCAATTTCTAAACAAAATTTTCATGAATTACAATGTAATGTAAAAGACATAATTTCCTTTTATATGACAAGAGAAAGCTAAAGAATAACTAAATAATGATCCCGAGACGAAGCGTTATCCTTTGGACAAGAGAGTTAATTTTCCTGCTTTTTCATAAAGTATTGAACAAGAAGAAGCTTTGTTAGAGTAGAGGGGAAGACTATCTCTTACGCGTAAACATTTATCTAGGAATTGATTTATTTAGGTGACACAATGTTTTCTGTGATCTTCATATACTGAAAGAAAGCCAAACTAGGGTGTGATTTTTGATAAGTTTAGCCCTTCAGTGAAGTTAAATTATTCAGTAATTATGTTCTGTTTACTATCACTGCAGTCTTTAGAATTCAGTTACACAAAACAAATGAAAATGGATTGCTTGTTTAAAGTGATCTCATTTGGGTTTAACTTAAATCACATATTTTGAGTCAAAGCAAAAGACTGTGATCACCATTGACAATCAACCACTTTAAAAGACCAATTGACCAATTTGGAAGACAAAAAAATCAAGTTCTGAGATCATAAAGAGCACACACACACACACACACACACACACACATACACACACACAATCGAAAGGATGTTTGCGTTTGTATTGTTTTCATTTTGTTGTAAAAGAGAGAGAGCACTATATTTTTGTTACTGTTCACTTCTTTATCTATTTATTATTAGGAAAATGCAGGGCAGTAACTAACATAGAGTAAGAGCACTATATTTTTGTTACTGTTCACTTCTTTATCTATTTATTATTAGGAAAATGCAGGGCAGTAACTAACATAGAGTAACTGGATTTTGTCCCAGGGTATTTAAACTTAGGTGCCCGCATCAGTCTCCCAAGTGAGCTCCTCCCCAACCTGGTCCTGTCTCCTTCAATAGCATAAAGATGTCACTGAGATAGGGTGGGTTTCTATCCTCTACATATGCAATGCCAGCATTACATGTAAAAATTAAGAACTCTGACCCTTGGAAAATGCAATCAATGTTTTTTGTTCCTGGCTCAAAAATTTTCCACTTTATCTGAGGGCCAATAGTCTGCTAGATACTACTTGACATAACTTGACTAACTAGTTACCAAAAATTAAAATAAAAAATTATCCCGTGCCAGGGTTAGACCACTGTGACTCAGGTGGAGTATGTTGAGTAAGGATAAGGAGGAAGAGAGGTAATATGTACACGAACATTTATTTAACACTTACCATAAGCCAAGAACTAGAGATAAAAATAAAGAGACAAAGCCTTTGCACTCAAAGAGAAAGACAACAGATTAGGACAGTGGTTTTTAATCTGCAGATAGATATCAGGGGGTCAGTGAATTTGGATAGGAAAAAATGTCTTTACATTCACTCATCTCAACTAAAACACATCAAAGAACACTTGCATAAAATAATGGTGGCCAGGGAGAAGAATGTTGCTCTGGATAGTCAATAAGACATTGAATTGAAATAAAGGAAAATCAACTGACACAACTTTTCTGGAAATAATAAAATTATTATTTTATATTAATTTTATCATTGTGATCCGAACAAGAGATAAAAATTATGGATGTAAAATGAGGGCACACTTGTAGGTGTCTGGCAGATGACACAGGGCTTGAGTGGATGGTTGGGTAGCTAGATGGGATGTGAAAATGAAGCATTATGATGTGTAGCACTTTTAGTATGGTGGGCTAAGTGAACTGGGGAAATATTTTATATGCAGAGGTGGAGCAGTGCATTCATCCTTTATTGCCAAAGAAGACCATGCCATCAGAAAAATGATGACATGACTTGCACTTGACTTTGTTTTGAGTGAGGGAGGGCTGTGCAGGTCACCAGCCTCACTTCTCCTCCAGAGCCATCTGAATCCAGTGACTAGATATTCATCAGGATGACTGGAGATGACCCAGGATGAGGCAGTTGGGGTTTAGTGTCTTGCCCAAGGTCACACAGCTAGTGAGTGTTAAGTGTCTGAGGTGACATTTGAACTCAGGTCCTCCTGATTCCTGCACTGGTGCTCTATCCACTGCACCACCTAGTTGCCCCACATGCAGAGGTAAATTTCAAAGAAAGAACTATGGATTATATTTCTACAGCTGCAAAAGATTTCCTTTCCTAAAGATGTTTATGCAAAGACAGATACAAAACTTAGACATCGCTCGTGATATAAAAACAAAAATCTCATTAATTTTTATACCAAACAAAAAAAGAAGTTCGAATGACATGCTGATGCCGATAGCTGACACTTCAAACACAGTGCCTCCTCTGCTATAAATTAGTACTTTACAGTTGTTAACACATTGGATCTCATTTAGTCCTTACAACAGTCCTGGGAGATTGGTGTTACAGATTTTACATTTTACATTTTACAGATGAGGAAACCAAGGCAAACAGAGTTTAAGTGAATCTATATTTCACTGTCAACTAATCACTAATTTTTGTTTTTATTTCACCTCCATTTCTAAATCCATCACTCTGCTATTCAGAAGCCACCCCAACAGCAAAAAATAAAAAAAAGTTAAAAAGACAGTTCATTTAAAAAAAAGACCAATATATCAACTGAATCTGACAGTATATGCATTATTATTCAACTGTACTCTGTATTTCTTAAGTGAAAGGAGGAAAATGCATTTATTTATGTTTTCTTCAGGCAAGACTTAGTCTCTCCTGATTATAATGACATAGAATTCAGGTACTGTTGTTTGGTTTTTGGATGGGGAAGACTTGGTTTTGTCTCAAGCTACTAGGAAAGGAAAGGAAGCAATGCGTAGGAAGATGAAGAGGTGAAAGTCTGAAGTAGGGATGATGATTGAGGATTCAATTTGCTAGAGATGATAGGAGGAGAGGGGATCAACTGCACGTACACAATGCTGGCCTTGGCAGAGAAAGAACACCTCATATCAGAGATGGGGAGACAAGAGTAGAAGATTATGTTACATATTTTTTGAGACAAAGGAAAAGAGAAAAAGAGAGCTCACATCAAATGGTCTCAAATTTTTCAGTAAAGGAATCAGATCCTCAGCTAAAAGAGAGGAGGAGAAGGAGGCTGTATATGTGTAGGGGACATGGAGATGCTTCAAGAAGGAAGAGAAGTTTTGGGATCTTCACTTTAGTATTCCTGTCTTTTAAATGAGAGTTTGTAAATGATGGTTTTTAAGTTCTCTTCTAGCTCTAAATCAACGCTCCTATGAAACTGAACCAGAATTTCCAGAGGGGAAACACAAAGACATTCCAATGAATCTCCACCTCTCGCAGAGTCATATAGAATCCTTCTCAGACTCAGAGTAAACCCTATGGCTTGGTCTCATTCCAAGGAGTTGTATTGATAATGCATTTTTACTTATTGCTAATATAATTTTGCTTCTTAATGGGAAGATCTTTCCCATCCATTAATAGGTCCATGTGACCTGTTCAAGTCGCATGGAAGATTGAGTCTCATGAGTCTAATTCACATGGAATAGGAAGGGATGGAGCAGGAAGCGTGGAGCTAGAGCAGAGCTGAGAGGAAATTGGCCAGTCTAATCTGAGCTAGGAAGGGCACATGAGGCAGGCAGCTGGCTGGTGTGAGTGAAAGAGCTTGTTTATGATTTGTTTAATGGAGCTGGTTTGTGGGAAGCCTAGGAGGAAAAGGGCTTGGAGACAGTGCATTGTTCTCTGCATTGTTATTGTGTATGGATTTTTGTTGCTGTGATAGATTTGGTTTTCTGGGGTCTGAATACATGTTTTGGTTCTGTCTTTCACGTAGAGATTCTGTTGTATTTCAAGATTTAGAATTGCACTGGGATAATCTTGGCTGCCATAGGCACCATGGCGCTACAGGAGTCAAACACACAATGAGATGGCTGAATAGACAAGGTAGACAATGGGCCTTCCCATTTGACTCACATTTTCTGAATAGTCCATAACATCATGGAGCAAAATATGGACCTCTTAATTACTCATAATGTGATTTAAGTCCTCAAGTGTTTTTCCATTATGGGAGCTATAAGGACTATGCTTTTGCCCCTCTAAAAGGTAAATTTTAAATTCTCAGAAACATTCCTTCTCTGTCCAGGAGATGATAATCCTGAATTCTATATAGATGATGGTTCAGAACATTATTTCTGAACTTATCTCTTAGCTTAGCACCTATTTTTCTATGTCATGTCCTTCCCCAGGAATACTTTGTTGTTGTTTTGTTTTTTCTTTATTTTTCATCTTTTTATTTGTTTTTTGGAGGCAATTGAAGTTATGACTTGTCCAGGGATACACAGCTAGTAAGTATCTGAGGCTGGATTTGAACTCAAATACTCTTGACTCTAGGGTCTGTGCTCTATTCATTGTATCACCTTAGCTGTCCCTTCCCTAGGAATTCTTTTAAAAAAATGGTCATCCTGGCTGTTGCTGTCATTTGACCTGGTAAATTCCTCTTTTAGGTTTCCAGTCTCTGACAAGTGTTTAGAAAGCTGTTGGACAGCCCATAAAGTTATCATGTGTTTCTGTTCCATGGCAGTCATTTGTAATTCCTGGGGTTTTGAAAAGGAAAAATGCCTGTCGTCCTCATTCCTAAACTAAAAAATTTGGAGGGAAAATGAAAACAAAAAGTCCTCTTTTTCATAGACCAGCAAAAACCAGTGGCTTCTCCGACTGAGTTCACTGTCTAACAATAATAGGAATAAGAATCAAATAATAGGAATGGACTCAGTCCTAGAAACTTAACCAAAGGGTGTCCACTATAGGGACAGAAGTAAGGACAAGCAAAAGTTCCATACAGACTCATCTTCTTTTAAGTTTGCCGAAATGGAAATTCCTTTGGTTAATTCCTCTAACAAAATTTAGACGCAATAGAGGAAAAGAACTTAATATGAAGAATGATTAGACCTTTAAAAACTCTTGGAATTTTGAATTTGGAGCCTAATGATTTGTCCTTCCCTAATGTTATTAGATGGGTATTTAAAATAGGCTTCCTCCCTCATATTCTTTAGTTTCTCTGTGCTCTCCACCCCCTCCCCTAACTCCCGCCTTCTCCAATCAAGACACTGCTGTAGTTCTGATTAATGCTTTTGTTTCCCAGGCATTCATTAGTGTAATTCTTTGCTTATTGATCTCTCTAAACACACCCTTCACAGGCTTCAATTACTTCCCAATGTTCTGGCACAGAGAGATATGAACTAAAAGCCAAAACTGGGAATATATTACTCTGTCTCACCCACGTGGTGCCTTGTAGACATGTAATGTAAGCTTACTGAAGAGCCATTTATGTAACCTACAGGTACTGCAATGATTGATATTAGAAAATGTATAGGATCAGCAGAATATGAAGTAATTTCTGGGATCCTTTTCTTTGAAGGAAAGAGAAAATTATCTGAGTATAGAAGAAAAGCAAAAGTTCAAATGAGTAAAAAGGGAAAGAGAAAAAAGTTTGAATGTAATAAAATGGGAATATGAACTCAAGAACTTTATTATCACTTCCCTCCATTCTCCCTTTTAAGTTATTTAGTCTTCTGACTACTAGTTAAAGAGGACTCTCCCCTACTAGCGCATCAGTCTCTTGCTACTATCCCCTACAGTAGCCATATTTTTTGTATCATCAGCCTACAGGATTCAACACACAATGAGATGGCTGAATAAACAAGGTAGGGGCCTTCCCATTTGACTCACATTGTCTGAATGATCCATAATATCACAGAGTAAAATATGCACCTCTTAATTACCCATAATGTGACTTTAGCCCTCAAGTGTTTCTCCAATATGGGAGCTATAAAGACTAGGCTTTTGCCCCTCTAAAAGACAAATTCTGAATTCTCAGAAATGTTCGTCCTCTGTCTAGGAGATGATAATCCTGAATTCTACATAGTTATTTCTGAACTTATCTCTTAAAACTTAAATATTTTCCCCCATTCTTTGCCTATTTAAAAACTATATTCATCTTCCAAATCCCAACAGATCTTAGTCTCATAATCCTGACAAATGTTAGCTCACAGTGACCTTTGCCCTTTCTAAATCCCTATGGAATTGAGATGCATATCATACAATTTAGCACATGATTAAAGACTTTGTCTAGTTTGCTTCATGAAGTCTTTCCTTTACATCACTATCTTCCCCTTCCCAATTAAATTATAAGTTTTTCCATGTCTAATAATCCTTTACATTTTAATTGTGTTATAGCAGAGGGAGGTAAGGTAACTTCACAGCTTACAAAATGATTTAACATATATGATGTCATTTGTTCCCAACCCAACCATATGAACAAATAAAGACAAGGATTTATAGTCTAACTTTACAGGCCAGGAAACTGAGATTCATATTAAATGACTCACTCAATATCACGTATCTAATAAGTGGTATAGTCAAGTCTTTAGACTCTATGTCACTATTCTGCTTTTGTTTTATCTTTGACTTTTACTATACTTTAAACCTTAGCATTAATATAAATCTACATATTATGAGTTAATATTATTACAAGTAGTAGTCATAGCAGGAGTAATAATAGCTCATATCCCACAGGGTTATTATGAGAATCAAATGAGATCACATATGTAGTACAAGCCTACCTTGGAGTTATTGCAGGTTCAGTTCCAGAGCATTGCAGTAAGACTAATATCTCAGTGAAGTGATCGTTTTTGTTTCCCAGTCCACATAAAAGTTATGTTTACACTATACTGTGGTCTATGAAGTATATAATCCTGGGCAAGTCACTTAACTCTATTTGCCTCAGTTTCTTTCTCTGTAAAATGAGATGGAAAATGAAATGACAAACCATTCCAGTGTCTTTGCCAAAAACAAAACAAAACAAAAAAATAGAGTCAGGAAGAGTCAGACATGACTGAAATAACTCAAGAATAACAATAGTATTATATCTAAAGGTGATATATGTACCTTAATTTAAAAAAATTTATTGCTAAAAAATACTAACCATCAACAGAGCATTCAGCAACTCGGAATCTTTTTGCTATTGGAGAGTGTTTCCTCAGTGTTGACAGCTGCTGGTTGATCAAGGTGGTGGTTGCTGAAGGTTGGGCTCACTGTGGCAATTTCTTAAAATAAGACAATGAAGTTTGTCACATTGATTGACTCTTCCCTTCACTGGAACACTTTGAGACCATTGCAGGGTTATTAATTGGTTGAATTTCAATACTGTTGTGTCTCAGGGAATAGAGAGACCAAAGGAAGGGGAGAGAAATGGAAGAATGGTAGTTTGGTGAAAGAGAACACACAATATTTATCAATCCAATTCACTATCTTATACAGATATAGTTCATGGTGCCCAAAAACAATTGTAATAGCAATATCAGAGGTCGCTGATCACAGGTCACCATAACAGATATAATAATAATGGCAAAATTTAAAATAGTCTGAGAATTATCAAAATCTGACACGTTGACACTATGTAAATACATGTGGTTGGAAAAAATGGCACTGATAGACTTGTTTAATGGAGTAAAAATATTACAATATCTATAAAATGCAATAAAATTATATTTTATGTTATATTTTATTATGAAATGAGGTATGCCTGGAGAAGGAGGAGGAAAAGGAGGATCAGTCGCTGCAGCAGCGGTAGTAACAGTAGCTATAATAGTAGCAGCAGTAGAGGTAGTAGTAGCATTGGACATTGTAGTATTAGTAGTAGTCGCAGTAATAGTAGTGGTATTGGTGCTAGTAGTAGTTGTAGTACTGTGAAGGAAGACCCTGTCTACCTAATTCAAACCCATAGCATTTCTCACATGGAATACCAAATAATCTCCCAGTCTCCTTATATTTGGCTTCTCCTAAAATTTATTCTCCACACAGCTGGGAAATTTATGTTACTAAAGCAAACCACTGACCATACTAGTCTTCAGGATAAGGAAACAATGGCTCCTTTCTCTAGGGTGGAATATATGGTCCTTTGCTTGGTATCTGAAATCCTTTACAGTTTCGCTTGAGGCAGTCTTTCTGGATTTATTTCCCTTTACGCCCTTTCAATTCACTGTACATAGGTCAACTGGAAAACTGTTCTTCCTCATACAGAGAATACCTTCTATTATATCCTGGTCAAAACTTTTCATTTCTTTTATCATATAAAATAACTAACCAATAAGAAGAGAAAAAAAAGTAAACCTCACAATATGGCTTACCCTTAGGTCACATATCACAAATTGAGGCAAGTAGGACAAGAAAGTCATTTGAGTCAATGGGTCAACAGTACAGGCTAGTCAGATGATAATCTTAGGAAGATGGACTTTGAAAGAGCACTGACAAATGTCAAAGTGCACGTTTTATAGCGTCTGAATCATGAACAGAAATATACACAGAGCATCTATCAGCCAAGTTTGACAGTAGGCTATCATTAGAGTCAGTGCAGTGTCATAGAAAGAATACCAGAGTGGATCTAAGTCAGAGGTAGGAGACCCTGCTTGTCCAAGTTTTGTGTGGATTTCCCTCTCTGGAATTCAGTTTCCTCTTCAAAAATGAAGGATTTGGATGAAATGACCTCCAAAATCACTTTCTAGCTCTAATGTTTCTATCTCAGTCATCAATTATTTGTAAGGCATCTCTTTATGGTTGGTTAAGAGTCCTTCCTCCCAGTGTCTCTCCTCCTTCCAAATTCATTTGTCTAAAGGAAAAAAAAATCACAGTTTAAATAATGAATCTCCCACTACTTGTACAAATGAATAATCTGGACATTTTCCATAATACATTTGCTGTACAGAAGCAGACGATAAGGAAGTAGGAAGTGTTCATACAAAAAGAGATATTAAGAATCTTAGGGGCTCTTAATTGAGTAGGTGGCAGGACCTCAGCATGAATGTTCAGGATAAAGTACAATTAAAATTAGCCAAACTAACTGATCAGCAAAGGTCTAAAGGACTGGAAAGGGGCCAATACCAAACCATTTTTACAAAAGAAACTCAAGGAAGTTTGACACTGACCTAGTTCAATATAAGCTAGAAGGAAACATTTTCCAGAAGAATATAAGGACATTTAAAACCATACGGCTTGCAGTAATACTCTGGATTGGTTTAAATCACCTTGAGTGGCCTTAGATTTTAGTACAGCATACACTGCCTGTTCTCACGTCTGCCTTTAAACTAGGCCAAAACAGGGGGTCAAATGTTTAGTATATTATGAGAGATGCTGATGAATTCCTCTTATTCTCCTCCAATATTCCCTTACCGCACTTCCACCACACCCACACCAGGATGCTTCTACTATTAGGGAGAAACTCAAGCTAAGCATAATAAAAACTTAGATTTCATAGTACTTTGAAGTTTGCAAAGTACAAGCATGTCACATTATAAATAGCTACCTAGAACCTTATAAAGAATATATGTGTATAACAGTAGTTATAAAATATTGCTATTTAGGCACTTTGTATGTAATCTACATAAGAGAAATAGAGACAGAGAGACAGAGATGAGAGATAGAAAGGGAGTGAGGGAAGGATGGAGGAAGGGAAGGATAAAGAACAAAACACAGAAAGAATAATTTATAGACTTTAAAATGCTTTAGAAATTTCATTTATTATTATGTCTTGACCCAAAGAAATGTCTCCCTAAAACTGACATCTATTTATCAAGTATCTATTTATCTATCTGGGATGTGTGGGATATTTAGGGAAGACTAGTACCTGTCCAGTGAGGGCTTGCTGAACCCTTTTCAAGATTGCTCATCCATTTTTGTCATCCACTCAATTCTTACCTGTGGCTCCAAAAAACTGTAACGTGCATTGATGACACCCCAGTAAAACTGTCTCAACAAACAGGCTAAACCAGGTGGCTTACATCTGTCTATCTGCCTCTCTATCTATCAAATGCACATATATCTATGCTTGAATGCCAATATTCACATAACACATGTGAATAATCATATATAAACATGTATGCATATAAGACAATTTATACCTATCTATATATTTACATGCACTTTGCTTGGTGTATGTAGCTATACGTAACCATGGAAACACTGAGAAAGGTGCTACATTTATAATTATTCTTATTTTACAGCTATGGAAACTAAGACAGGATTAAGTGACTCATTGTATACCTAGTAGGATCAGAGGTAGGCTCTGAAGACAGATCTTCTCTCTCTTTCCATCTAGAATTTTCTCCACTATACCATCCTATCTCTCTGATGTTCTCTACAATTAGAATACAATTACCTTTAAAGTTTTGGATCACATATTAAAAGAATTCTAGATCACTATCACTCTAGGATGATTAGTGTATCAGATAATTTCCAAATTGACAGTAATCTCAATTCTCAGAGCAGATTTCCATAGTAGAGATGCTGGAGATTTAGAGATCTATAGGATCATAGACGTAGTGGTGAAAGGGACCTCAAAGGCCATGAGGTCTAACTCCCTCATTTTACAGATGAGGAAATTGTGGGGTAGAGAGGTTCCTAACATTACACAGTTAGTAAATATCAGAAGTAAGAGGAACTCAAGTCCTTTGACTCTAGCATCAATACTCTTTTTAACATGTCATACTGACTGGGAGCACTAGAAGAGCCAGGTAGTTGCTTGAGGGCACAGGTCCCTATAGGGATATTTGGTCACTTAAATGGAAGATGATAGGGCACCCAAGACCACCAGTGTTAACGTTGCCATTTTGTCTGTGGCTGGCTCTGGACAGTGTGGCATTGGTTGTGTCATTGGGTTTCATATATATTTGACTTTAACATAAATAGCAATACCTAACTAACTGGCAAGAAACACAGGCTGGACAAGTGTAAGTGTGACTCAGTTATGTTGATACCTTGATAATTTTTCTCACCCAAAATTTCCTTGTATTTTTCCAAGTTATCCAAAAAATTTTGGACTAATCTTTTGGAAGTAAATTAAGATGCTTTCCTGCTATAAACCTATGATCCCATGTTCCTATATCTGGTATTTAAATGGAGGGCTGAACACTCTGCTTTTTTACTTGAGGAAAAATAACATAAACTTCATCCACAACTGCACAACGAGATTCCCAACTCTGAGTACATTCTTGGTTTCTCACTTTTACTTACCTCCCAATGCCCACTCTGCATCACTTGCCAAATCTTGTTAAGTCTATTTTCACAATATCTCTTGTACTCCTAGCCTTCTGTACATTTTTACACTACAGCCACTGTAAATCAGGCCATAACTCTCTCATATATACTATTATAATTGCCTCCTAATTGTGCTCCCAGTGTCTAGCCTCTTCTCTCTCTAATCTATCCTCCAAGCAGTTGCAAAATTGATATTAAGAAAACATAGGCTTAACCATGTCATTCCCCTGCTCAAAAAGCTTTAGTAGCTTCCTATTGACTCTAGGATAACATACAAAATCCTCTGCAGAACATTTAAAACCCTTAACAATAGAGTCCCAGTCTATATTTCTATGGTGAATATACATTTCTTCACATCATGAACTATACTTTCCAGCTATATTAGCTTTTGGGGTTCCCTTTATATTACCTTCCATCTGTTATCTCTATGATTTTACATAATCTGGGCCTCATTCTTGGAATATTTTCTTCGTTCACCTTAAGTGAACACTTCAGACACCCTAGGTCTCTCCAAGGGTCGCCCCAAGTGTTACTTTTTTATGTTAGTTTTTTCTTCAAATTTATTTATATATTTGTTTTCAGTCTTCAACACTCACTTCCATAAGTTTTAAATTTTCTCACCCTCTTTTCCCTCTTCCTCTCCAAGACAGCATGCAATCTTATATGGGCTCTACATATACATTCTTATTAAACAAATTTTCACATTCGTCATGTTACACAGAATAATTTAAACAAAGGGGAGAAACCATGGGAAAAACCAAACATAACAAAAGAGAAAATGGTTTGCTTCATTTTGAGTTCTACTCCATTGCTCTTTCTCTGGATGTGGATGGCATTTTGCATCATGCGTCTTTAAGAAATATTTTAGGGTATGCACACTTTTGTAGCCCTTTGGGCATAGTTCCAAACCATTCTCCAGAATGGTTGGATGATCTCACAGCTCCACCAACAATGAATTAGTGTTCCAATTCTCCCACATCCTCTCCAGCATTTATCATTTTCTT
>CM053770.1:392734016-392782036 GCA_028658325.1 Potorous gilbertii | reverse complement strand
AGGAAGGGATGGGGAGAAGTTGGAACTCAAAGTTTTAGGAACAACTGTCAAGTATTGTTCTTGCTACTAGGAAATAAGAAATACAGATAATGGGGAATAGAAAGTTATCTGGCCCTACAGGACAAAAGAGAAGATAGGGTAAGGGAAGGGAGGGATGAAAGAAGAGAGGGCAGATTGGTGATAGGGGAAATTAGAATGTTCAGTGTATTGGGAAGGGGGGAGGGGACAAATAGGGAGAAAATTTTGGAACCCAAAATCTTGTGAAAATGAATGTAAAAATTGAAATAAATAAATTTATTAAAAAAATTTATTAAATATTCAACTAAACAGTTATTCTATAAGCATTTAAAGGATAAAAATTATAAGAGGAATAACAAATAGAAGACCAAAAAAGGATCTGCAAAGACAGTATCTTTTCACCATCAAAGAGAGCAAAACAATTACACTTGAAATGAACATTATTGTTGCAGTTATTCTTATAAAGGAAATGGGATTCAAAGAGCACAGATGGGAAAAACACTTGGATAACAACAAGTGCATGTAGAGTAGATGTGCTGGAGGCAAAAATATTGTGAGGGCACAAAGGTATTATATCACAATATGTCTATAGTTGGTAAAGTTACTAAAGTCATGAAAAACTGTCTCAGACTTTATTAATATAAGCAGAAAGGGACAGAGAAAACTTCAACAACATCTGGCCAACATATTTATTTTCTTATCTATATAAAAATTTTATGAAAATCATCCTTGGATGTCTTGGATAAGAATGGTGCATGAAGGGTGTCTTGGATAAGAATAACAGTTGAGTATAAGTAGACTTTTGCAAGTAACATTCCATAATAGACCATAGCTTTTTATCAAATAGTTAACTCAAAGAAGTAGAAAATACAAGATCCCACTACATGCTTATTGTTTGTGGATTTTAGGAAGAAAAGGTATTTGATTTGATGAAGTAAAATGTTACCTTAAGGACTCTTTTTTCCATTATGTTTATATCAAGAATATCTCCCATGTACACCTCAAATATATGTAAATTCTTGGAAAGCTCAAATAGTAGGACATCGTTTTTGAGGACAATTTAATGAAAACTATCGGGGAGGCATAAAACCATGAGATTATATAAAGTTGTTTGCCACAGTGATAGAGGAAAAACAAACTGGATATGAATTTCCTATGATGGTGACATCCTTCAGAATTTCTGTTTATGAATGATATTGCTGCAACATTCGTAGTTGCAACAAGTTATGAAATATTGTGGAATCACCTAGAAGATTTTCATAACCATTCAAAAGGATTTGACCTTATCATCCACATAGGAAAAACTAATGAAGAACATCCTAGATTAGAACATGAAAGTAGAAGACTTCCTATAGTATCTATCTATATGTTATAGACATAGATATTTTAGATAAATATATGTCAGAGGTCCTTTACCTGTTTTGTGTCATAGATCCTACTGGAAGTCTGGTGAAACCTACAGTTTCCTTCTCAGAATAATTTTAATGCTTAAAATAAAATGTATAAGATTACAAATGAAGCAAATTAATTGAATAGTTATTTTTAAAAAAATAAGTTTTTGTGCCCCAAGTTATGAAGATTTGATATATACAAATGATACACATTATACATAGATAAGTTAGACACCAAATTTCTCTCCTGGAAACTAGGAGGAAAGAAGGCTGGATTACTCCAAGGAAATTAATTTAATATCATCAATTAATATAATATGTAATAATTAATTAACTTAATTGTAGTAAGGCTCTTTTTTCAAATGGCAGTTTGATTTGCATTTATTAAACTTTTATATTAAATTACAATTTATATTTATATACTTTCTTTTGGCCATTACCATTTTTGTTATCAATACCTTATTTAACTTAGTTAAGATTAAGTTGTTCCAATTGTGTGCTGTTAGTTAATATAATAAATACCATTAATAATAAACAATATTAATTTAATATTAATAAATTTAGTAACCTCTGACATCTTCCACAAAGGTTCATATTAATTAAAAAACAGTATTCTACCATTTTTTGATGTGACTCCAAGGAATGAAGCACAGCAGTCTCTGAGGAATTCAAAAGGAATATCACAAATAGGGTCATGCCAAGGAACATGGTAGATATGAGGAGCCTACTCCATGTAACAGACAAGGCACTTGGGAGAACAACTGGAATAAAGTATGAAGGAAACTTAATTAAATTGAAAATATGATTGATTGCTCAGTCAGTTATTCAGCAGCTCCTACTATATATTAGGCATTGTCCTAAGACCTGAAGAAACTTTCAAAGAAAGACCAAATAAAAACGTCCCTGTTCTTAAGGAGTTCACAGATTAACAGGGAAGAAAACATGCAATAACTATGTGCAAACAAGATATGTGTGTGTGTGTGTATGTGTGTGTTCATATGTTCATATGTAGACATAAGGCTGGCATATGGCAAGAGGAAGGGAGAAGAGAGAGGCAGTCCAAGTCCCCATTGGTGTCCTTGTAATGTTAGAAGAAAACAAATGAAATCCATATGTCTTTTGGGAGGATATGTAATGAATTGCATGGAATAGGAAGGCATGAATGGATAGTGGTCTGCATCATGTCCCTTCATTGAAGGAAACATCTGATAAAATGACCTCAGGATCTATTTAAAGTATTTTGAGGATTTTGGAAAGCATTTCCCCCTTGACAGTTTTTCTTCTTAGACTTATACTTCTTATACTCGCACTTTTAAAATTTTATATAATAAAAATGTCTATTTTGTCCATATAAAATCACTTCTATCACTTTTTTAAGTTAAGAATTCCCTCCCTAGACATAGGTGTGAAAGTTACCACAATAATTAATTGTTACATCTTTTACTGTATACACATTGGGCCCCTCATTGATTATAAGTTTCTAGATATAAGGACTGCATAATATACTTTTTATTTTATCCCCCAAAATACTGGGCCCATAATAGGTATTCTATTAACACTTTTGATAAGTTATTTACGCATTTTGTAAAGCAATCCATATTCTGTACATAACTTCCATTAGACTTTCTACTTTGGGTATGAATTAGGTCTTTGTTTCAAATAAGATGACATTATCTGAATGATAAAAGAATAAACGTTTATATGATTCTTCGTACTCCATGAACATCACGTTGATTATTTAATTTCTTCCGAAAGAATTCAGGCAGTGTTTACCATACAGTAATATGATTAAAAAGGTTCCAATCATTCCAATGCCAATTTAATGTCGGGTCCCACTAAGTGAAAACTCATTTGCCATAGGCTAACACACCACAACATGAAAGTTTTCATATTGGATAGAGTGTCATAATCAGTTTTTAGGTCACCACCATTGCAGACTGCTAATCAGGACAAAAGAGAGTAAGAAGAAAAGGAAAAAGAGGAGAGAGAGAAGGAGGTCCCATTCTCTTTCCAGTTGGTCTCCCGAAAGTAAATTTTGTTTTATACATTTCTTTTAATAAGCAAAATACATTGGCCACTAAGATAAAATCCAAGATTCTATTCAAGAAGGCACAATGCTTAAGAGAAAACTCAGCATTACAGAGGTCACTGAAGCAGCAATATAAACAGACTTCTTAATAAGATGTAGCCTTATTTCCATCACACAATATTACTCACATAAGTCTTAGCTAGAAATTCCTTTCTAGAATAATCGATATTCAATACAGTTGTAATAATGGGAGCTAGGCAGGAGAGAATTTTCATAAATGTTCTGCAAAAGTCTGTTGGACAAATTGTCCCATTTGCTTCTTGCATTAGTTTGCTTCAATGTAATTTACTTTACTCAGTTGCTCTTTGTTTCTTAACAAAATTTATAGTCACCAGAGTTCAGTTGTTTCATGCCCTGGATAGTCATCACAGTGAACGTCTTAATCTTTCTTTACAGAACATTTTAAATTCATTTTGCTGCCTCCACAATTTTTCGAAGCTAGCAATATTAATGCTTGACAATAAGTATGTTAAATATGAACATCCATTTGCAGCCTCTGAAATGAGGTTGTCACACAAACGAAATTTCAAGGCCTTTGGTAGACAAGGACAAACCTAAAAAAAAATTATAAGCTTACACCTGGGGTAAGGTCCATACGTTAGTGAGTCTTCTTCCAGCAGAAAAGCTCTTTTGGGAGCACACGGCATTTTTCTTTCTTATAGATGGTATATAGTGTCTATCTTTCAATTAGACTGTTGATGCTATCTATATAAGCAGTTTTAGTTCAGTTGGCTAGAGAAAGAACCAGGAAAAAATTTTCTAATTGTTTCTACAATTGATTAGAAAAGTGGCTGCTGAAAAATATTATAATTTTAAAGAAGGGGCATAAATGTCATCAGTGAAGAATTCTTTTGAATAGTACACTATAAGTAATAATTCAAGAACTTAATAGTTGCATTATGTATCAACATAAGACTCACTGATAACTGATAATGGCTTTAAAGATGATACCTACTATTGTTTGGAAGAGTTCTTGTTGAAGGATCCCCACTGTTGATAAAAGTCTAAAATAATTTTATCTACTTCAGATAAAAAAGGACTAAGTCAGAGACTTGAAAAGGTCTATTCTTTTGTGCAACAGAGACTAGAGAGTTTCTTCCCAGTAAAGTATTAACCATGAAATAAATTGTATATTATATTAAAATACATTTATCTTGCAACCAAATTGTATCACAAGATACTTAGGGCTTGAAAATGTTAATTATATCACTGATGGGATATAGCTAGAATACTTTTTTTCTCTCCTTGCCTGCAAGTAGAAGATACATTTTGACATTGCTGTACATATGGCTAGTAATGGACAGTGACTATTTTGATACCACCTACAAAACTATCAGTTTTTACTGCAAAACTATAATTTTGTGAAATATTTTTCTCAAAGAGTCCCAGAGTGAAATTTTATCTTTGGGTTCATAGAAGCAGCTGAGCCTTACTTACATCATTAGTTTATTTCATTATTTCTTACTATTTAATATTCACCTTAACTTGAAATTTTCTTACATTAATTTATAAAGACTTAAGACTTCATTTTCCAATGCTTTCCTTCTGTAGAGAAAACATTAAAAGCAAATGCTCTTTTTATGCAACTTTTCCCAGCAGAGGTACATAAAAAATTTAGAATCAAAGAATTTTCTGCTGGAAGGGATCTCATAGATACCAAATAATGCAGGAATCTCTTCTACAACATGCTTGACAAATGGCCACCTAGTCTCACCTGGAATATTTCAATAAACAGAACTCATTACTTCCTAAGACAACCAGATCCATGTTGGATAGGCCTCATTTTTAAAAATTTTTTCCTCATTTGAGCTGAAATATGATTCGCAACTTCCAGCATCTAGGAGTTTACTTTCTACAGCAAAGAAGAAGCTGTAATCTCTCTTAGGCAACTTTTGCAGTAGTTGTTCACAGTTGCCTTGCCTTCCCTTAAATCCTCTTTCCTCTATGTGACATGCATTTTTTAAATAATCACTGGAGCAACTTTCAAGCACTTAACAATCTTGATTTTCCATCTTTGGATATATTCTTTTTTTCCAGTGGTCCTCCTTAAATATGAGGTCCAACATTTCTTAAATGTTATTTGATATATGCCATTATGGTAAACTGGGCAATATTTCTTTGAGGTGAGAAACAGATTTGACTGTCTTCATCTTCTTTTATAGCATATCGTTTCACATCCTGCACAATTGGATGCATTCATTTTCTTCAACACTGAATAAAATTTTTTTAGCACTACAAAAATATTAATTGTTTATATTCTTTGACTCCTTCACCCTTCACATAAGTAGCAGAGTTAAGATTTGAACCCAGGGCTCATGACTATTCATCCAAAATTCTCTTCATTAAGGTTTGTGTTCCACATAATTTTTTTAAAAAAATGAATATTGGTGTTTGGTACTTTACCATAAGCCAATTCTCAATTCCGTACCTGTACAAATTTTTGAATGCATTGTAACCTGATGGAGTAGGTTTTTCAGAGAACTAAAATTTAAATGTTTAACAAATTCTTTATTGTATTTTAGAGTACATTGTCTAAAAATGGATCTTCCTGGACCTCCAAACAATCCTCTTGGCAATGGAGAACAGATGTTGAGAAAAAGAACCCAGATCAGCCCCAAATAGTGTTAATTATTCATCTCTGGTGTATTATACTCTTGTCTTCCATTGTAATAATAGGAATTCACTAGTAGATTTGAAACTTGAAACCATTAAATTGACCCATCCTCTTTTTTAAGTTGTTTTCAATGTAAGAGAGAGGGGAAAAAAAGAAAATCAAAGCAAAATAAAATCGTGATAACAACATGTATAGTCAAACAAAACAAATTCCATTGTTGACCACACACAAATATATGTCTCACTTAGCATAGAATGAAGAGTTTAAGTAGCTTACTTCCTTATTAGTCCTTTAGGTTGTTATTATTAATTTTAAGATTGAGTGCATCACAGTTCACAATACTTTCAAAATTGTTCGATTCAACAGCGTTGTTATGGTATAAATTGCTCCCCTTCTCACTTCAGTCTTTGTTCATATCAATCTTCTCAAGTTTTTTACAAAGATCATTTTCTTCTTTTCATGTAGATTCATATATCATTTTTATGATCTTTATATACAATAATATACCATCTGTTCGGGCATACCACATTTGATGTTCACCTAGTTTCCATTTATTTGCCACTATCAAAAGACCTAACAAAAATATATGCCTACATATGAGACCTTGTCCTCTTGCTTTGATCTCTATTGTGTACAACCCTAATCACGATTTTACTAGATTAAAGGGCATGTATAATTTAGCAAGTATGGGAGCGTAGCTCCAAGTTGCTTTTAAAAACGGTTGTACTGACTTAAAGCTTTACCATACCATCAATATGTCTATTTTCCCACAGCCTCTCCAATATTTATCATTTTCTCTTTTTTTGGTCAACTTTGCAATCCTATAAGCATGAGATGCAACGTCATAATTGCTTTGATTTATATATCTCAAATTATCAGGGATTTGAAGAATTTTTATATGTCTTGGATTTTTCCTTGAGAATGAATTGGCCAATGACTCTTATTCTTATTAATTCAAATCAATTTCTTGCAAATCTTGGAGAAAAGACTTTTGTCAGAGAACCTTACTACAAAAATTTTTTTACCCAAAAATTTTTTTACCCAATTAATTATTTTCTCCTAACCTTAGCTGAATTGGGTTTACTTGTGTGGAAACTTTTTAAAAACATTTTGTAATAGAAAGCATCAACTTTATTTTGTATTATTCTCTCAATCTTTTATTTGGTCATGAACTATTCTTCCCCTGTTCTTAGATCTAAAATGAAATTTCTTCCTTGTCCTGCTAATTTAATTATAATGTCACCTGTTGCACATGAGTTATTTGTCCATTTGGAAATTACCTTAGTATATGGTGGAAGTTGTTGAACTAAACCCAATTTCTGCCAAAATGGGTAAAATTTACCCAGTAGGTTTTATTTTTTGAATAGCAAATCCTCATCCTAGTAGGTGCAGTGTTTGAAGATAGCCAACACTAGATTGCTAGGTTCATTTGCTTCGTTATAGTGTGCACTTCTCTTCCACTGAATGACATATTTTTTAATTTAAACAGTTTTTAAAATTTATTTATATTTAGTATTTTGTTTTCCCCAGTTACAGGTAAATTTTTTAATTTAAAAATATTTTTAAAAACTTTGACTTTTTAAAACTTTGATTTCCAGATTCTCTCTTTCTTCCTCCCTCCTAACATGCCCCCCTCCAATAGAGAAGGCAAGTAATTCAATATGGATATGCATGGATAGTCATGCAAAACAATGTCCATAGTAGTCATATGAAAGAAAACATCGACAAAAATATACCTAAGAAAAATAAAGTAAAATAAAAGGTATGCTTTGATCTATATTCAGGTTCTGTCAGTTCTTTGTCTGGGGATGGATAGTATTTTTCATCATAAGTCCTTCTGAGTTGTTTTGGATCATTGAATCGCTTAGAATACCTAATTCATTCACAGTTGATCATCTTACAATATTGCTGTTACTTTGTGTACATTATATTTCACTTTGTATTAGCTCATGCAAGTCTTTCCAGGTTTTTCAAAGAGCATCTTGCACATTATTTCTTATATTTCAATAGTATTCCATCATACTAACATATTGCAACTTGTTCAGCCATTCTCCAAATGATGGGCATCCCCACAATTTCTAATTCTTTGCCCCCACAAAAAAAATTGCCAAAAATATATACATACACACGCGTATGCACACACACACACACACACACACACAGATATATATTGGGTTCTACAGTCAGAGGTTTCATATTGCTCTATAGAATGGTTTAATTAACTCACAACTCTGACAACAGTACGATAATGTCTCATTTTCCCTATGTCCCCTCCAACATTTGTCATTTACCTTTTCTGTCCTATTATTAGATATGAGGTATCTAATTTATCTAGATATGTTTAACCTGTATTTCTCAAGTCAATAGTGAATTAGAATTTTTTTTCATATGGCTATAGATACCTTTAATTACTTCATCTGAAAACTGATTATATCTTTTGGTCATTTATCAATTGAGGAATGGCTCTCGCTCTTTTTTTATAAATTTGACATGGTTCTCTCTATATTAGAGAAATGAGGCATTTATCAGGCAAGCTTGCTTCTTTTTTCCACAGTTACTATTGCTAACTGCATTTCCCTTCATTCTATTCCCCCTACTCCCATTTATTTTAATCTCTCTTTTCACCCTGCTCCTCCTCAAAAGTGTTTTGCTTCTGACTGCCCTTTCCACCAGACTGTCCTCTGTACTATCAACCTGCCCCTGATTTATTACCTTCCCTTTCTGTTTTTCTGTAGGGTAAGATGGATTTCTATGCCCAGTTGCCTATATATATATATATTTTACCCTCTTTCAGCTAATTCCGATAAGAGTAAGGTTCATTCACTCCCCCTCAACTACCCCACTTTCCCCTTCACTGTAAAATCATTTTCTTGCCTCTTTCTCTCACTTTCTCTTTCTCCCAGTACATTCTTCTCTCACCTTTAGTTTTATTTTTTAGATATTAACCCTTCATATTCAACTCACCTCTGTGGCCTCAATCGACATATACTCTTTCTAACTACCCTAATGATTAGAAAGGTTGTGTAAGTTTCAAATATCATCTTAATATGTAGGAACATAAACAGTTTGACCTTATTAAGTCTCTTATGATTTCTCTTTCCTGTATCTTTTTGTGCTTCTCTTGAGATTTTGTTTGAAAGTCAAATTTTCTATTCAGCTCTGGTCTTTCCATCAAGAATGCTTGAATATATTCTATCTAATGGAATGTTCATTTCTTCCTCTGAAATATTATATTAAGTTTTACAGGGTAGATAATTCTTGGTTGTAATCCTAGCTTCTTTGTCCCCCCAGAATATCATATTTCAAATCCTCTGATTCTTTAATATTGAAGCTGCTAAATTTTGCATTGACCTTACTGTGGCTCTACAATACTCCAGTTGTTTCTTTCTGGCTACTTGCAGTATTTTCTTCTTCACCAGGGAACTCTGGAAATTGACTATAATATTCCTGACAGTTTTCATTTTGGGATCTCATTCAGGAAGTGATGGGTGAATTCTTTCAATTTCTATTTTATCCTCTGATTCCATAATATCAGGGCAGTTTTCCCTGATCATTTCTTGGAAAATGATGTTTAGGCTCTTTTCAAAATCATGGCTTTCAGGTTTTCCAATAATTTTTAAATTATCTTCCCTTGATCTATTTTCCAGGTTAGTTGTTTTTCCAATGAGATTTCACATTGTGATCTATTTTTTCCATTCTTTTGGTTTTGTTTTATTGTTTCTTTATTTTTTTATAAAATCATTAGCTTCCATTTGCTCCATTCTAACTTTTAAGGAATTATTGTCTTTAGTGAGCTTTTGAACCTCCTTTTCCATTTGGCCTAGTCTGTTTGTAAGGTGTTATTTTCTTTAGAATTTTGGTGTATCTCCTTTACCAAACTGTTGATTCATTTTTCATCATTTTCTTGCATCATTTTCATTTTTCTTCCCTATTTTTCCTCTGCCTTTCTTATTTGATTCTCAAAGTTCTTTTTGAGCTCTTACATAGCCTGAGACAAATTCATATTTTTTTTGGAGGCTTTGAATGTAGGAATATTGACTGTTGTCTTTTGAGTGTGTATTTTGATCTTCCTTGTCAATATAGTATCATTCTACAGTCAGAGGTTTTTTTTTCCAAATTGTTTGCTAATTTTCCAAGCTTATTAGTTGACTTTTAACTCTTTCTTAAAGTAGGCCTGCTTCCATGGTTGAGGGTGCTCTGTCTTAATCTTCAGAGGTTTTGTGAAGCTGTTTTCAGAGATATTTCTAGGGATCTGTAAATTTTCAGTTCTTCCAAGGTGATATGATCTACAGAGAGGTGTTCCTCTCTCTTGGCCTCCTAAATGACCAAAAGTACTCTTTTCTACCCTGGACCTGTGAGGACCATCCCCCATCCACTGTGTCCAGAAGTTCTGGTGTGCTATACTCCTCCTCCCCCGGGGCTGCTAGCTAGGACTGTGACCCAGATTCAAGTATGGGCAAAACAACAGAATCATGCCTCAGTGCTGACAAAAAGACCCCTGTAATCTCCTTCAGTCCACTTGTTTGACCCCCTTACCATCTGTGGACTTACAGTTCTGAAGCAGCCTCTGCCACATGCACTGCCATAGCTGCTACTGATTTAGTCACTTCCAAGGCCTACTCTTGTTTTTGTTTTTGTTGCTGTTGTTGTTGCTGTGATTGTGCTGGCTTAGCCTGTGAGTCAGACAAATCTTTCCTCCTGACATTCTAAGTTGTCTTTGGTGTCTGCGGACTAAGAGGTCTGGAAACCACGTTGCTGCCACTGATTCAGTGGCCTTGTCGCTTGCTCCCAGGTTTATAGAGGCTCAGTCTATATTGGCACAGCCTGCACTGTACCGCATTCCTTTCTCACCCTGGTTCAACAATCTTTCCTGCCAACTTTCCAAGTTGTTTTAGGTTGAAAAATGTGTTTGACTCCATCTTTTTGTGGGTTCTGCTGCTCTAGAATTTGTATAGAATTATTTTTAAAGATATTTTGAGGGGTTTCAGGGAGAGCTCAGCTGAATTCCTGCCTATAATTTGCCATCTTGGCTCAGCCTCTCAGCATATTATACACACATGCACACACACACATATACACACATATACATATATGCATATATATGCATATGTAATATTGTTTGACAATTTCTTTGTATTATAATTTGAAACAAAATAATATTAGGTCCCATTTTTTTCATTATTTCCTATGAGATTTTTAATAATTTGTGTCAAAAATTAATTTTACTATTTTTCTATTTCTATAAAGTAATACCTTGACCTTGGAATGCTTGATCTCAATATAGACATCACCATTCTGAATAGATATGTAGACACTTGGCCCTTTCTTGTAGGACTTCAGGTGCAATAGCTGACTATAGTTTGAAATTCTGCTTATCTGACCACCTGAAATCCAAGTTATTCATTGATTTTGAATATGTTCAAAGACTAACGTACTCCCTGGAGCAGGGATGCTTAAACCTTTTTTGTATATATGTTTGTGCTTATTGTCATCCTCATTTCTCAGCAGGCTGCACTCCTTTGGTACGTCTTCATCATCTCCCAGTAAGCTCATTACTGTCATAACCTTTTATTGGCCACAAACATTCTTAGGACTCCCTCCTCCTTAAATACTCTCACTAGGGCAATGATATGTGAGAGGCAGGGTTCTTGCTTGGGTGAGAGAGCAAGAGTAACCATCATCTCATGTACCCACAAACTGAGCCATTTTTCCATCTTTAAAATTCTCTTATAGTGCAGGATGATTTCAGAAAAACCTGGAAAAACTTACATAAAATTCTATAGAGTAAAGTAAGCAGAGCCAGAACAATGTACACAGTAACTGTAATATTGTCTATGAGCAACTGTGAATGACTTGGCTCCTCTCACTAATATAATGTTCTAAGACAATCCTAATGGATTTATCGTGAAAAAAATGCCATCTAACCCCAGAGAAAAAAATTGATGACATCTGAAGCTTACTATTTTTTCACTTTCTTTCTCTCTATTTTTTGTTTTCTTTCACAAAGTGACTAATATGCAAATGTTTTACATGATTGCATGTTATGTAACCTGTATCAGATTGCTTACCATCTCAGGGAAAGGAGAGCGAAGGTAGGCAAGGAGGGATAGAATCTCAAGCTAAAAACTAAAAAAAACCCTGAAAAACCAATGAATGTTAAAAGTTGTTTTTGTATGTAATTGGGGGAAAAATATTATTAAAAACAAAATAAATTCCATTGTGTCCTTGAGAGATTACTTTAGTATTTTTTTATCTCTCTTTTTTTGCAGACATATATTTGCCACATCTCCCCTCTCTACTGTGCATAGCCACAAATGTATTGGTTGCCAGCATGAAAGTAAAAATGAGGTTACTAATAAAATCATGGGAATGCTTGAAGTCTCAGAAGTTAAAAGCCACAAATGCTGAGGATTGATTGTATATTTTATCCAAAATCCACCTCTCTCCTAAATTCTAATTTAATGGTACTACTCTTCTTCCAATCACACAGGTTCATAACTGTGATGTCATCCTTGACTCCTTTCTTTTACTTGGCTCATATGGCTAATCTTTTACCCACTCTTATAATTCTTTTCTTTTCAACACTTGGTTTGTATCAGTTCATATAGGCCTTGTCATTTCTCTGAGTTCCTCATATTTGTTAGTTTCTATAATTTAATTAGTAAGCCATGAAATTCATAAACCATATTCATTTCAGCCATTCTCCAGTCAATTTGAACCCTGTTTTTTCTTGCACCAAACATGTTTCTATGAATATTTCATTATGCATAGGAACTATTCTTTTCTCTTCTTGGGGGCACATGAAGACATCTTTTAAAAAAGTAATAGCCTATTGCAAATTTGAAATATGTGTACTTTAAGTTTCTAATTAGTGGGTATTCCAAATGTGACTATTATCTTTGTACTTGGGTTATCCACAGTGATTAACAACCCACCTTAACACTCATTAAGACTCTGAACATTGTCTTTACAGGTTATTCACTGAAGGTCTGTGCTAAAGTCTTCAACTCTAGAATGGGAACACTAAACGAAAGTATAGCTACTGGGGGATTACCAGATCAACAATGACGTGCTTAGTCACAGACAAAGGGATGAATTATTACTCAACAGGATTAATCCATGGTGAGCATGCGTAAGAAGATTTTTTTGCAAGAGGAAAGGAAGAGTCTGCATATGGTCTATAACCTTGCTAAGAGCTCTTTACACAATCACATCAAGACTATGATTCAGCCTTGCCAATTAGACTGTAACTATGCCAAAACTCATCCATACCTTTATCACCTTGTGCCTGGATTGTTGAAGTAAGCTTTAAAAAGGACTTCCTGATAGATTTATAAATCACTAAAGTAGACTCAATTGATGACCACCTGAAACTCAGTGTGTCAGGTAGGTGACTTTTTTAAAAAAATTGCAAGGAAAACTTTCATGCACAGAGAAAATGTTACCTTTTTTAAACACCTTATTATAACACGTTTTGATAATCAGAAAATTATTGATTTTAAAAATTATACTTCCCTCCCAAACTTCTACATTCCTTTTTTAATCACAATATTTCTATCTAAAATTATATAAATCCCTATTTTCCTATATAGGCAAATATTGCTTTGAGTTACTAGTTTTTCCTATGTAGCCTGTAGGTATGCTAAAGATATTGAACAATTTATTATCCTTGTGGTATTGCTCATTTGAACTTCATATTAATACCTTAGTTTACACCAAAGGCTATTATAGGAATATGGAGTTTTAAAATATAGTGACCCTGGAGTAAGGGTTCCTGGAATCAAACCATTGTTTTCTATGTGAAAGAATTTTATTTCTTTGGGCTTCACTTTTCTTATAAGAGAGAGGGTTGGCTGAATGACCTCTGAGGGCCTTTCTAGCTCTACAGTAATTCTGTGTGCCTATGACCCCACAACTTTTTATTTTGCTTTGTGTGTATGTCTATGATTTTATTAGACATTTCCCCTAATATACCTGCATTGAAAATTAGGGGACAAAAGGGTACAAACTCACATTAAATTAATAACAAAGTAATTTAGTTCATTCTACCAAGTTTTTATGTAAAACGATTAGTCCAAGGAACCATATATACATATATATATATATATATATATATATATACAAGGCATCCCAGGGCTCAGTAAGGACCCAAAAAGATGCATTAGTGACAGAGAGAAAAACAGCCTATCATAGTCAGCTCCCTTCCAGTGAAATGACAGAGGCCAGCACCCAGTTCTGGGAGTATCATAATAACAATACTCTTGCACAGACCTGGAGTGCTGGAAACCAACCATTAGCAGCATGTCTGGAACCAAAAAGCATACCTTTAGTTAATAATAGTGCCAGCTCCCATGCTGATGATGAACCCTTCTGAGAGCCAGCAAGTCTGCCTGGAGGGGATTAGTAGAGATAGGCACCGAGGGTAGGGTAGCTTTTAGAGTAGCCAATATGCACACCCGGAGGCAGTTCTATCTGTGGAGGCAAAGCTATCACTTCTCCTTGCAGTTTGATGTTGCTGTTACTATTATTGTGTTCATCCTTCACTGCCGAAGAAGACCATGCACCATCAGAGAAATGATGACATGACTTGCACTTGACTTTGTTTTGAGTCAGGGAAGGCTATGCAGGTCACCAGCCTCACTTCTCCTCCAGAGTCATCTGAATCCAGTGACCAGATATTCATGAGAATGACTGGAGATCACCCAGGATGCACAGGATGTTCAAAAACACAAGACCCAAGTAAATCTTAAGAGATTACCCAGACAAGATCTTCTGGATATTCCCAATACATAATATTTTATAAAGATATTACAATTGATATTTTCCAAAATGATTCAATAGAACTGATTTTTACAGAAGTGGTAAACCTTCGAAGGTAAACAAGGTAGATATTACAGTGATTTTGTGACTTTGTTGATGCAGAAGCAGAGTAGCATGAGCTGCCCAACTCACGGAGGCAGGAACAGTGATGAAACCAAGAAAGCTCATGCAACTTCCTATAGTTCTGTGATTCCATGATTACAATTCAAGTTTCCTAGTTTCAAGCCAGGTCTCCCTTCATCTATAATCAATCAATCAATTAATCAATAAACATTCATTAATGCCTGCTGTGCTAAATATGAGGAATGTAAAGAGAAAAGTAAAATAACACCTGTCTCCAAGTACTTTAAAATTCTAACTCCAGTTAATAACTTGGAGTACTTTGGAAGACACCTTCTTTTCAAAACTTAATTATCAGAGGTGCAGTGAAGTCCCCGTTGGTTGGGAAATGGCTGGACAAATTATAACATATGAAATTATTGGAGTATTATTGTGTTGTAAAAATGAGGACACAGTTTCTGAAAATCTTGAGAAGACTTGTAAAAATTGGTGTAGGTAAGCAGACATAATAGAACTATTTTTACTCTAATATCAATTTTATAAAAATGAACAATTTTGAAAGACTTTAAAATTCTTCTCAATAAGAAGGTCATGATGCCAGTGAACTGATACTGAAGAATTTTGCCTATATCAAGATAGAAAGCCAATACACTAGCAAAATAAGACACACATTTTTCCATTTTTTAAATTATTGGATTTGTTTTCAGTTCTCTACAATCAGTTAAATATATCTTAGATTTAGATTTTCTCCCCCTCCCACATCCCTCCCTCCTCAAGATGGCATGTAATCTTATATAGGTTCTACACATACATTCTTATTAAATACATTTTCACCTTAGTCATGTTGCATAGAAGAATTTAAATTAATGGGAGAACCTATGAAAACAAAACAAAACAAAGGAGAAAATGGTCTGCATCATTCTGCAATACAATTCCAGAGAAAGCTGAATGTGGAAGGCATTTTGCCTCAAGAGTCCATTGGGAATTTTTAGGTCCTTGAATTGTTGTGAAGAACTAGGTCTACCACAAAAATTTTTCACACACTGTGGTTGTTGCTGTGTACAAAGTTCTCCTGGTTCTACTCCTTTCACTCAGCATCAGATCATATAGGTCCTTCAGGCTTCTCTGAAGTCTTACTGTTCATCATTTCTTACAGCACAATAGTATTACATTACATTCATATACCACAACTTGTTCAGTCATTCCTCAATTTATGGACATTCCTTCAATTTCTACTTCTTGACTACCACAAAGAGAGCTGCTATAAATGTTTTTGTACATGTGGGACCCTTTCCAATTTCTATGATTTCTTTGGGATACAATCCTAGAAGCGATATTGCTGGGTCAAAGGATATGCACATTTTTGTAGCCCTTTGAGCATAGTTCCAAATTGCTCTCCAGAATGGTTGGATCAGCTCACACCTCCACCAACAATGAATTAGTGTTCCAACTCTCCCACATCCTCTCCAACATTTATCATTTTCCTGTTTTGTCATGTTTGACAATCTTATAGGTGTGATGTGGTTACTCAGAGTTGTTTTGATTTGTATCTTTCTAATCAATAATTGATTCAGAGCATTTTTTTCCTATGACTATAGACAGCTTTAATTTCTTCTGAAAGCTCCCTGTTCATATCCTTTGACCATTTATCACTTGTATTCTTATACACTTGTATCACTTGTATTTATGACTTGTATTCTTGTACATTTGACTCGGTTCTCTATATATTTTAGAAATGAGGTCTTTATCCCAGACACTAGTTGTAAAAATTTTTTCCCAGTTTCCTGCTTCCCTCCTAATCTTGGTTGCATTAGGTTTGTGCAAAAACATTTCAATTTAATGTAATCAAAATTACCCATTTTTCACTTCATAATGTTCTCTGTTTCTTCTTTGGTTAAAAATGTGTCCATTCTCTATAAATCTAACAAATACACTATTCCTTGCTCCCTAATTTGTTTATAATATCAGTCTTTATATCTAGAACATGTATCCATTTTAACTTTATTCTTATGTATAGTGTCAGACATTGGCCCATGGCCAGTTTCCCCCACACTGTTATCCAGTTTTCCCAGCAATTTTTTGCAAACAGTGAGTTCTTATCCCAGGGGTACTTGGGTTTATCAAACAGTAGATTGACTACTTTGAGTATCTAACCTATTCCACTGGTCTACCCTTCTATTTCTTAGCTAGTACCAAGTGGTTTTGATGATTGCTACTTTATAATACAATTTGAAATCTGTTAGGGCTAGTCCGCATTCCTTAGCATTTCTTTTCATTAGTTCCCTTGATATTCTGGACCATTTGTTCTTCCAGATGAATTTTGATATTATTTTTCTAGCTGTAGAAAATAAGTATCTGGTAGTTTGATTGGTATGGCACTGAATAGGTAAATTAATTTAGGTAGGATTGTCATTTTTATTATATTAGCTCAGCCTATCCATGAGCAACTGATGTTTTTCCACTTACTTAGATCTATCTTTATTTGTGTAAAAAGTGTTTTGTAATTGTGTTCATATGTCTGTGGGTTTGTTTTGGCAGGTAGACTCCCAGATATTGTATAGTGTCTACCATAGCTTTAAGTGGGATTTCTCTTTCTATCTCTTGCTTGTTGGGCTTTGTTAGTAATATACAATGCAGATGATTTACATGGGTTTATTTTGTAACCTGCAACTTTGTCAAAGTTGTTTATTATTTCAAGTAGTTTTTTACTTGATTCTCTAAGCTTTTCATCATATTATCTGCAAAGAATGATAACTTAGTTTCTTCTTTTCCTATTCTTATTCTTTCAATTTCTTTTTCTTCTCTTATTTCTAAAGCTAACATTTCTAGTAACATATTGAATAATAGTGGTGATAATAGACATACTTATTGCACCCCTGATCTTATTGGAAATGTATAAAGCTTATCCCCATTACATTTAATGCTTGCTGATGGTTTTAGTTAGATATTGCTCATTATTTTATGGAAAGTTCCATTTATTCCTGTGGTCTCCATTGTTTTGAATAGGAATGAATATTGTATTTTGTCAAAAGCTTTTTCCATATCTATTGAGATAATCATATGGTTTGTGTTAGTTTTGTTGTTGATATGATCAATAGTGCTGACGGTATTTCTAATATTCAACCAGCCCTGAATTTCTGGTATACATTCTACTTGATCATAATGTATTATCTTGTGATAAGTTGCTGTATTTTTTTTTTGCTAATATCTTATTTAAATTTTTTGCATCTATATTCATTAGATAAATTAGCCTATAATTTTCTTTCTTTATTTTGGCTGTTCCTGGTTTAGGTGTCAGAATCATATTTGTATCATAAAAAGAATTTGGTAGTAGACCTTCTTCACCAATTTTCCCAAATACTCTACATAGTATTGGAATTAACTGTTTTTTAGATGTTGGATAGAATTCACTTATAAATTTATCTGACCCTGGAGATTTTTTCCTAGAGAGTTCGCTGATGACTTGTTCAATTTCTTTACCTAGATGGGGTCATTTAAGTATTCAACATCTTCTTCTGTTAATCTGTCAAATTATACTTTTTTAAAATATTAATCCATCCCATTTAAATTGTCAAATTTATGGTCATGCAGTTGGGCAAAGTAATTTCTAATTATTGTTTTAATTTCCTCCTGGTTGGAGGTGAGTTCACCCTTTTGATTATTTTTGATTTGATTTTTGATTTGATTCACCCATTGATATTGATGATTTGCTTTCTGTTTTCTTTTTTTAATCAAATTAACCAACAATTTACCAATTTTACTGCTTTTCATAAAACCAATGCTGTTTTTATTAGTTCAATAGTTTTCTTAATTTCAATATTATTAATCTCTCCTTTGGTTTTCAGTATTTCTAATTTGGTATTTACTTGAAGATTTTCAATTTGTTCTTTTTTCTAGTTTTTATGACTGCATGCCCAAGCCATTGATCTCCTCTTTTTCTATTTTATTCATGTAGGTGATAAATGATATAAAACTTCCCCTAAGAACTACTTTTTCAGTATCCCATAACATTTGGTAAGTTGTCTCATTATTGTCCTTCTCTTGAATGAAGTTGTTGATTGTTTCTATGATTTGTTGTTTAACCCATTCATTCCTTAGGATTAGACTATAAAGTTTCCAAATCAATTTTTAGTTTATCTTTCCAATTATTGCATATAATTTTTATTTCGTTATGATCTGAGTAGGATGCATTGGTTATCTCTGTCTTTCTGCACTGGATGGTCAGGTTTGTATGTCCTAGTACATAGTCAATTTTTGTCTATGTACTATGTACCACTGAGAAAAAAGGATATTCTTTCCTATCCCCATTCAGTTTTTTTCCAGATTTCTATCATATCCACCTTATCCAGAGTTTTATTCAACTCCTTACCTTCTTTTTTGTTTTTTTTGAGATTAGATTTATGAAGTTCAGAGAGTGGGAGGTTGAGGTCCCTCACAATGTAATTTTGCTAAGTATTTCTTCCTTTAACTTCTTTAACTTCTCCTCTAAGAATCTGGATGCTATGCCACTTGGAGCATATATTTTTAGTAATGATATTTCTTCATTGTCTGTGATGTCTTTTAGCAGGATATAGTTGCCTTCCTTATCGCTTTTGACTAGATCTATTTCTGCTTTTGCTTTGTGTGAAATTAGGATTGTTACCCCTCCTTTTTTTTTAACATCAGCTGAAGTACAATATATTCTGCTCCAACCTTTTACCTTTACCCTATGTGTATGCCCCCATTTCAAATATGTTTCTTGTAAACAACATATTGTTGGATTATGGTTTTTAATCCATTCTTCCATCTGCCTCCACTTTATAGGAGAGTTTATCCCATTCACATTCACATTTACAGTTATGATTACTATCTGTGTCTTTCCCTTCATCCTCTTTCCCCCATTTATGGTTTTGGTTCTCCTTTCTCCCTTCCCCTTCACAATAGAGTGTTAATTTTTGTCCACTGCCTCCCTCAGTCTTCCCTCCCTTCTTTCAAGCCCCCCACTTTTTCTTCCCTTTTCCCTTACTACTTCTTCCCTCCCTTTTAGCCTCCCTTACGTTTTCTTTACCCTCCTACTAACTATAGATCTCGTTAGATTGCTATACTTAACTGAATTTATTGTTCTCTCCTTGAACCAAATCATATGAGAGTAAATCTCAAACAATTCATATCTCCCCTTTTTCCCTCTACTGTACTATGTTTTTGTGCCTCTTCCTGTGATGTAATTTAAATTTTTCTGCTTCCTCCATTTCACATCTCCCATTATATTCTCTTCACACCCTTAAATCACATTTTTTGCTATCACATCATTTAATTTATACCACTCCTTCTATGCATGTCAATTTTATATATCACAATAAATATACAATTCTCAAGACTAAAAAGTATCATCTTCCCTTATATGGATGTAAACAGTTTGCCCATATTGAATAAGAAGGTTTTTTTCCCCTGTTTACCTTTTTACAACTCTCTTGAGACATATTTGAAAATTAAATTTTCTATTGAGCTCTGGCCTTTTCATTAGGAAAGTTTAGAAGTCCCTTATTTCATTGCATGTCCCTCTCATTGACTGAAATATTATGTTCGATTTTTCTGGGTAATTGATCCTTGACTGTACTCTCATCTCCTTTTCCTTACAAAATATCATATTTCAATTCCTTCAGTCTTTTAATGTAGAAGTTGAAAGGTCCTGTGGGATCTTGATTGTAGCTCTTTGACATTTGAATTGTTTCTTTCCAGATGCCTGCAGTATTTTCCCCTTCGCTTGATAGTTCTGGAATTTAGCAATGATATTCCTTGGTGTTTTTAGTTTGGGATCCCTTTCAGGAGGGGAACAGTGGATTGTTTGAATGATTATTTTGCCTTCTAGAACTAGAACTTCTGGCCAATTTTTCTTGATGATTTCTAGGAAGATATTGCCAAAGCTCTTTTTTCATCATGACTTTCCAGTAGACCAATAATTCTCAGATTTCCTCTCCTGGATCTATTTTGTAAGTCAGTTGTTCTTCCAATGATATATTTTACATTTTCTTCTAACTTTTCATTCTTTACATTTTGTTTGACTGATTCTTGATGTTTCATAGATTCATTAGCTTCTACTTGCCCAATTCTAATTTTTAACAAATGGTTTTCTTCATTTAACTTTGCATCTCCTTTTCCATCTGTGTTATTTTCTCCAGTTAGTTTGTGTACTTCCTTTTCCATTTGTCCAATTTTTCCAATTAGGTTTTGTGCTTCCTTTGTCATTTGGCCAATTTTCCTTTTAAATTTTTCTGTGACTCTTTTTTTCGTATTTTTAAAATCATTTCTTCTACTTTCCTAATTTGGCTTTTAAAACCCTTCTTTAGCTCTTCCAAGAAGGCTCTTTGTGCTTCAGACCAGTTCATGTTCCCTTCTGAAGTTTCAGATGGTAGTACGGTCTCAATGCTTACCTCTTTGGTATTCGTGTTTGGTCCTTTTCCCCATAGAAAGGTCCTGTGGTCTTTTCTTTTCTGGCTTGCTTCTTGGTCATGATGATCATCCTTTTCCTGACTTTTAAAGTGAATCTCTGTTTCTGGGGCAGATTGGGCTCTGTCTCATGGTTCTTGTGCTTAGAATTTGAGGCTTTATATATTGTGACCTCTGATTCTTTTAGCTAGAAGTTAGAATACTGTAGCATGCCTGGTGCTGAGCTGTCTGGTGTGTCAAAGCACAGGCCAGATGAAGTCTTTCTGAGTTTCCCCTGGAGTTACCCTGTAACTACCTGAGCTGCATGAGTTGTTGGGGAGGGTGGTTCAGTGGTTGGTGATTCCTATTTGTGCCAGTGTCTTCTTGATTACCCTGGCTGTGCTGAGGCAGGCCTGGTGTCCTGGTGTTGGTGATTACAGGTTCTCCCCCTGGGACTCAGAATCTCTTCCCAGTTCACTGAGGTATGGCTGTCTGGGATAGCTATGGTCCAGCACTGGTCCCCTTAAGCCACAGCAAGAGGGACCCCCTTTTGCATTTTTCCAGGCCTCACAGATTAAGAAACTATTTAGTCCTTCAGCTGATCTCACTGTTCCTGTATTTTTCCTGGGGAAATATTCTCTGAGTTTTCCAAGGTCAACGAGGGAAGGAGGATAGCATTTACTAATCACTTACCCATCAATCCTCCTGGATCCCAGAAGTTCAAGTAGATGACTTACAGACATTTAATCTACAAGCTGAAAGTTTCAGGAGTGGCTACTGCAGTTCCCTCAGTTTCTGTGGTTCTGTCTCACACATTTCCACTGCACTTCCATCCTGGGCTGATATGTGTGAGATTCCACAGTGCTGCTGCTTCTTCAGATCACCCAGGGCTTCCTGCTCAACTTTGCTATATTGGGTCTGTGCTGGCACAGCCCATGCTCTGTGTGCTGTGAGCTCCTCCAGCCCCATGCAACAGATCCTTTCTGTCGATCTGCCTCTGTCCTGGGTTAGAAATCTGTCACACTTGGTCTTCTATTGGATTCTGCCACTCTAAAATTTGTTCAGATCCTGAAGAACTGTCATGTGTAAGACAGGTTTCTTTTGGCTCTTAGCACATGTGATCATGGGTAAATTGCTTAATCTCTCCAAACCTCAGTTTCTTCATCTGAAAAACTGGTACTATGTTACTACTTTATTTCACAGAGGAGGACCAGTACCTTGGTGTGATAGCTGCTGAGCCTTTTCTGGGACTCTTTCCACCTTTGGTATTCACCTGTTCCACCCAGCTCTCACCTGTTATTCCAAGAAGCTGCAGAATGGGCAACAGACAGACCAAGCCAGGTTGAGAGTAAGCAAGGGGTCTCAAATCCATTGGTGAGTTAGGGGGATATCAACCTCAAGCACATGAAGACTTCCTCTAGTGGAATGGGCAGATGAGAGCAATTTGTTCCAATGTCCAAGAAGGCAGCTGAAGCTTAGAGTGGAGTGCTTAGAGCTTGGTTAAACACTGAAGAAGCCAAGATCATCCACTGCAGCCTCAGCCATTGCCTACCCTCTTGACTCTGTCCTGTCACTGGACTACAATGGATCTGGAGCAAAAGACAAAAGACAAAAGACTTCACAGAGTTCGTTGCTGTCAAAAGTCTTCCTTAAAAACTTGGAAATAATGACCCCCTCAGCAGACCTTGCCATTTTGGGAGTCATACCTTTTCCTTACCCTAGTGAGGTAGTTCACAGCTGAAATGTAAGACTTTGCTAAGTAAATAATTTCCCTTTAATTTGGTGTATTTTTAAAAAAGGCTTCTTAATTAAGCCACTGGTGGTTTAATTGGAGACACTAAAAGAAGCATGACAAAGGAGTCATGGGGTGCAAAGGAAGGGCACTAAGATAACACATAATCCACAGAACTCAGACAACAGATCACATCTCTAAAGCATCAGGGGAAACATTAGGGAAGGCAAAGTAACAAGGACATTTCTAGACAATCTGGGACAAAATTGTTTTCAATACTCCCATTAACTGGCATGTAATTACAGCAAGCTATGGCTAGTCAAAATATGGGACTCTTAGATACGTCATTATCCCATAAATTAGGTAATGTTAAAGTCATTAACAAGGATCAGGTTTTGTCTTATTTTCCTTCTTGCTTTTGTTTGGTTTTGCAATGAGGGGCAGTACTACTTAAGTAAAACTGATTGGTTTCTTGCCTCTACAAGAATCAGTATCAGTAGGCTTCCTAATTGCACAACAATGGGAAAGTCATCTGAATTCACCTGAATATATTGCTCCCCTCAAGAAGTCTCACTAGTCATGGAATGTTGCCCTTCATATCTACCGCTGCAATGTTGGAGTCATTGCATCTCTTTGAATGTCTATAGGTCAGTTAGTGATGCAAAAAGTTGAATATACTCTAATCTAGTTCTTGTAGCAATATTGTTCAAATCCCTTGGATTGTAAACTCCTTCAGTGAAGGGAATGCCTTGTGCCTCTTTTGAATCCCCAGCACTTAGTACAATGACTGACACAAACCAAACAAATAAAGGCCCCAAATTCATCCTGTATTATTACTATACTACATAACCTCCAAAATCCTACTTTCCCTAGGAGGCCTTTCCAGGCTTACTCCTTCCCTACCCCCACTGCCTTTCTTCTACACTTTTTGTGTGCATAATCATTTAACGGAGGAGACATGTCCCATCAGAATGTGAGCTTCTTAAAGGAAGGGAAAGTATTTTTTTTTTTGCTTTTCTTTTGTCCCCAGCAGATTGTGCAAGCCTTAGCACATAATATTTAATACAAGTTTGCTAGACTAATCAGTGCATCTTAAACTGTGGATTGCAACCCCATATGAGGTTCTGAAAAATTTGCCAACAGCAAAAGGTTTCTGAACCTGCAATTGACCAAAAATTAATTAAAATTCAAAGGTGTAATGACCATGAGGTGTTTTTAGCAGGGCTTGTCTGTGTTCCATTGTGCAATTTCACTGCAACTTTGGTTCTGAACACAAAGCATGCACACTGCACTGTGCATGCCTTCAGGTCATGCAAACAAACACTGCTGCAGAACCAGAAAAAGGGATTGAGAGTGGAAAAAATGTTTAAGACCTGTGCTAATTGACTATTTGATGTTCATTTTACAACTAGGCTCATATGATCTCTTTCCTCATCTCTGCTTCCTGGCTTCCCTGAATTCCTTTAAGTCTCAGCTGAAATTTTACCCTTTCTAGCAATAGTGTCAAACTGGAATGTGGACAGTACCAAATTAAAATATGCTTTGGAAATATTTAACAAAACAAAATACAATTGAAAATAAGGTTAATATATGGTTTTTCTAAATCAACACATGCTTACATGGATTCTTATCTATAAAATGGTGGCTATTTCTGCTTAAGTCAAGGAAACCTTCCCAATTTTTGTTAATTCTAGTAGCTCTTCTCTTTATATAATTTCTAATTTATCCTATTTTTAACCTTGTACCAGTTACCTTTCATATATATTTATACACACAGTAAGCACTCAATAAATGTTTACTTAATAAATAAAATGAAACAAAAGTTCTCTTCCTATGTTATCTTACTGACAACTTTTTAAAATGTAAATCACCTTTTTCTCCTGAATTTCCAGCGTATTTGAACTTAAAGAATAGGAAATAGTTATTGAACATTCTGAATAGTTCTACTACAGGGTCATTGTGAGAGATGTAGAAGCTGCGTTCTTATTTGCTAGAAGTTGAAGCTCCAATAGGAAGATAGTAGAAACAGAAAATAAAATGCACCACATTGTGATGAAAAAATGGGGCATTCTGGGAAAAATGAATGTCAAGAAGAAACTAGAAGAGAGAAAGGTCATGTTTCAGATGTAGATTTATCTCCCTTGTGGGATATACTCCCTGGTTTATACTCTGAGCAGAAGAGTGTATGGGGGAAACAGTGGTGGGAAGGACAGATATAAAATAGAGAAAACAGAAAGTCAGAGTGTTTTGATTTTATTTTAATCAGTTTCCTCTCAGTAAAATGAAGAATTTATTGAGATATATCTGCCAATGAACTTGGATTCAATAAATAAACAAATGAATTATCAAAATTTTATCCTAGTGAAGTTTATAGGAGAGTTTGGAGAGGAAAAGGTTGAAATGGCAAGACCCAGGTGGCTATCACAATGATCCATGTTAAAGAGGAGTAGAACTCTACCTAGGACTAGGATGTCAATGAGGAGGGAGTAAGTTTATACTAGTAGTGATAGAACTTGTTAACATCCCAAAGATCAGATATAGACAATGTAATGATGACAATCGTGATGATGAGCATGTACGTAGAATTTTATGGTTTGGAAAGTTATTTATATATTATTTCATTTAATAGGTAGGTAGATATAGATAATTGTATATAATTATACACTGTATATAATAATATATAATTATACATTATATATAATTATACAATTATACATGTATATAAATAGGTTGATATATACATACACACATAGGTGTATTAATTGCTATGTTAGCAGATTAATAGATCACTCTCCCACTGTATAAATCTGAAAGATAGACCTTCTTCCATTTGCTTCACCCCGTGGATAACAATAACAGTAGTAACAGTAAATAACATTACATGGCATCAGGTACTATGCTAAGCACTTGACAATTTTTATTTCATTTAATCCTCACAACAACTCTTTGAGATAGATACTATTTTTCATTTCATTGACAGATGAAGACAGTGAGGCAAAAAGAGGTTAAATATATTCCGCAGAGTCATAAAGATAGTAAATGTCTAAGACCAGACTTGAACTCAGATCTTCCTGACTATGCTCAGAACAATATCCATTGTGCCATGTATTTATTACAAACTTTTGAATGGTTTTGGCTATCATCTAGAAGATTCTGACATGTCTGGGGACTTGATAAATATAATATGATATCAGTCTAAAGCAGAAGCATCTTCAGGACCTTACCATCTCTAAGAAATTCCTCTTTGGCTAGAACTCTTTTAGAATTCCTCCATAGGTCCCTTCACCCTCCTGAGCCATGTTGGTACCAAGACCATGAAGAAGGAGGCGCGAGTCATCATCGAAAAGCACTACGTGTGCCTGAGCAATGACTTGCACATCAACAACCGCATGTACGAGGAGATCACCATCATCCCCTAGCAAGAAGCTCCGCAACCAGATCTCAGGATAATTTACTCATCTGATGAAGCGGATCCAGAGAGGCCCTGTGAAGGGTATCTTCATCAAACTGCAGGAAGAAGAAAGAGGAAGGAGGGTTAACTATGTCTCTGAGGTCTCTGCTTTGGATCAGGAAATCACTGAAGTGGACCCTGATACCAAGGAAATGTTGAAACCCCTGGACTTTGGCAGTTTGTCCAACCTGCAAGTTACCTACCCATAGTTGAGATGAAATTCAAAACACCAAGAGAAGCTGTTTAATGTTTACTTTTACCTTCTTTCCAATAAACGTGGAAATGCCTCCCCTGCCAAAAAAGAAAGAATTCTTCCCTTCACTACCTGAACCCCTCTTAACTCTCTAATCTTTTTATACTTACTCTCTTTTATGTAACAGTGACAAGGATCCTTGCTGTCTCTCAAATAACATGCTCCATCTCTCGACTATGGGTTTTTTATTTCCTTGTTTTTTAAGGCAATCAGGGTTAAGTGATTTGCCCAGAGTCACATAGTGTATAAGTGCATGATGACATCTTAAATGAGCATATGCATCCCTGAATTTTTGCATCATCCTACAAAAATTCATATGTAAGTCTGATGTATCCACAATAGGTACTTAATTAGAGGAAGGTTTTTAGGTGAAGCTTTGTTGTACTTAATGCTTGCTCTTTATTTTCTAATGGTCAATTACAATACGATAAGTCAATTACAATACAATAAGTCCAACAGGATTCTATATCAACATTTTCCAGTCAATTGTGTTGGTTAAAATGGGGTCTCTTGTGGAATACTTCTTTGAAATTTTGCCTATTCCCTTCTAAAATATTTGCCAACTGTAAATTATTCTCATTAAATTTTATGTTACTAGGGAATGGGCATATAGGTCCATAGTTATTGATATTCTACCATCCTTTTTTGTAGTAATAAGATATTTTTACTCACACCTTTATATTTCTCTTCTTTCAACATCCTAGGAATCAATATGTCTGTGTCTAAACAGTAGTAATGAACCTAGTGCAGACCTCTTTTGTATACATGTAGTCTAATTCAAGTGTTTGCCTATCTTCATTCACTTTGAAGGCAATGTATGGATACATCTGGGATTGTGATGTTATAGTTCAAATATGGTTACTCTATCCTCCATGATAAAAATACTTTGTTATTAAAAGTCTTTGTAGATCTTTTCTATCTTTAATCTGTTTGTTTCCCCCTTGCCAGCTTTACTTGTGTTGATTGTTTAATTGGTCTCAATAATTTCTCTTTACACCAGATTTATCTTCATGTCTCTGTTTTAATAAACTGGTATTGTCCTTTGATAACATTTCTCTCCATTTATCAAAGAAACCAAGTGTTTCCTGATTAAGGTTCTTTTTTAAGCTCTTTTGGTTTTTATGTTACAGAAATGCATACATATATAATACATATATATATATGTGTGTGTAAATATATATACATATATATATATACTTCTTTAAATAGGTCAGATTAGAGCTGCTATACTGCCATGAAATTTGTTCTTGCTTTTATTTTACCTACTAATTTTCTATTAATTTTATTTACTAAATCAGTGGTCAAACTAATTATTTCAAAGATTACTCTGGAATAACTAGCCATTGGATAGATTGCACAGACCAAACACTCTATTTGGAGATCTAGAAAGATATCATGAACTATCCTTTCATTTAACTGTAGTTTCCTTCAGTCTTCTATCATACTAATAATTCCAAGATTGGTACTATTCAGTAGTTACAGTAGACTATCATTGGACAAGCATTTCAAATTTAAGATGACAGCAACTAAGTTAAAGTTTATGGGTTATCTAAATACTGATTGGTTCGAAACATCCATTAACCTTTCTTCCCTTGTGCCCCCTTACTCCATCACTTTAGCACCACTGTAGATACAGAAGTAGAACTATATAGAACTAGGATACATTTTGTAATTTTCTTTCATAGATGGCATGGGCCAAAGTATTCCTCAGTAGATAGCAATATGATGAAATTAACACAAATATATTACCTTTATTTTATATTTTACATAGTTTCATAATTCGTGTTTAAATTATATGTGGCACATGGAATTAGAGGTTGTTGTAAATTTCTATTCAGTTCCTAATATTTCTAATCAGTTTTACCAACTACATTTATTAAATAATTATTTCATCATGGATTTATTTTCTTTTTTTTAGTAAATAGTATTATTTTTCCAATTACATATAAAGAGAGTTTTCAACATTCATTTGAAATAAGATTTTTAGTTCCAAATTGCTCTCCTTTCCTTCCCCTTCCCAAGACAGGATGCAATCTAATATAGATTGCACATGTGCAAGCAATCATGTTAAACATATATCCACATTATTTGTGTTAAGAAAGAATAATTAGAACAAAAGGAAAAAATCACAAGAAAGAAAAAAATAAAAGACAGAAAAAAATGAAAATATTATGATTGAATCTGCATTCAGAGTCGATAGTTCTTTCTCTGTATATGAATAGCATTTTCCATCATGAGTCTTTTAGAATTGTCTTGAATCATTGCATTGCTGAGAAGAGTTTATATCATTGTTGATCATTGCACAAAGTTGCTATTATTATGTACAACGTTCTACTGACTCTGTTCACTTCATTCATCATTAGTACATGTAAGTCTTTCCAAGTTTTTCTGGGATCTGCCTGCTCATCATATCTTATGGAACAATAGTATTCCTTTGTACCACAACTTGTTTAACCATTCCCTAATTGGTGTGTATTCCCTCAATCTCCAAATCTTTGCTGCCACAAAAAGCTCTGCTATAAATACTTTTGTACATGTGCATTCTTTTCCATTTTTTATGATCTCTTTGGGATATAGACCTAATAGTGGTATTGTTGGATCAAAGGGTATGCATAGTTTTATAGCCCTTTGAGCATAATTCCAAATTTCCAAATTGCTCTCCAAAATGATTGGATCGGTTCACAACTTCAACAATGCATTAGTGTTCCAATTTTGTCATATCTTCTCCAACATTTTCATTTCCCTGTTTTGTCATGTTAGTCAATTTCATAGATGTGATGTGGTACCTCAAAGCTGTTTTAATTTGGATTTCTCTAACCAATAGTGACTTAGAGAATTTTTTTTCATATGACAATAGATAGCTTTAATTTCTTTCTCTGAAAACTGCCTGTTCATATCCTTTGATCATTTACCAACTAGGGAATGACTTGTGTTCTTCTAAATTTGACTTGGTTGTCTATATTTTTGATAAATGAGGCCCTTATCAGAAACACTGCCTATTAAAAAATGTTTCTCAGCTTTCTGCTTTCCTTCTAATATTGGTTGAATTGATTTTGCTTATGCAAAAATTTTTTAATTTATGTAATTAAAATTATCCATCTTGCATTTTATAATGTTCTCTACTTCTTGTTTGGTCATAAATTCTTTCTTTCACAGATCTGATAGGTAAACTATTCTTGCTCAATTATCCCTCATAAAAGAGGCAAGAAAAGCTTTTCAATGGAAGGGAAATGGGAAGAAGACAGAGGCAAAAATGAAGCTTACTCTCATCACATTTGGCTTAAGGAGGGAATAACATGCTCACTCAATTTGGTATGAAAATTAATCTTACACTATAGGAAAGTAGGGGAGAAAGGGATAAGTGGGATGGGGGGGATGATAGCAGGGAGGGCAAATGGCAGGAGGGAGTAATTAGAAGTAAACACTTTAGGGGAGGCACAAGTTCAAAAGAGAGAATAGAATAAATGGGAGGTAGGATAGTATGGAGGGAAATTTAGTTACTCTTACACAACATGACTATTATGGAAGTCTTTTGCAAAACTACACATACATAGTCTATATTGAATTGCTTGTCTTCTCAGTGGAGATGGGTAGGAAGGGAGAGAATTTAGAACTCAAAGTTTTAGAAATGAATGTTGAAAATTGTTTTTGTATACAGCTGGGAAATAAGAAATACAGGTAATAGGGTATAGAAATCTACCTTGCCATACAAGAAAAGAGAGAAGATGGGGATAAGGGAAGGGAGGGGTGTGATAGAAAGGAGGGCAGATTGGGGGAAGGGGTAATCAGAATGCATGGTATTTTGGAGTGGGGTGAGAGGAGAGATGGGGAGAAAATCTGGAACTCAAAATTTTGTGGAAATGAATGTTGAAAACTAAAAATAAATAAACATTAGAGATATATTCTTTGCTCTCTTAATTTGCTTATGGTGTCATCTTTTATGTCTAAATCATGAATGTCATCACCTCCCTCATGTCAATGTCCTTCAAGAATTAAGGACAAACAAGACAAGAAAAGTGAAATTTCTAGTACTTTCAAATGAGGCTTATTTGGTCAATATGAGGCAAATATAATAATGTATTCAATTTTTTTATGGCTTGGAAGAATTAGTGTCCCGAATAGTGGAGTAAAATTCCATGAAAGAATGCCTTAAAAATCCATTGTTGGATTTCTTGTAGCTCAAGTGATCTTATTGACATCTATTGCCATTCTGTGAGAACTCTCTCACACAGATGTATATCACAGTTTAGTACCATAGTTTATAAAGCTTTATGTTGTTTATTCATATTTCACTAATCTTTTTTTTTCCAGTTAAATTCTTACCTTGTATTTTTTTTTATGAACCAAATAAACTTCTTGAAAAATATTAAGCATCTATTAGGTAATCAATGAACATTTGTGGATTAGTCATGACCCTTGATCTCAATTTACCTATTTCCTAAAAGATTTAAAATTCCTTACTGGATCAAATATATTATGAAAAGAGGAAATTTAGGATAAAGATAAAGACTATATGAAGGGAATAGAGGGCATAGATGGTATTCCATACATGAGAAGAAGTAATTACTAAAGTCAGATACTGAAATTCACTCCAGTTTCTTGACAGTTATTGCAAAAAGGGAAGCAAGTCCAGTTAAATGATATTCATGTTCTTATCAAAGGAAATCATCTGTTGAAACAAACCTTTGGCCTAGAACTATACTCAAGGAGGAAATTGTCATAAAATTCATTTGCTTTAAACATTAATCATACCAGTACAATTTCATTGGAAAGCAAAGTGAGCAGCATCTTCAAGTATGTTTTTACAATAGACAGCCTAGTCATTAAGTGTTTGACTTTTTGCAATCACCTTCTCATAAAGGCACTTTATTCATTTATAATTCTATGAAAGCATTCCTGAGGGGAGTCAGGTCCAAGTTGTTTTGCTTTCTGCTAATCTAAGTTAGCACCAGAAACGATCCAGAGAGATGCAGAAGAATGAGTAGTTAATGTATCCATTATGTTATCATCTATTACACCTCAAACTCCTAGAGAACAGAGGCTGAATCTTTTTTAAAAAATCTTTTTTATCTCCTGAAGCACCTAACAAGATGCCTTGTGCATAGTAGATGTTTAATTAGTGTTTGGTGAATTGAATTGTTAAATCATTCTCAAATACTAGATGTCTTAAGTGAGCCCTTGGCAGGCACTATATTGTACATAATTCATCACTGAAACCTCCAATCTATGAAGTGCACACACTTGCAATGTTTATACAGAACATTTATAAGGTACCTATTATATACAATGCATTGGAGAAGGTACTGGGGATACAGATATAGGTGCATATCTATATACTCAAATGTATACATATTTGCACACGTACATAAAACTGTATATGTACATATGTCTATATACATCCATACTCATACATATGTATATATAAACATATGTATGCTTTATATATAGACTACATATTTATGCATATGTGTGTGTTCGTGTGTATGTGTAAATATGTACAACCCTGTCTGGGATCCTACTGTCTGATGACTGTAGAAACATAGACCCAAATAAAATGTTTACAAAGGAGAGTAAGATAAGTCTTTCTTACTATGTGTCTTACCTACCTTTCACCACTCAGTGGATGCTATTCTGTTTCCTGCCTTCTACATCTTAACTGAATTGGCATCCTAGCTGTTTCTGGAGCTCAGAATTCCATCTCCTGCTTCCATATCTTTTTGTGAAGGCTGTTCTTGATGTTTAAAATTCACTCCCTCATCACCTGCACCTCTTAGAATCAGCTCCTTTTGAGGTTTAGCTCAAATGCCATCATCTCCTGCAAGATCGCTTTACCACAGGCCTGTATAACTTGCAGCCTGTGGGCTACTTACGGTCATCAGGCTGAGGAAATCCTTCAGCATGCTGCAAGTGGCCTGAAGGTTGCAAATTGTGCAGGCCAGCTTTAACACCTTAGTTATTAGAATTATTGTGAATATACTCATTTATTTGTATATTACATCTTACCCCACCACAGTCCAGAAATGTTAGTTCTTCCAAGTCAGAAATTATTTTGCTACTTTGTTTAGTTTTTGTATTTCTAACACCTAGTAAAGTGATTGCTATATAATAGTTGTTTGTTTGATTGGGTTGGTATAGACTGAACTGGACTAGAGGTATCTGGCCAATGTGTTATGAAAAACTTCAGGATGCAGAGATTCCTTTTGCCAAAGGGAGAACCTCACTTGGCTATTGTTTGAGTTTGATGGCTCAGAGTGAGCATAACAGCAATGTTTCTGTTTTGTCCAGAAATCCCAAGGGTCTTCCCTTCTAAGACTTATTTTTTTTTACTATGTAAAATAAATCATTTTTTGCTTCATTTCTTACCTAACCTTAATCACTGAAGGGGCTGTGGTATCAGACAAACTGAGACCTCTTAAAGACCTTAGCTTATAAAGACCAAAGTCCCCCACTGCATCCAGGCACACTCCAGTCTTCTAGATCTACATCTTACCACTGGACCCAGATGACTCCTTAGGAGAAAGTGAGGCTGGTGACTTTGCACAAACCTGCCTCACTTAAATCAATTCATTTGTGAGTCAAAACATTGTCTCCTTTATGTCAGTGGTCCTCTTTGAGGGTAAAGGACAAACAACAATCTTTCTCCAAAACCAATGTCCTTTTTTACATTTTTGCAATATTCAGTTTCCTGCAGAAATGAATTTGTAGATTTTTATTTTTGTCTATTCTATATCAGGAGAAAAAGGGCACAAAAAATCACCAGGCATATACTTTGCCTAGGTTAACTTACATTTCCAGTTGTGAAATATGAAAATTATGATACAATCTGAGATTCCCTTATTGTAGGCTCTTTAAATTTGCCATTTTACTGCTTGGATATAGAAATAAACATCCTGACATTTAAAAAATGTTATATTCATCCCAAATTGTAATCACATTTCCTACACTTGAACTATCATTGAGTCATGTTTCAGTCAAATCCAAGCATGAATAAGGCAGAGCATGCACATACTTGGTGGAAATGCACTCAGTCTCTGTTAATGCTCTTCTAGAGCATGCCAGAGGTGTGTTGTAGAAGAGACTATTTAAGGAACTGAATGATCCCTCTACTCTTCATAGAAAGTGACACTTGTGACCATGTAATAAAATACCTGATGGCCTGTTGTTCAGAGCCATAATTCCATTTTACTCTAGTATCAAATAATCAGCAGTCATTACATGCAGTTACCATTAAGGTACAGATTGCCTTTTCACTCCATTGACTAGGAATAAAAACAAGACAACTATGGTGGGCTAATGACAAATGCATTTTCACACTATTTGAGTCAAATCATCCACTTTTGATCTGTTCATTCAGATTTAAAGGCAGGTTGAAGTCCTCAGAAGGAAAGTAGTTTCTTATCTAATTTTTGAAGGCATTACTTACAATGAGATCAAGAGTTTGTAGCTGAGCTAGATATAGCCTTAGGGCAAAAAGGTAAATTGAAGCGGAAAGAGAAAGCTCTTTTTCATCAGCCTATTTTATTTTCTCAATTGTGAATAATCAAGTTCTGATTTCCTTATTTTGGGTCCATATTGTTTGTTTTGTCCCCCTGAAGGCTATATGTCCCCCTGAAGGCTATCGAAGGTTATTGACAAGCCCAGAAAGAATATCCTCTTAGGATTTTATGCCACATCCAATTTGGAGGATCTGATGCTTGAGTGGATGCTGTTGATTTCAATTTCTGACCTAAAGTTATCTGTTTAGCATGGTCATTGTGAATACTATATTCATAAAAATATTACTTTCAACAACAAAAATAGCAGCTTCTATTGGTGTAGTACTTCTTGATTTAAAAGAGCTTTGTATACATCACTTCCTAGTGAAGCAGCTGGTTGTAGGAGAAAGAACTCTAGAAAATAGAATGAAATAAAAGGAAATCTGCTGAGATAATCTTGCTCTGCTAATTGTTAGCTATGTGATAATGCAGGTCATGTACTCTCTCCTAAGTCTCAGTTTCCTCATCTTTAAACTAGAAAAAAAATAATGCTAATATATTCAAAGGAGCACTGATTCTTAAGTTAGGAGAATCAAGTCCCACCACTAAGCATGTATCATCTGACTTCTACAGCCTCACTTTTCTCCACTGTAATACAAAGGGATTTGACCATATGTAAATTTATAATTTATAACTCTAAATCTATGAAACTATGCTTCTTCTACTATTTATCTATTTTTCTGGGTCACAGCTTCATTATCCGGCATTCCTGTGTCTTTGCAGTGGTTATCCAACATGCTTGGAACATGTTCCAACCTCACTTTGGTTTTCCCTCTTAGAATTCCTCATTCCTTAAAAACTGCTCAAGCAAAAGCTTCTTCATGAAAGTTTTCCTGACAAACTCCCTCATTCAGTACTCCATGAAGTTGCTGATTTTTGACTCCAAATCATCTGGTATATAGATCTACTTATAAATGTGCCATCTGACCTTTCTAATAGGGTATAAGTTTCTTGAATCCAAACAGAGTTTCATTTTTGCTTCTATATCTTCACTATCTTGCTAGAATGAAGTAAGAATGAATGAATGTAAGGAAAACACTGCAAAACATATAAATATGAGCTGCAATTAGTCTTAAAAATAATAGTAAACTAACAACTTGAAAGGAATAAATTCACCAACACATAAGAAGTGCCATGACATAAGTATGTAAACTAGACAAAACAATAAATAAGTAGATGAGAACGTCAAAGTCTACAAGTCAAAATCGCTAATTTGGATTAGATATAATTCAAGTGAACAAGTGCCATAAGTATTTAGCAGGAAATTGAGGAATTCACAAAGCATATTCAAATGTCTTTAGTGGCTTGTCCTGTTATTAAGCTGACATAGCCTCCTTCTGGATTCCTTCTCCCAACTTGCATTGTACGGACAGTTCAGGTCACATAGGACAGAATACAACTTTACTCCTCAGATTTTTAGGGATAATCTTATGGAATTGTGATCCCTGATATCATTAATAAAAAAAACATCCAAGTTCCTACTTTGCTTCAATCTAGGAATTATTGTTGTTCTTTCTTCACTTTTGAAGATGACCAGTTACACCACGGGTAATAGCTTGACTTGCATGTGAATTGGATTTTCCAGGAAGAAATTGAAGAAAAAAATGGCAAGGAATTGGTATGTTGATCTTTTGGAATGTAAACTCAGTTTCTGCTCTGTACCTCATAAGATACCACTTTTTTGGGCTTTTCATCCAGCATTGCCCATCTCCCACTCCCTTAGTCATTCTCTAAATTTGTAGGTTTACCAAGTTTTCATCTATTACATTATACCTACAGAAAGAATAGTGTGTATGTTCTGTACAATCCATCAGAAAGGACAAATGCAAGCATGTTCTAAGGGCTGAACCTCACTATCCAGTATCTGATTATACAGGTATTCATACAATAGTTAGGTGATCCATGTTTCTTAATATGGCCCAATACTTTGTAACACTGAAATTCTGAAGAGTTTATCTAATTTGAAATAAATATGCTCCTGCTTCCATCCATAAAGATGAATTCTCAAAAAAAATGATGATTACATATTTTGCCTCTGGGACAAACTGATTGAAGAGAAAGGAAAGGAAAGAGGTATAGCTGTCAGGAAACGGAGCATGTCCTAGATTGAGGTTGTTACCACCAAAGTCAAAGCGAGCAAGGAAACATGCCCCACGAAAGTGTCGTCAGTGTCTTTCCATTTTCTATATTAGGGCAAAGTTGCTGCTCTGCTAGATATATATGCATAAAAACAATAGTGCTGAAAACTACAATATGTATACACCCACATAGAAATGAAAATATGAAAAATATATTTCTGATATATCACTAGAAAAGTATGATTCTTTTCATGGGGAGAGAGAAGATATAAAGAGATGAAATAGAGTGTATCCTTCACGATACGCTATTTTGATAGCAATTTTTTTCTTTAGCTAATAGTTGTCTATTTTAATACAGTCATCCATATGAATAAATAGTGAATTTTAACAAAGATCTGTATAATAAATCAGACAGAGTCAGTGTGGGATGATACAAAAAGCACTAGGATGTGAATGGAAAGAGGAAATCTAACTAATGGACCTTGAGTAAAGCACTTCATCCTAAGCTCCAGGATATATCTAAAAAGTGAGGGGGGCTGGGCATACTGATTTGCAAGGTTCTTCCTCTCTCTAATGTTTTAGGATTCTCAGTCTTTGATAATCAGTTAACCCAAGTGTTGGGATGATGTGGCCACCGTGGCATGGCCAAGCCCTCGGCTCTGCTTTTGTTTTCTTCTCCATCCCACCCCACCTTGCAATTCTCAATCTTTGCTAAGGTCAGGAGACTTCAGACTGCACAAGGGCTTTGTGCCCTCCATTTCCTTCCCATCTGAGTTCCAAAATATTCCAGTCTCTTCTACTGGGGCTGGGGTAGATGCATAAACTTTGCATTATATGCTACTATTCGCTTATTCTCTTTTCCTTCCTTTAAAATTCAAACTCCTAGCCAAGACTGCAACTCAATTCAAGTCAACAGGTATTTGGTGTGTTTTTTGCTTTTTTATTTTTTTTAACTGTTGAATCCAGGCTGGAAGTTGAATAGTTATTTATGAGTCTGATCCCAATACTCATCTGCTTGGACTTTTCGACTTATTCTCTTTTTCTAACCTGGGTCCCAGGAGAGCAGCCTAAAGGGCAGCCTGGTTGTCTTCCAGGCCTGGGAACTCAGCATATTAGTGCTGGGTTTAATTCTTCTTCATTTCATAACTTCTGAGTTCAAGTAATTCACCAGCCCCAGCCTCCCTGACAGCAGGGATTACAACTTGGTACCACCACTTCTGGCTTTTCAACAAATGTCCAAAAGAAATTAGACAGTGAGCAGATAAGAATAAAAATGAAAAATTAATAGCACCGTGTCTATGTTATATCACTCTTGATGAGATGTAAAGGAAATTTAGGGAGATCAGCCAGTGTCAGGAGGATAGATAGAATTCTAGTCATGGGGAATAGTAAAGAGAATGCTGGGAGCTGGGAGATGGAATGTTTTGTTCATGTTACAGCTAGGAATGCAGACAAGATGGCAGAGATCAAGGTTTAAGATGACTAGAAAGGGTAAAAAGCTACCTTACGAAAGGCTCGAACACCAAACAGAGCATTTTGTACTTGTTCCTTAAGGTAAGAAGTCATTGGAATTTATTGAGGGGGAAGAACAACATGGTTTGACCTGTGATTTAAGAAAATCACATCAGTGGTTGAGTGGAGCCTGGATTGGAGTGAGGAAAGATGAATCAGGCAGACCCACCAGCGGTGTATTGCAGTTTTCCAGATGTGAGATGATAAGATTCTGTATTAGAGGAGTGGTGGTGTCAGAGGAAAGAAGGGAGTGTATTATAGAGATGTCACAAAGGTGAATTCCTTAGGCCTGGGCAACAGACTGGATTTAGGAAGAGGGGCAGTGAGAGATAGTAAGGAGTGAGGATGAAGTTGAAGGAGAAAGATGGGTAAAGTTTTGGACATATTCAGTTTAAGATGTCAACCTGATATTCCATTTGAGATGTCTGAAAGACAGTTAGATATGTGAGATTGAAGGTCAGCTGAGAGGTTGGAGCAACATAGGTAGATGTAAGAATCATCAGAAAAGACATGGCAATTAAATCCATGGAAGCTGATGAGATGAACAAGAGATGGAGATGACTAAGATTGTGCCTTCTGACTCTTGCTGGGTGCTTTGTCCTTTGAGGGAAGACTGCAAGGGGACAGGCTAGGCATCTTCAATCTGTCTGACAGGAGTACTCCCTGAACAGTCTACCACTTTATGCTGCTGCCTATAACTAGCTTCCTCAGGTAAGAAGACCCCAGACTGCACAAGGGTCTTGTGCCTCCCATTTCCTGCTGAGTTCAGTATGTCCTCTGAGAAAGAAGGCTCTAAAAGGTCAGGTTGGGTGTCTTCCAAAGCAACAATTTCCTTCTGTGCCAGGACAGGGCAACTTCCACCTCCTATTGACAATCCAGTCTCCCAAATGGGATGTGAAAACTTCCATTGCAAAGAGGAACAACCTACTCACTGACTTCAGGCCTTCTATCATCTACTGCATCCTGCTGCAGCTGTCCTTTGAGGGAAGTGGAAGAAGAAAGAAGATGAGACAATTTTGGTCCCCTGCTGTTCAGGCTTGAGTTCCACTTCCAGCTGTGCCATTTTCCTGCATAATTTCCACCCTTTGAAGGGAAAAGGACTTGGGAAGCATGTCCCCTGTCTAACCATATGCTTCCTACCTTATATTGCACTCACCTCCTGCCTAATCTCTAAACCCAACTGTGAAGTGTGGTATCCTTCACTCAATGTCAAACATTCCCACACTCAATCATTTCCCTCATCCCAGTAACTCTGACCTCCTGTAGGTCATCTTCCAAATCCCACTTCCTAACCCCACTCTCAGTTCCTTATTCCCTTCCTTCTATACACTCCCATCCCAAATCTTGTCATTTTTACTTATATAACCCCTTCTTCATGAATTAAGCCATCCTCATATTTCTTCTGGATAATCACAACAACATCCTAACTGATCTCTTTGCCGCCAGTCTCTCTCTTCCAACCTATGTTCCATAAAGCTAACAAAGAGATTTTCCTAAGATACATGTCTGATTATGCCACTAAATTCAATAAACTCTGATACCAGCCTCCTTCTTCTAGGATAACAGATGAGTTCCACTCTTTTTGAAAGTGTTGGTACCAATCTAACTTTCCAACTTTATTATACTTTTCTCTTTTCCTTAGGCTCTACATTCCAGTAAAACTGACCTTGCTGCCTCACACAGAACATTGCATTTCCTATCTAAGTGCCTTTTCAGTGGTTTTCCATCATATTGGGAATGCAATCTATTATCAATCCCTGTTAAAATATCTTGTGTGCTTCAAAATGTTGCCTAAATCCTGACTTCAACAAAAATCCTTTCATGACCCCCCCATAGCTGCTAGCGCCCTATTCCTCATAAAGAAAAAAAAACTTCAGTTTGTATACTGTTATTATTTACATGTCTCAATGGATGGAATGTAAGTTAATTGAGGCAAAAGGTTGTTTTGTTTTTGTCTTTTTAGCTACGGTGTCTAATATAGTGCTTGCTACATAGTAGATACTTCAAAAATGTTTGATGATTAATTTCTGTAATTGTGTTTTGTTCAGCGGTTCTCAGTCATGTCTGACTGTTTATGACCCCATTTGGGATTTTCTTGGCAAAGATATCATAGGGGCTTATCATTTCCTTCTTCAGCTCATTTTACAGATGAGGAAAATGAGACAAACAAGGTTAAGTGACTTGCCCAGGGACACACAGCTAGTAAGTATCTGAGGCTAGATTTGAACTAAAGAAGATGGGTTTTCCTGACTCCAGACTTGGTACTCTATGAACTGAAACACTTAACTGCCTCTCATTTCTATAATTAAGGGCAACTTAAAACCGATAAATTTGCAGAAGCATTAAATCATCTTGCTCCCAAAGGAGGAAATAATTATATAAGGACACAAATTGTGTGTGTGTGTGTGTGTGTGTGTGTGTAACAGAGATCACAGGATCTGGAGTTAGGAGATTTGGATTCAAATCTTGACCGTTGCAAAAGGCAGTATAGCCTTGAGTCAGGAAGATATAGGTTCAAATCCTGATTTAGACACTTCCTCTTTGTATTACTATAGAACTACTTAACCCTTGGACTTTAGTTTCCTTTTCTGTAAAATGCTGATTTGTAGCTACAGTAGCTGGCACACAGTAGGCATTTCAGAAATGCCTATTGATTTTTTTTATCTTTCTATAGAAGTTCTCTCTCTCACAGGAAATGATGAGAATTAAATGAAATAATATGTGTAAGGTTCTTTGGAAACACTAATGTCTATTGCTATCTTTTAGCACTTTTCTAAAGTCTTAAATTGTATATCCATGATTTGAATCCTGTCCAGTTCTCTTTCTACCAGCCTAGGCTGTTATTTTATGAATTGGTGCTAAGTGAAAAGTTGAAGAAAAAAAAGTGGAAGGGGGAGAAGCTTTGATTGAAAATTAATGTGATGCATCTTATCATTTAATCACCACCCAGGCTGTTCCGAGCATAAAAATACTCTCAGTGTGATGTAGCAGCACAGGTAATTGCAGTACTTTACATTATGTAATCCAAATTGGCATTTAATTAACAGGGAGTAGGGTAGCTATTAGAGCAAAGATTGCCTGTTAACAGTCTGTTTTGAATGAAAAGCTGCATTCCACACGTGGTATTGAGAAGAAATTAGAGGGTAGGGGGGTTGGATGAATGAATGTCAGCTTGTTTTCAGTATGACATTGGCCAAGTTGACAGATCACTGATTCTCTTCCACTAAATGTTGTGTAACTTCCCTTCCACCTTCTCTTAATGAAAAGCAGGGCTATTAGCAAACATAAAAAAACTATCATCTCACTTATCCCTGTGGAACAGGGTTAGATTGGATAGCTAAAATCTGTAGCCAAACAATTGGCCTTTTATGAGAGATGTTGTCTGGAATTTTGATTTCAGGAGAAGGTAAGCTCCTTGAAAACAGGATGTGTTTTTTTTTTAATCATTGTATCTCTAGCATCTAGTACAGGGGCTGCCACATAGAAGTTGATATTTATTAAATTCTTATTTAATTAGCTCCCTTTCCCGACACAATGTTATTGATGAGAAATGAAATAGACCCAAGGTAGATAGTTAAAATAAAATTAATTGAGCTAAAGAATTGATCCTGAACTGAGAATCAGATCAAAATTTTAGGGGAATGAAACGTGTGGCATTTACTCTTAAATATGGCAGACATAGACACATTATGACACAGATGTTAGGAAATATAGATAATTGCAATCAACCAATCAACAAAAGTTTAAGCTCCTACTCCTGTCAATTCTGTTACAGCACTTATTTTGAAAATGCAAATTTGTTCCAATTTGATTGATATATTAAGGAATAATTTGGTCATAATTTAAATTTTCATTTTATTAATGAGTCATTTCTGGGAGCTACACTAACCACATCTGAGGTTAAAAATTTCCCTCTGGTTTCAAATAACCCTTCATTCACTATTTCATAGGAATTCACAAGTTGTAATCTTTCCAAAGTCCACTCCCATAAGTAAACTTCAAGGAAAGTGCTATCTTTTGTATATCTGTATATTATGTACATTTGAGATATATACACATACATATATATGCATACACATATACACATACATATTTGCACACATATACTGTACATATATACTTACATATGTGTATGTACATACATACATATGTACATACACACATACATATACACACACATATAAAATTCTCTGTGTGCAATAGGAACAGTGGATAGAGAAGAGTAGGTGTGAACCCATCTATCCCATGCCATGTTATTATGTTATTTATGGATCTCTTAATGTGTAACTGACAATTTTTGAGTGCTGTTCCATGAAACCCCGTTTGCCCCATAAACCCTGTAATTTTTGTCATGTGATTTTGCATAACAAGTTATGTTTTTAGAAATGGATCTATCACATCATAGGAGAACTGACTATATGTGTCAGGCTCTATGCCAGGCACTGCGAATATTAATACAAAGAATCAAGCAGATAATGTTTTTATTAAATAACCTACTGTCGCCATGTATACAGGAGACAGGAATTAGGCTTCACCCTTCATATTTACTCACTTGCTTTTGAAGATAGAGTCCATTGTCTTTTTCCCTCCTTAATTCCCTCCTTCCTGGTAGTTGTAAACAAGATGCTGTCTTAAACGTACAGATAGGTGTCACAAATTTGAGATAACACATGTAGTGGAAAGAGCCCTGAAATGGCTAGAGAATTTGGATTCAAAAGTCAGTTTTGTGACTGTGAGCAAGTTGCTTTACCTCTCTGACTTTTGATTTGCTCACCTGTCAAATGGGGATTATAATCACCTGTCCTAACTACCTACGTGAGGACCAAAAGAGAAGATTTAGGAATCCTAGTCTAGGTAAAAGCTTTGGTAAACCATAAAGCAATCCATTCTTACTCATGTAAGACCCTTGTAAGAAGTTGCCCTAGAAGGAAATGAATAATTTTAAAAGTGTTGGTCAAAGTGAGCGCATTTCAGGTTCAGCAAAGAACATATGCAAAGGAAAGAGGCAGAAACAAAGGAACAGAGGGAAAAAAGAATGATATGTATGAGGGACAAGCAGAAGGCCAGTTTCACTAGACTGTGAAATGTTTAAAGGGGAGCTACATATTATAAATCTCCAAAGGAAGTCAGGCTCCAGATTGTGAAGGGCTTCAACAGCCAAATAACTGAGTTATTTGATCTCGGAGGCGACGGAGCCATTGGAGCTCATTGAGCAGGGGTGAATACAATCAAAATTTAGGAATATTATTTTGGTAGGTATTTTGAGGATAGCTTCTTGACTTGAGTCAGGAAGGCTGATGAGGACCCTTATCATAATTGTTCCACTGAGTGGTGATAAAGGGCTGAATTGAGTGGTAGTCATATAACTGTGGAGAAGTGATGGATAGAAGTAATATTAGGGAGACAGAATTGACAAGACTTGTTGATCGCCCATGGAGAGAGTGAGGAATGAAAAATAACTCCATGTTTCTGAATCTCTTCAAGTAGAAGAATGGCAGTGCCCTTGACATAAGTAAAATAAAACAAACATTAGCATTATTTAAATATGTTATTTATTGTGATCATTGTTAGGAATTATTAACTCTCTTCTGGTCCACCTTCATACTAATTAATGATAAGGCCTTAGATATGTAAAAGGGAAAAATGACTTGCCTTAAGATGTAGTAAGTTCCCCCTCCTTGGTGATCTACGGAGGCTGGCAAATCATTGGTTGTGTATTTTGTTATAATGGGTATTCCATTTGTGTATGAGTTGAACTAGATGTTTGCTGAGCTTCCTTCTAACTTTCAGATTATATGTTTGTGAATAAATTTGCTAGTTTATGCCATCCATGGGGTTATTTTTTCCCTTAATTAAAAAAGAAAGGAATTAAAACAAGAATGACCATAAGATAGAATGGTAATAAATTATAGGGAGACGAGTGCCAGGTAAAGGAATTTTAATATCTACTGAGGTAAGGCATATACTACTACCTGGAAATAATTTAGATAGATAACATATACTTTACAATCCAGCAGTTTTATTAGTAAAATATTTATGAAAACAAAATCATGCAAGAAAATGAAGGAATAGTATTATGACAATAAGTATGGTAACCATGTCAATGGCACACTAATGCCTTTTAAAATAGGCTTTTGCTGTACCTGTAAAACTATGGAAAGAGTTATCAAGAATTCAGCAAGTTAAGCTCTATTCCTGGTTTACAGAATATTATGAAGTTAGTCTTACAATCCAGAACTTCTAACCCACTTACTTTTAGTAGAAAGGGATGCATTGGCCACTTTAAATGAGAGTACTCTGTTTAAAAGCTTCATAAAGTATTTATAAAGATCAATTAGGGGAACTCAAAATGCTAAGAGTTATCTAAACTGGCAGTAGTATAAATATTTGGAGGCATTTTTAATGCAAGTATGCTAGAATATATTTACTTTCCATGTATAATCTGATCCAGTTTTTTTGTCAACTATCAAGTCCTAGTAAATGCACATATAGACTGACAGGCCCTGTGCTACACATCATTGTCCTTTCTTAGAGTTTTCCTGATTCATCAATAAAGCCTGAAAAATCTGCATTATTTCTTTGAGAGCTCACGAATTTGGTGATCATTGTAATAGACACTTTCAGGGCTGTGGACATGAGCAATCAGATATCCTTGAGGGAACTGAAGGGGATTTCTTCTGAAAACTCAAAATGGATTGGAAATTCATACAGCATATTCCATCAACCCACACTTAAGAAACAAATGAATTGCATGGCAGGGAGAGGATGACTAAAAGGCGCAAATGCTCAAACCACATAATGGGGCAAAAAAAATGTGATCATTCATTCAATAGATATTCACTAAAAGCATCTTATGTGTAAGGGACTTTGCCAGACTCTGAGGTTATGAACATCATGGAACCATAGATTGAAAACTGGATGACATTTTGGAGGTCATTTCATCCATTTGCCTAACTTCCCTTATTTTATAGATAAGGAAATGATAACCCCCAAAGGTTGAGGTATTTCCCAGGTCACAAAGGTTCTCACTTTATCTATGCTGCTGTAAGTGTGGGGTTTTTCCTCACCCCAGTTAATATAATCATGGAAGGTTTATACTCCTCAATTGAATCAAAGTGTAACTTAAAGGTGAGTAAGTCACTAATCAATTTGAAAGGATTGTAAAGTTTTGGCCACTGGAATAAAAACAAATAATACCTTTATGGAAGCATCTTGTATTTGACTGAGAAGATTGTCACACTTCCTTGGCAACATATGAACAACAAACTAATTTGTAGTCAGCCAGTACGGTGCTCAGTCTAGCAGTGGAAGAATTTCAATTCAGAAGATTCCGTCTGAAAAGGTAGAATCAACCCTCTTTCTCTATGTTTGTCTCTCTTGACCTGTGTGTTTCTCTCTGTCTCTCTCTCTTTCTCTCTGTCTCTCTCTGTCTTTCTCTCTGTCTCTGTCTCTTTCTCCACCCCGTCTTCTATTCATTGACAATGTATTGGAAAAATCAGACCATCACCAGACAGTCCATTCATTTTAAATCAGAGAAAATCAGCCAGCAGAAGAAAACTGATCCATCTGTGAGTGGTAATTACCAAGGAAGGGCAACTTCAGTAAGTGTGACCTCTTCTACAAATTCATGGATCCTCAAAGCCCAATAGATACCTACAACTAAGAGGAACTTTGCATAGCTTCCATGAAGGACAGAAATGACTTTGTTACCAGATGTTATTGGTTTTCTCTTTGAAATGTGTGTTTTCTACATATGTACCTCACTACATTTGTACTTTAAGTGTGTGGCCCACTCTCCCCCGGGAAACTTGTGTGATTTCTGGAAAAATGTGCCATGGATTTCCATGGGGATTGCTTTTTGTAGATATTGCACTTGTTCACTTTCTACATCATGTTAGTAAATTAATTTGCTGAGAAAGGAATTGTCTTGATAATTATTAAGAGAAGCACATTGGTGGAGGTTCATGAGGGATACTGTGTGAGAGCTACCTTTCTCTAGATCTCTTGGAGTAGTAATCAGCTATCCTCTAAGGGTCAGGCCAATCCATACCAGTAGGAGCCAGGAAGGCCTGTGATAAAATCCTTCATTTAATATACTTTTTGGCTCCATAAGGGTCTTGAAAGCCAGGATCAAGAATATATTCTTAATTCTATAAGCAGTGGTGAATCACTGAATACTTCTTTTGTCAATTAGGATGAATACTTTGGCAGTCATATGAAGGATCAGTTGGAAAAGGGATGGAGTAGTTATCCAACATACTAATTAGAAGGCAATTATAGGAGTCTTAGTGAGATGAGGTGAGTTATGAACAATGAGGGTGGCAGTGGAAGTTAACAAAAGAAGATACCTATGAGGTATGGTGGAAGTAAAAAAAAATAGCTCTTGAAAGATAATTGGATATGGGGATGAAAGACAGCGAAAAGTTTAAAAAAAATCAGTGCAATGTTAGAGGTCTGAGTGACTTTCAGAATTTCAGTGCCTCAACAGAGAAGCTAGAATATTAGGCTAAATATAATCCAGTGAAATTTCAGGAAGATAAATATAAAGTCTCATATTTTCTTTCAAGAAATTGACCACAAAATGGTGAAAAGTATTGTTGAATAGCAATTTTTCTGAGGAAATAAAAAGAGCTGGGGTTTTGGTGGACTTCCCATGTCAAAAAAGTTGATTGAAAATCTAGGGGCTATGGTCAAGGCAACATTTAGGAAAAAATAAATTTGTCCAAGGTACACTTAATATTCACTGTGATTAAACTGTAGCTTCATGATGAATAGATAAATGTGTGCTGCATGATGAATAATTAAATGTGTTAAAATCCTGTAAAATGGGGTCAAATCATGTCCAACAAATGATTGCAAAAAGAAAAGAAATACTACATAGTAAAAACTTTTAAAATGACATTTTAAAGAATCTATATAAGACAATAAGTATCAAAGTAGATATAGGACTCCTGCTCATGTTGGATAAGAGGTGATAGTACCACTGTACTCTTCTCTGGGTAAACTATATTTGGAAAATGGTGTTTTGTTCTAGGTACCACATTTAAGAAAGAATATTAAACTGAAGTTCATCCAGATGAAGACTAGGGATAATGAACACCAATGCACTTTATTTTTGTCCTTTTCTCTTCATTTTGCCAGTTATACTTCATTTTATTCAATCAATACCTTTCAATGCCTCTAAATAGATTTTTTAATCTATATTTTAATAATAAAAATAGTTTCATCTGCTTCTGAGGTTCATCACTCATCATATTATTCTTATAATACTGTGTCACTCTATTGTATTCATTCCTTGCTTGAGTCTTTTTTTTTACACATTATTTAAAAGAAAGTTATTGAATGAGTATACATTCCTATGAGTACACAAAACTTTTCCTTCTTGTTGGGATTGTTTCTTTTTGTGTCTTCAGATCTTAATTCTTTCCTTATTTGACTTCTCTTATACAATTTTAGTCCAAGAGATGAACATTATCTCTCCACTGAATATCCTCAATTGGGTATCTATTTTTCACTTGAAACCTTTTATTGAGATCAAATTCATCATCTCATAATACATTCCACTGTACTTTGGGACAGCTATAACTATTGGGAAGTTATTTCCTTACATCAAGCCAAAACCAGGATCTCTGCAACTTCTCTCCAAAGCTTCTAGTTATACTTTCCTTGGGTCGGGCTGATCAAATCTAGTCTCTCTTTTGAATGACAGTCCATTAAAGTATATTTTGACAGGTATCACACTTTCTTTAAGTCCTCTTTCTCCAGGCTAAATATGTCCCTTCAACCAATTGCCAAATGTCATCACCTCCTTTGTATTCTGGCTGCAATGCTCTGGACTTTATCAATTTATTTATCTGTTTTTGTTCTAAAACCTGAAACAAAAAAGATCAGTTGTGGTTTTAAGGGCATTAAGCAAAGTGTTTTGATTTTTTAAAAAGAGGGAATGAAAATATAAACAGAGGACCCCAATACATATAGCTCATAAATATAGTTGAAAAGGTATAGGTATATACAAGATAGCCCATAGGAGGACTAAGAAGGAGACCAGTACTAATAAAAAAA
>CM053770.1:392668386-392733516 GCA_028658325.1 Potorous gilbertii | reverse complement strand
TTCTTCTTCTTCTCCTTCTTCTTCTCCTTCTCCTCCTTCTCCTCCTCCCTCTTCCTCTTCTTCTTCTTCTTCTTCTTCCTCTTCTTCTTCTTCTTCTTCTTCTTCTTCTTCTTCTTCTTCTTCTTCTTCTCCTTCTTCGTCTTCTTCGTCTTCTTCGTCTTCTTTGTCTTTTTCTTCTTCATCTTCTTATTCCTTCTCTTGCAGACACCATACCTCCAGGCTGGTGATGACATCATTCCCTAAACCTTCTCTTAGACTCCTGCTGAAATCAATGTTGATAGAGAATTAATAAGGGTATTAATACATGTTTGACAAGTAGGTTCCCCAGAAAAAAGTACATACACTTTTAAGCTTATTCTGCATTAGAAAAATTATCTTACACTTAAGCAATTAATGAAAATAAATAAATCCATGATTTAGAACAACTGTTCATTTTTTAAGGTAGAAATTCTCACACAGATAATCTAACAGTTAGTTCTTATCAGTCAATTAGAGTTGCCTCTAGAACACCCTTGGCTATATCACATCTCCACCGTTTATGCCTTTGCTTGTAGAATCCCACTTCGTAGATTATTTTTCAATTCAGTTCTTCTCAATCACTATCTACTGAAATTTCTCTCTCTCTCTCTCACTGAAAAACCTAACTCAACTGCCAATTCCTCCATCAATCTTTCCCTATGCACTCTCCAATTTCTCAAACCAGGTGAAACAAGTCTCTCTGTGGTAGGACCTGTTTTATTCCCTAGTAATTTCCTGCTGATCTATCCCATAGATATGACAACTCCTGATCAATGAAGCCCTGAACATGAAATACTGAGTAAATGATAACTTCTTGACTGCATGGCTTAGACTAAGTCTGAAAATTGGCTCAAACTAGTTGTGTTAAATAAAGCATTCGGCCATGAGCAAATTTAATGACACCTTTGATCTTTGTTTTGCCATGAAGCCCTGTATGAGCTAATGGCCACCTGTGCATTGGAATGAACCCTTGGGCTGTGGAAACTTTTCTCACAGTTCAGTCAAGGACATCTTAGTTATGGAATAAAACAGGCTTTCACGTCTTCTCATTTCCCTTCATCTACCCTCTCCATCAACTGCTATTAACAAGCTTCCAAAGCATATATCTTGGAGTAGAGATAACACATTAATACCTTGCTTCATCAACTACCTCTGTCCCAGAATTCCCAATAAGAAACAGTAGTAAAATATCAATGACATCTGAAATATCACTGACATACCAGAGATAGGTCCTGTCCTGAGCAAAAAGAAGCTGTACAACTGTTTTGGTTGTTGTATCCCCTCCTCCCACAAGTTGATCTGGCAAAGATTTGAACATTTGAAACATTCCAAGTCCAACTCTTCCCTAGTTTCCATTCCTTGTGACACTTTGGATGGTCATAAATAATATTGTTCATTAATGGATACATACATATTATATATATATATATATATATATAAATGTGTATATATATATTATATATAATATATATATATATATATGTGTGTGTGTACATATATTTCTCTTTTTTCTTCCCTGGCAAGGATGTTGATTTGCAAGAAAGTTATTCATTTAGGGGGACATCTGACACTAAATGTAAAAATGAAAGCTTGATTAACTCTACTTTACATTATAAGAAAATATTTTATAAGTAGAGATTAATCCTATTTTCCCTTTCCCTTTCAAATGTCTCATAGACTTTACTTGGATCTATTCTGTGCTTTTCTTTGTTTTCATTGAATTGCATGTATTTTTTAATATTTTCCCTTTGGGCTAAATTATAACTCCTTCAAAAATAATAGTCAACAATGTGCACTTCTGAATTTCCAATTATCACAGTCCCTTATACATCATAGAAATTTTGTTGAATTCCTGAGTTAAACATTTTTTTTTATTCAGAACTCATGTTGCATGGTTCTGCATCTTTATAATGAACTTATTATATAGGACAAAGGATATTAAAGTTACAAAATATCTTAGAGATCACCTAGTCTACATCACCTTACATTTTACAGCAAGGAAATTGAGAGGTGATATAGTTTTTCCAAAGTTACAAGGGCAGTCAATGGCAGAATCAGGATATAAATCAAAGTTCTGATTACAAATGCAGGGGTTTTTCCACCATACCATGCTATTTACCATTCTCATTACAACTGTCTATATATGTAAACTGTAAGGTCCAAGAAAGCAAGCCTCATATCTCATCTAAAGTTTATGTCTCCCATGATGATGAGCATTATGCTATAAACACATTAATCACTAAATGAATATAATAAGCAACAAAAATTGCTTAGTATTTGCTTTGTAAATTATAGAATTAGAAAAGAGCACTAATTTATTTTTTATAAAATGTTTTTGTACCTATTTTGTGTTTTTTCTGTTTTCACTATATCAGTTATTAATAAACACAGGATATTATGTGTGCACGTGTATATACACACACTATGTATACATCTATATCTGTATATATAGATATATGGGTAGATGTATAAAATAGAAATATATGCATTCTTAGTAGGAAAGATATGTTACTATATGTACATACGTAATCGGCATATCATACACATATACATATATATTCTTGTGTGTGTGTATACAGCAAAGGATGTACACAAGCAATTGTAATACAATGTGAAAGGTACAGAATACATCTAAGCAAAATACCATGAGACATTTCATTTTCATAAATGCCTATAGATTGTTTCCCCTAATAGAACATAAGCTTGAAAGCAGGGATTGTTTTGTTTTTCTATACAGTGTATCTAACACATAGGTACTTAATAAAAACTCACTGATTGAAACATTTGTTTTGTATTAATTATACTCTTGGTCTAACTATGATACTTTTGGAAGAATAATCCTGAAGAAGAACGTTGGATGTAGTGCCCTCCAAAAAGTAGGTGTGCAATACGTATTGATGAGGCTGAAGACGATTGGGACACAGGCAAAGTTCAGACAGACAAGGTTAGAATAAAACTAAATTATATAGTATCTCCAGCATTGTGCGCAATAGAACTCCATTATTTTTACTGCCACTTATGGAGGCGGTGGAGTGATGAGGTGGCTTCTCCATTTTGGCAAAACCAGATTTCTTTCTCTGAATGACAGTGGGAGGAGATATTGGGATGGCTATGGCTGCTTTAAGCTTTCTATTCAAATGGTTTAGAGGGGCGGGCTTCTGAGATAACCTGCTGCACCTCCACAGGAGATCTCCTGCCTCAGATTCACTCTTCACTCGTATCTGCTATCTTGTTATAAGTGTTAATAGATCTCATCATAGGAGAAGAACAAGGCATGATACAATAGAAATCAGCCCAATAGAGGTGTTTCACACAAATCCTGATCACAGCGTGAACTTTATTTTTTGAGACACTGATGGCAAGTAGCCTCTCTATATGGGATAAGCACAGAATGAAAAAAAATCACGCTCCCCCTTGTATAATCTCGCCTATGACGAATGACTAATCCTTCATCTGTGGGACCTATCTTTTTAAATCTTTCATTCAAGGAAATAATATCTGTCGTTCGTAATTATTACAATATTTTTAATGAGGTCTTTCTTCCCTCCCCCAGTTACAGAGGGGATTGGTGTATTTCACCCATAGTCACATAGAGGAAGCAGGATATGATTCTTTCAGTATTCACAGAAGGAACATCAAAGTGGAACAATGAATAAAGTGCTGGAGTCAGAAAGACTCAAGTTCAAATTCAACCTCAGACACTTACTAGCTGTGTGACCTCTAGATGTTACTTAACCTCTGTTTGCCTCAGTTTACTTAAATGTAAAATGGGGTAAATAATAGCATCTACCTTCCTGGGTTATTTTGCGAATCAAATGAGATAAGATAGTATTTGTACAATGCTTAGCTCAATGCCTAGTGGATTCTATGTAAATTACAGCTGTTGCTAATGAGTAAATCAGATCTAACTCTAGTATTAAATAAAATAGTTTATAGTGAAGAGAGAGTAGATTTCTCTCCCCTCCCCCAGAGAATCTCAAAATATTTTAGACACTGATTAACAACTAAAATGAGACAAATATAATTATATAAATCTTCCATATGTTATGATAAAATTCTAATAACAGTAACAGCTAGCTAGCATTTATATAGCACTCAAATTTTGAAATAGGGAGTTAGATGCTACAATGGATAAAGTAAGAGGCTTAGATTACAGGAATACTCGTCTTCCTGAGTTCAAATGTGCTGTCAGATATCTACTAAATGCATGACTCTGAACAAGTCACTGAACGCTGTTTGCCTCAGTTTTCTCATCTGTAAAATGAGCTGGAGAAATAAATGGTAAACCACACCAGTATCTTTGCCAAGATACTGCCAAAGGGGTCACAAAGAGTTGGACATGACTGACAAATGACTGAACCACAACAGCAAAGTTCACACTATGCTTTACAACATTATCTCATTTTATCCTTGGGACAGCCTAGAGGGAGGTGCTGTTATCTTCATTGTACAGGTGAGGAAAATTGATGCAAACAGAGTTTAAGTGACTTGCCTGGGACCTAGATGTGATTGACCTTACAAACTATACTTTATGGCTACAATTCCTCACAGCTTCTCATCATCATTATAGGGTAATTATCGCAATAAAATATAATCACTGTAAGTAGAAATAAGCATTGAGAGCATTTAAAAAGAAAATGCTCCAAGCAATGAATATTATAAAAGCTTAAATCCATGCCCCCCCCAAAAAATTCGGAATACTTTGTATGTATTATCACTATTAGAATATAAACTTCTTGATGGTAGAACCTGTCTCAGCATGGCATTTTGTAAGCTATGAATACTACTAAAGCTAAAAAATTTGTAAGAATTTTGGGACACCTGCACAATGCAGTAGTGGGCAAGGAAGGGTATTTTGGTTCTAGAAGTTATAGGGCTTGTTGACTTTGTATGTTAAGTGGATCATTAGAGAAGTAAATTAACAAGCCCTTTCCAGGAGAAGTAATGGGAATGCTGATATGATTACAGTTCCCAGAACAAGGGGTAGAAAGAGAAAATGTAGAGATTTTAGGAGGTTACACTTATAGATTATTTATTTTCTTAATTTAATTGTTTTTACTACTATAAGCAAACATATCAAAGTAATATTTTTATGGATATGAATTCTTCTTTTCTTTTATATTCATTAGAAGGTAAGCTTCTTGAGGACAGGGACTACTTTTTTTATCCCCAGTTCTTAGCATAGTGCCTGGCAAATAATAAGTATTTAATAGTCACAGATTATCTTAAAGATTCTCTATGGTCATTTAGGGTAAACTAGACAGGTTAATATTTGTGCATATTCTAAGGACTGGAAGCAAGCAAGGAATGGTTCAATTACTGGGACTGGGGCTTCATTTATTTGTAATTATTAATATTATATGTAAGTGTTCTCTAAGTGTTCAGATTCCCAAGATTTGGGAAACATCAAAGGATCATCATAGTCCTAGAGGTAGAAGGTAACATAGAGACCTTCAAGTACTATCCCTTCATTTTACAGGTGAGGAAACTGAGGCATAGAGAGTTAATGTCTGAGGTGATATTTGAATTCAGGTTTTCCTGGCTCCAAATCTAGAGTTTATGAAAAGGTCATTAATACTATTATTTATTTAGTATAACATATAGTTTGTCAAAATTTTTTGGTTTCTTTAATTTCTTCTGTCTCAAAATACAACAAAATTAGACCTGGAACCCCATTATATATCTTTCACTATGTTTAACATTAGCAGTACATACATAGATATGGATATAGATAAATGTGTGATTTTAAATAGGTTATACATAGATCATGAAACTTAATAATTGATATGCAAAAATAAGTTTCATTATAAATAAAATATTCTGTAATAGAATGATGTAGTTAATAAGAATATGAGAGATTGTTTTACCTCACTCTCTTACTAGAGAACAAATGCTGAAATTTCTATAAAACTTCGATAATTAGAAAGAACTTCCTTCATCACAACTATGAGGAAGGGGTGGCAATGGCATTGTTATCCCCATTCTGTGAGCAAAGGAAACGGGTTAAAATTTGTTAATTGTTTTGCCATGGTGGCACAACTGGTAAATATCATAAGGAGGACAAGAATCCAGGTCACTTAACTCCCTAGTCAAGTACAATATTCTATTGTACCATGCTTTCTCACTAAGGGAAACTCCAAAGAGAATGGAAATAAATAAAGTAAGCTGGAAACTGACATGAAAAAAAATCACAGAATTGTTATTCATTCTGGAGTGCCTCATTCTCCCTGTGTTTGTTGGCTCTGATTGCCTCAAATAGAATCTAGTTTATTCTCCCTTGAACAGTAGATGTGATGGGTTTCATTAAAATGGCATAACTTGTGAAATTCCTTGGGAAATCTCACAGATACCTGAATGACTAGGAAATCTATTAAATTATAGATATATAGCTTTGATGATAAGTTCACTTTCAAAAAATCTAGCCATTTTTTGTCCCATGGTACGAAAACTCTGCTTAAGGCACTTGGAGTTAACATAGTGGAAAAATAATGGAATTCATATAATGTAGCAATAGATTACAGTTGGTTGGGGAGAAAAAAAATCTTCCATGGGGATACATAAGCATGCTCCATTTCACTGAGTAACAAAGAAGTGAAGGGACTCACAGATGTTTGGGTGGTCGGGGGAGGGAAGGGGAAGAAAGACACAAAAAAAGAAAGAGAAATTCAAAAGTGGGCTACTAACACGATTTAAGAGATAGAATAGAAATACTCACACTTTAATACAGTCCCTCATCAGGAAGATTATTTTGCAGGGGTAATGACTGTAGATATCTGAGATGTGCTTCTAATCTAAAGGGCAGATGTGGGCAGATAGCCTCAGAACAACAGGACAGGCTATAAAACATTTGATTTCTAGGAAAGTGAGATTGCCTCCAGATAATCAATTCTTCAGCAAATACAAAAATTCTTTGCTCCACTTTCCTTTTCAGCATTAACTCTATCAGCTAAGATAAACGTCTTTATCCTTCAAGTCATTGCTCTGACATCAAGAGTTACACAATTATTGCTGGTTACATTCCTGTAACAGTCCTCTAAAAAAATCTTTAGTGTTATTGTGTTTGGAATTGTACATTACAAAAGGCAGACCCAGATCTAACCCTATTTTCTCAGATTCTGCAGTATGCTTGTGGAATTATGTGACTAACTAAGCTAAATTGATAGAGCCAAAAAGAGAAGTTGAGTAGAAAACGTTTCTGAACCACAATATGGATCAAACAATGTTCAGACTAAAATTCTGAACCAATACTCTTGTTAGTCTTAATTGAATTTAGTTAATAATTAAGCAAGAAGCACATATTAACTATGTGCCAAGTGCTATACTAAAGTAGGTATACACAAATAAAACAATGATGGTCTCTAACTTCCAAAAGCTCATGTTCTAATGAGAACATGTTTTTAGATGCATACATCATATTATTATTAATAATTGTTTTCCTTCCTTGGTCTATACCTATGACTTTTCTGCTTCTGTGAAATCCTGGTATATAACCTCCTTCTTGTTGTCCAGCACAGCTGGACAATACTTCCGTTAACTTAGAGACTTAGTTTTATGGAGGGGTTAAGTGACTGTCTCGTTGCCACACAACTAGAACGTCTTAGAGACAAAACTTGAACTTGGATCTTCCTGTCCCTGAGACCATACATATCTCTATCTGTTTCGTTGTGTTACCTTTAACTGATGATTATTAATTTACAATTTTTAAAATATACAGAAATTTCTTGTGCTCTACTAACATAATCTTTGAAAACCCCAAGTTATTCCCTCACTGTAGCATCTAGATAGGAAGATAATGTCTTCCCACGTTGTTAATTCACAATCATTTAAAAGACAAAAAAAATCCCTTTGTCATGTAAATTCATGCTTGTACATTTTTTCACCTTTAATAACTGTACATCTAAAGTGATTCGATAGTATTCAGATATGACAGCCTTGTTAAACACATTCCAGATCTTGCCTCTGACATTTATTATGTGAAAATGACATAACCCATTGGAACCTTCAATTTGTGTATCCAAAAATTGGGAAGAATGACAGCATTAACCTGAGAGTATTGTTATGAGCACTTGAAAAGAGATGTGTTATTGCCCATTGTCACTAGTAGTAACTTATCATCATGGAAGGAGAACAAATTTAGGATACAGGAGACTTGAGTTTGAATCCTGACTCTGTTACTAACTGGCTGACACTGAGCATGTCACTTAACCTCTCTAATCTCAGTTTCATCCACCATAAATTGGGAATAACGATGCTTACATTACCTGTGTGACGGGATTATTGTGAGGAAGGTGCTCTGAAAATTTCAAAAGTACTATAAATAAAAGCCGTGGTAAACAATAGAAAAGAAGAAACAAGCGTAAACTTTAGGCAATGTGATACATAAAATTTGTGGATCAATTTTTTTGGTGGGGAGGGAGAGGAAATGAGGAGGGATTTCATGGAACACATCACAGAGGAGCTGCCTGGAAAGCCCTTTCCTCCCCTTAGCTTTCTGAAAACCCTAACTCTAGTCAAGGCTCTTTTCAAGAGCCATTATTTATAAGAAACTTTTTTCCTTAATTCCCCTAGATGTTAGTGCAACCCATTTGGCAAATTACATTACATTTATTTACATGTATACAAACCAACACACACATGCATATTCAGATCCAAATAGTAGCAATTTTAGTGCAGTTGTTTTTCAGTAGTGTTCAATTTTCCATGGCCCCATTTGAGGTTCACTTGGCAAAGATACCAGAGTGGTTAGTCACATCCTTCTCCAGCTCATTTTATAGATAAGTACACAGAGGTAAAAAATTTAAATGACTTACCCAGGATCACACAACTAGTAAGTGTCTGAAGCCATATTTTGATCTGTGAAGATGAGTCTTCTTGACTCCAGACCCAGTAGTCTACCAACTGTACCACTTAGCTGTCCATAATAGCACCATAGTAAGCTTTTAATACATGCTTATCAAAGTTTACTGAATTGAGTTGAATTGAACTTTCTACTTGAGACTTTCAACCATAGCATATAGTGTGGAGTAGTGGCATCTAGGCATTAGAGATAATATGAAGAAACAAACAAACAAACAAAAAAGACAGGGTAATAGAGGACAAAGAGGGCAGAAATACTACAGATTTTCCAGTCCAGAAGTGTTATGTGAGGGACATTAGGAATGTAATAGTATGAAGGATGGACTGAAGAAATTCTAGACTGGAGGCAGGAAGACTGTGTAGGGAGGCAGTCTAAGGCTAGATGAGAAAAGATGAGGACCTTAATTTGAGCGGATTCAGTGATGGTGGAAAGGAGAGGACCCATATAAAGACATCACAGGAAAAATGGGACCTAATTGGATGAGAGCAGTGAGAGAGTGGAAGGAGTCTGTGCCAACTCTTAGGTTTAGAATTGTCATGTGTGGGGGTACCTTGGTCCAGATTGAACCATGTGGCATAGAGTATTAAACCTATAGGTTCTCTGTCAACTTTACAAAGCAGATATATAATACATATTCTTTACAAGTAAATTATGTAGGAAGACTGCACAACTGAATATCAACTTATTAATGAATTCCACTCTCAACCCTACAGCATTTGTACAAGGGTTGAGTGGGAAGAGTGTAATTAGGTGTGTTACAAAATTCTATGTAAAAGAAGATTAATATTTGGACAAGTCAAGTAACCTTAAGGGAAGAAGCACTTTACATAATTGAAACCAGCTGGGATACACATATGTAAGAAAAATGATTCCTTTACCTTGGAATATAACATTGGTAACAATTAAAATGTCTCTAATTGGAACTGTGCGACACAAAAAGAGTGCAATAAATATATAGATTCTCAGTTAATGTTAACCCAATATAATGACAAGAAGGCCAATTTACCTCATAGGCTTCAAAGATTTAGAACTAAAATGCTCAAGGCTCTGACAAGCAACTTATGTCAGGAAACAACTGGAAAAATAGCTGTCATGCAATTTGCAAATCAGACCCTGAAGGTGATAGCAGAGCTGCGTTATTATTTTTATCTACTTCAGCAGACAACTTCTAAAAGTGTTGATTTTTTTTTTCCTTTTTCTTTTAAGAGAATGTGAAAGTGCAGTCTGAAAAGTTTTGTTAAGTACTGTACTGACAGAATAGCTGGAAATATGCCAAGTGAGGTGGATGCCATCTGTCAAGGTCTGTCTGTTTCATCGGAAAGGGCACTGTAGATACTGAAAGGGATGACAGAAAATACCTGAGTCCTGACCAAATGTTGCCAAGATAAGTAGCCACACTTTGTCAGTTTTATGTTTAGATTTGGAGGTGTGTTATTCCCTAGAGTTGAACTGTCTATCATATATAAGTGTATGTATTATATGTGTGTATATGTGTGTATGTATGTATATATATAATATGTATGTATATTGTACGTAAGCATCTATACACACACACAGGCACACACACACATATATATTCAGCAATGGGAAAAATTAAAATAAGAAAAAATAAGAAATACATTGATGATGGAGACTTACTATTTGGTTGGAAAGTTAAAAAAGAAAAACAGAAACAAACCAGTGAATCACTTGTTCTGCTATATAATCTGCTAGTGTATAGCACTATGAACACACACACACACACACATGCTCACACACATCCTCTTCTTTTTCTTCCTTTGACCTTGAAAAATCTCTTAAAAACCTACTACCTTACATCATTTATAACAGGTTAATTACTGACAACATTGCTAAAGTACATGGTATAGTCCCAATGCTATATTCGTAGTGCCCATGGTGGCCTTGAATATCCTGGTGCAATTCTGAATTGCAAAATACAACAGACTCTTCACGTGGAAGACAGAACCAAAACATTTATTCAGATATGAGAAAGCCAAATCCATCATAGTAACAAAACTCTATACAGAATAAGAATGCAGAGAGCAACACCATCCCCAAGCCTTCCCCCACAAACACGCTCCATTAAACAAATTGTAAGCAGGTCCTCTTAAACAAAATCACAAATAAGCTTTTTCACTCATGTTAGCCAGATGCCTGCATCCTTCTTATCTCTAACTACACTCTGTCCAATTTTCTCTCTACTCTGCTCTAGTTCCACCTCTTCCTGTTCCACTCTTCCTGTTCCACCTGTTCAGTGAACTCCTCCCACCATAGGCTCCATGTGATTCAGGCTTCCATATGACTTAAGCAGGTCACATAGATCTATTAAAGAATGGGAAAGATCTTCCCATTTAAATTACCATTACATGCAGACAGTTCCCATCCCTTCATCTGGACAGAAAGAAATATTAGATAGTATTTATCAATATCAAATTGTATTTATCAAATATGAAATTTATTCATAGTCCCATTAAGCTGCTACTCTGATATCAAACTCATCTTTCATTTCCAGTAGAATAGAAACTTTTGAAATCTTGTGTTGCTGTTATCTTAGTTCCTAGGATAGTGTTTTGCCCAATGAAGTTACTTAATAAATGTTTGTGAAATTAAATAAAATCTAGTAGAAATACTCTCAAACTACTTTCTGTTCCAGTAAAATATTTGTTAATATTCACTTTCATGATTTAACTGCTGCTATTCCTCTATAACCATTATAGAATCCTAGTCTCAGGCCATAAAGGTCATAAAGTCATAGATCAAGAACTGAAAGGACCTCAGGGGTCATCTGGTGCAACCGCTTCATTTTAGACATAAGGAAACAGATCTAGGAATGTTCAGTGACTTACCAAATGTTATACAAGTAATGACCATCAAATCTGGAATTTGAATTCACAGCCTTAGCATCCCATATCAACATTCTTTTCTCTATGCCATTCACTTATATATACCCAAATCTCATAATTTCAAGTATGTTCAAAACATTCTTCCACTTCTGGATTACACTGATCCCAAATTCATTGATTTATCTTTTCAGTACATAAATAATAAATTTATAACATCATAGATATTTGTGTTTTCAGTTTCTGTCCCTTTTCATGCTCATCTAGGTTCTGCTTCTGGTTCAACCCTAGATTCAGAAGTAAAGAAATGAGAATATGAAGAGAAATTGACATCCACAAAGGAATAAGAAAATCATAGTCTAAGGAACTTCTGAGCCTCTCTCTACCTACCCACTATTTTGTAACTGTTAGTTATACTGCTGTGCATTCATTCTTAAACTATTTCATGCGCCCATAGTTTGTCTTTCTCCGTTGAATTTTCTAGTTCCTCTGGGGCAAATATTGTATCTTTTAATTATTTTGTATCCTTCATAGTACTCACTACAGGCCCCTGCTAGCAATAGATATTTGAATATTTGTTAACTCATTCTCTGTCTCATTGAACTTGACAAAATAAAAAATTTAATAACTATACATACAACACACATATATCCATGCACACACTATGTACATGTTTACATATACACATGTACAAGTATGTATATGTGTATGAATACCCATGACTGAGTAGGAGACAATGTTTAGCCATAACACTGGCATTTCAAACTATGCCAGAGACCAATCTCACTTATCTTCATGCTAAATAAATTTCTCTATCCCACAGCCTCAGTTTTGTCAGTGATCTGAAAGAATTCTCCCAATGTAAGTATTTTGGAGTCTTAGGAAACAGTATTATGGAATGAACAAGAACTCTATAAACTTGGCTTTTACACCTGGCTCACATATTAGTTAATAATGAAAACATGAGTAAACACCATTTCAAAGCCAGTTTTCTCTTCTGTAACACTGGGCAGATGCTGGAGAAGAAGCTCTTCAAGATTTTTTCCAGCTTAATTGATGTGCTTTCACATTTCTATCAAGGATATTATCAATGTGGGCATAGATCATTCTCAAAAAGATTTTGATAGAATAACCAAACCAGGAATATGGATAAATAGATGTTGATGCCTGTCCTATCTTAAAAAATACTACCTGTGCTATCTTACTTCAATTTAATAAATCTGGGGAAAATACATTAAGAATCTCCTATTCACAGAAAAGTTGCATAGTGTAATGAGAGTGGGTGAGTCTCACAATTAGGCAGAACAGGATTTATTTTCTACTTCTGTTAATTTTTTTATATGTCATTGGGAAATATTTAACAAAATAAAAAAATAAAATGAAATTAGAAAACATTAAATAAAAAATTAAAAATATGTTTTAAAAATGAATTTTTCTTCTACACTCATACTTTCATCAATTTGGTCCTGACTTTCCACCTTATTACCCTAAGAGCATTTTACTTGGTCTCTCTGGTTTAACTTTCTGCTTATTTTATTCCTAAAACAGTTTCCAACTTAGTAACTCATGTATATGAATTCTTGTGAAAATCATTGAGAATCAACTACTAATTTTGCCTGAAGCAGCTGGTAATTTGTGAGCCAGCCTTTTCCACATATAGTAAATTGATTGAATAATTAATCTGAGCCTAGTTCCTCTGCTTTTTTTTGAACAGCCCCATTAGTAAAATTTAATAGATTAAAGTAATGTCCTTGTCAGTATTAATCAGAGAATTGGTTGGAGTAACAAGAAAACATAATGTCAATAAACCCAAGAATAACATGTATAATCTAGAGACCTGTTACCTGCTTTACTTAGGCCTGTACTGTTTAGAATAATTCCTCGAGAGTTGTATATCTTCCAAATTGAGTAAATCAAATCTTTCAACAGCAATTCAACATTTAGTAGGCACATGCTATAATGAGTAGAATGCTAAGCACTGAAGGATATAGAACATTTCCACAATACATAGTCCCTGATCTTGTGGAACTCCATGTTTAGGAAGAAGATAAGTTATTGCAACTGAGTCATTTCAGTTGTGTCCAACACTTTGTGATCCTATTTGGGGGTTTTCCTGCCAAAGACACCATAGTGGTTTGCCATTTCCTTCTTCAGCTCATTTTATAGATGAGGAAACTGAGGCAAAGAGGGTTAAGTGAATTGCCCAGGATCACACAGCTAGAAAGTGTCTCAGGTCAGATTTCAATTCAGATCTTCCTGACTCCGGGCCCAGTACTGTATCCATTGCACCACCTGTCTGCCCAAAGGAGATATGATACATACATAATTGCCAGTAACAATATAATGCTATCAGAATTGCAGAGGTGCAAAATTAAATACTGTATAAAGTCTATCAAGGCACATATCTTTGGGTAAAGTAGAAGAGGTAGATAAAGGAAGGCATCCTATAGAAAATGCCATTTGAGTTGGGGTTTTAAAGAATTTGTTGGAATTGAATAGGTCAACTAAAGACATTGAACAGACTTTTTATTCTTTTTCCTTTTCTTTTTATTCTTTCTTTTCTTTTTTTTTTTGAAAAGTCTGGCCCTATAGTAGGGTGGTGGTCATTGGGATAGAGAGGAGAGTTTGAATGTGAGAAGGGATGCTGAGGTAAAATAAGAATATGGTTCTTGACTGCATATGAGAGGTTAGAGAGAAGAAAAATTCAAAGCCAATATCGAGTGCAAGCAAAAGAGGCAGAATGAATGGTGATGCCATACTCAGAGAGAGTGAGATCAGTTTGGGACATGTTGAATTTAAGATACTGATGGCACATACAGGTGGAAACATCTAATAAACAGTTAAAGACTTAAAGCAAAGTCTAAAGCAAGGACATGGATGGGAATATGGATTTGGAAGTCATATGAGTAGGGATGGCAATCATCTCCTTGACAATGAATAAGCTCACCATGCTAGAGAGAAGAGAGACAAAAAGTAGAGGGAAGCAGACAGGTCTATGAATTTCACACCTATATTCAGTGGTAAACTATTCTGTAATACTTTAGAGCAATTCTATTGATAATGATACAGAAAGCACTATATTTAAATTCATATATCCTATGTAAGGAAGTAGCAATGGGTCTTAAGAAGATGAAGTCTGGAGGAGCAATTAGACCTAACCCAGTGTCTACTAAAGAGAGAAATGCTATTTCCAAAGTACCCAGCTTGGGGCAGAGCCAAGATGACACAGTGAAAGCAGGCAGGAACATGAGGTCTACCATAAATTCCTTCAGATACTTCTAAAAAGCAAATATCAACAAATTTTAGAGTGGCAGAATCCACTAGGAGAAAAAGTGTGGCAGATTTCCAACCCAGGGCTGCCCAGAAGGTCAAGAGGAAGGATCTATTACACTGGCTGGGGAAGTACAGAGAGCACAGGCTATAACAATGCAGACTCTGCCATAGTAGAGCAGGAATGGCCCCAAGTGGACTGAAGCAAAAGCAGCACTGCAGATTCTTAAACATATCAGCCCAGAATAGAAGTCCAGAGGAATGAGTGAGAGAAAAGCATAGGGCCACCAGTAATGGCCCCTGTCACTACTGAGACAATTAACCAACAGATTAAATGGTTGAAAGTCATCTACTTGAACTTCCAGGAGCCAAGATGGTGGAGTAAACCATAAGTGCTCTTACTCTCCCCTTGTTGACCTTGAAAAATCCAGAGAATATTTCCCCAGGAAAAATCCTGAAATAGTGAATTCAACAGAAGGGGTATAGTAGTCTCTCATCTTGAGAGGTTAGGGAGATCAATGAGAAGAATACCTCTTGAAGTGACTGAAGGGGACCAGTGCAGGACCAGAGGCATCTCAGCAAGCCTCACCTCAGTGGTCCAGGAGGAGATCCTGAACCCCACTGGGGTAGAGCCCATAAGTGCCAACACCAGAATACCAGATGTACCTTAGCACAGCCAGGGGAATTAGGAAAACACCAGCACAGAAGGGGGTTCACCAGTTACTGAGCTTGCCTGTATTCTAACTCAACCGTAGGGGAGGAGGAGACATCCAGTGACCAGACTATGCCTCCCCAACACCTCACTCAGTGAGCTTCAGTATAACCCTAGGAAAACTCAGAAAGACTTCACCCAGCCTTAGCCTTGGCACACACCAGCCATTTCAGTACCAGGTAAACTGAAGCATTATATATAGCTTCTAGTTGAAAGAACCACAGGCTGCAACACACAAAGCCAGTAACCAGGCCTCAAGTTCTCAGGACAAAAACTGTGAGACAGATGCCCCTGAGTCCCATAAACAGAAACCCACTTTAAAAGGCAGAAAAAAGGCAATCACCATGAGCAAGAAGTAAATCAGCAAAGCAAAGACAATAGAATCTTACCATAGGAACAAGGAAGACCAAAATACAAATTCAGAAGGGGACAGAATTGACACTATACCCACATCTGAAACCTTGAAAGGGAATGTGAACAGGTCTCAAGCTCAAAAAGCATTCTTGGAAGAGCTCAAGATGGAATTTAAAAGCCAAATTAGAGAAGTAGAAGAAAAATTGGCCAATGATCTTTAAAATACAATTGAAAAAACTGAAAAGAAATCACTGAAGAGAACAGCTCCTTAAAAAGTACAATTGGCCAAATGGATAAGCAATTTATAAAAAAAAAACCCCAAAACTTGGACAAATGGAAAAGAAAGAATAAAAGCTAACTGAAGAAAACAATTTATTAAAAATTATAATTGGACAAGTAGAAACATAATTCTATGAGATATCAAGAATCAGTCAAACAAAATCCAAGGGGTGAAAAAATTAGAAGAAAATATAAAATATCTCATTGGAAAAACAACTGACCTAGAAAATAGACACAGGAGATAAAAATCTAAAAATTATTGACCTAGCAGAAAGCCACAATGAAAAAAGAAGAGCCTGAAGTATATCTTCCAAGAAATCTTCAAGGAAAACTGTCCTGAGGTCCTAGATACCGAGGGCAAAATAGTCATCAAAAGAATCCACCAATAATCTCCTGGAAGAGATCCCAAATTGAAAATGGCAAGAAATTTTGCTGCCAAATTCCAAAATTATCAAGTCAAAGAGAAAATGCTGCAAACAGCCAGAAAGAAATGACTCAGACATTGAGAAACAACAGTCAATATTACCCAGGACCTTTCAGTTTCTACATTTAAAGATCAGAGGAATCAGGATATGATAAGGCAAAGGAGCTTGGACTATAAGCAAAGATCAATTATCCAGCAAAACTGATCACAGTCTTTCAGGGAAGGAGATGGACATTCAATGAAACAAGGGATTCCCAGACATTCCTGATGAAAAGGTCAGAGCTCAATAGAAAATTTTGTCTTCAAATATAAGACTCAAGAAAGGCATAAAAAGGTGAACAAGGGGAAACATATTCAATATGGGCAAACTATGTTCATCCCTATATAGGAGGATTATATTTATTAATCCTGAGAATTGTGTAATTATTATGACATTTGAAAGGGATATATACAAAGAGGGAGTTGGTATAAATTAACTGTTGTGATGATAAAAAAACCTAATTAAAGGGTGTGAAGGGATTGTAATGGGAGAAGAGAAAAGGAGGAGGCAGAAAAAGGTAAACTACTTCACAGGAAGAGACACAAAAATATATTGTAATAGAGGGAAAGAGAGGAGGGAAATGAGCATTGTTTGAGCTTTACTTCCATCTGATTTGGTTCAAGGAGGGAACAACATACTCAGTTAAATATAGAAATCTACCTTGTCCTACAGGCAACAGGAGAGGAAATGGGAACAAAAAGAGGGGGTGGGGTTAAAAGGAAGGGAAGAAGTAGTAAGGGAAATTGAAATGGAGGGTACTTCATGGAAGGGAGGGAAGATTGAGGGACAAGGTGGTCAAAAGTATAACTCTTTTGAGGAGAGGAAGGGAGAAGGGAGAAATAAAGGAATAAATGGTGGGGGGGGGTAAGATGGAAAGACACAGATAGTAATTATAACTGTGAATGTGAATGGGATGAACTCTTCCATAAAATGGAGGCAGAAAGAAGAATGGATTAAAAACCATAATCCTACAATGTTGTTTACAAGGAAAAACCATTTAAAATAGGGGGATAAATATAGGATAAAGGAAAAAAGTTGGAGTAGAGTATATTATACTTCAGCTGATGGAAAAAAGCAGGGGTAGCAATCCTAATCTCAAAGCAAAAGCAAAAATAAATTTAATCAAGGGAGATAAGGAAGGAAACCACATCCTGCTAAGAAGCACCAAAGACAATGAAAAAAATATCAGTATTAATATTCACTGAGTGGTATAACATCCAAATTCTTTGAGGAGAAGCTAAGGGAATTAAAGGAAGAAATAGAGAGCAAAACTACACTAGTGGGGGACCTCAACTTCTTTGAACTTGATAAATCTCACCTCAAAATAAATAAGAAAGAAGTTAAGGAGGTGAATAGAATTCTGGATAAGGTAGATATGATAGACTTCCAGAGAAAATTAAATGGGGATAGAAAGAAATATACCTTGTCAGTGTAAACACATAAAAATTGACCATGTACTATGGCACAAAAATCTCACAATCCAGTGGTAGTCACTGCATCCTTTCCAGGTCATGCTGCAATAAAAATTGTGTGTAATAAAGGGGCATGGAAAGAGAACAAAAATTATTTGGAAACTAAATAATCTAATCCTAAAGAATTAGTGGGTTAAATGACAAATGATAGAAACAATCAATAACTTCATTCAAGAGAAAGACTATTATGAGACAACTTACCCAAACTGATGGGGTAAAGTGAAAGCAGTAATCAGGAGAAGTTTTATATCTCTGAATGCTTACATGAATAAAATAGAGAAAGAAGGGGTCAATGAATTGGGCATGTAACAGAAAAAGCTAGAAAAAGAACAAATTGAAAAATCCTCAATTAAATACCAAACTAGAAATACTGAAAATCAAAGGAGAAATTAATAAAATTGAAATTAAGGAAACTATTGAACTAATTAATTAAAATAAGTTGGTTTTAAGAAAAAAACAATAAAATTGATAAAACTGTGGTTAATATGGTTAAAATAAAGAAAAGAAAAAATGAAACTACCAGTATCAAAAATGAAAAGGGTGAATTAGCCTGCAAGAAAGAAGAAATTCAAGCAATAATTAGAAATTACTTTGTCCAACTGTATGCCCATAAATTCGACAATCTTAGTGAAATGGATGAATAAATACAAAAAGGTAAACTGCCCAGATTAACAGAAGAGGAAGTAAAACATGAATAGCCCCATCTCAGGAAAAGAAATTGAACAAACCATCAATGAACTCCCTAGGAAAACCTCTTCAGGGCCAGATGGTACTCTATCAAACATTTAAAGAATAATTAATTCCAATACTATATAGACTATTTGGGAAAATTGATGGAGGACTACCAAATTCTTTTTATGATACAAAATGGTGCTGACACCTAAATGGGGAAGAGCCAAAACAGAGAAAGAAAATTATAGACCAATTTCCATAATGAATATAGATGCAAAAAATTTAAACAAGATATTAGCAAAAAGATTACAGCAATATAACACAAGAATAATACACTTTGATCAGGTAGGATTTATACCAGGAATGCATGAATGGATCAATATTATGAAAACTATAAGCATAATTGATCATATCAACAACAAAACTAATAAAAACCATATGATTATTGCAATAGATGCAGAAAAAGCTTTTGACAAAATACAACACCCATTTCTATTGAAAACACTGGAGAACATAGGAATAAATGGAGCCTTCATTAAAATAATAAGTAGCATCTACTTAAAACCATCAGCAAACATTATATGTAATGGGGATGAGCTAGATGCATTTCCAATAAGATTGGGGTTGAAACAAGGATGTCCAATATGACTATTTTTATTCAGTATAGTACTAGAAATGTTAGCTTTAGCAGTAAGACAAGAAAAAGAAATTGAAGGAATTAGAACAGGCAAAGAAAAAAACTAAGTTATCACTCTTTGCAGATGATATGATGATATATTTAAAGAATCCTAGAGAATCAATTGAAAAACTACTTGAAATAATAAACAGCTTTAGCAAAGTTGCAGGATATAAAATAAGCCCAGATAAATCATCTGCATTTCAATATATTACTAACAAAGTCCAACAGCAAGAGATAGGAAGAGAAATCCCACTTAAAATTACAGTGGACACTATAAAGTATTAGAGAAACCCAGGAAATATATGATTTATTACAATTACAAAACACTTTGCCCAAACAAAATCAGTTCTAAGTAACTGGAAAAACATCAGTTGTTCATGGGTAGGCCAAGCTAATATAATAAAAATCACAATCCTAACTAAATTAATGTACTTTTTCAGTGTCATACTAATCAGACTACCAGATAATTATTTTCCAGAGCTAGAAAAAATAATATCAAAATTCATCTGGAAGAACAAAATGTCCAGAAGGTTATGGAAATTAATGAAAAGAAATGTTAGTGAAGGTGGCCTAGCCCTACCAGATCTCAAATTGTATTATAAAGCAGCAATCGTTAAAACCATTTAGTACTCACTAAGAAATCGAGGAGTAGATCAATGGAATAGTTGAGGTACACAAGACACAGTAGTTAATGATTATAGCAGTCTACACTTTGATACGCCCAAAGACTCCAGGTTCTGAGATCAGAACTCATTGTTAGACAAAAATGTCTGAGAAAATTCGATAATAGTGTGGTGGAAACTGGGCAAATACCAAAACCTGACACCATACACCAGAATAAAGTCCAAATGGGTACATGATCTAGGTAGAGGCCAATACTATAAACAAATTAGGGGAGAAAGGAATAGCTTATTTGTCAGAATTTATGGGGAGTGGAGAAATTTATGACCAAGCAATAAACAGAGAACATTATGAAATGCAAAGTTAACAATTTGATTACATTAAATTAAAAAGTTTTTGCACAAATAAAGCCAATGCGAGCCAAGATTGGGAGGGAAACAGAAAACTGGGAAAGAATTTTTACAACTAGTGTCTGTGATAAAGGCCTCATTTCTAAAATATATGGTCGTGTTACCTTCATGTACTAAGGACCTAGTGACAATCAAACAGCATAAATTTGTAGAGGACAGAGGGAGTCTGGTTTCTTGACTTCCAGTTCTATTCAGGAATATTTAAAAGGAAACTAGTTTATGCATGTAATCTAGGATTTAGCAAGACAAAGACAGACATTTGTCAAGATATTTAACAATAGAAGATAGCATAGAGTTGAACTTGTTTAGTAAAGAGTTTGGGAAAGTAGAAAAATATATCTAGAGCCTGGTTGATAACCTGAGAAAACACTGAACAGTTGTAGATTTGAAGGTCCTAGTAGGTCAAAGAATGGCTTGAGAAGGAGCATGTGTATGCTGGAGCCATCTTGTACCAACTCATAAGAGCTGATTGTTGAATGTTCAGTATGAGCATTTAGACTGCAGAAATTGGCATATATATATTATAAATATAATATATATATTTATAATATATATATTATAAATAAGGGTTTGATTTATTGTACTACTAATTTTCCAGATTTGAGAAAGTGTTGGAGAAAATGCTAACAATGCAAATTAAATTTAAAAGTATAACACACTGCTGAGTTGGGTTTTTTTTTGAGAGTGGATTGTTAAATATTTATCTATATACTCCTGAGATGTGTAAGGTATAGGAAAGAATGGGATGGCAAACAACTATGACAGAATCATGGATTTTATAGTTCTTGAACATGAAAGTGACATGCTTGTGACTGTTGACAAATAAATAAGATGACTATCTTGAGTAGCAGAAATGAAGCTGAGTAGGAGAATAGGTCATGGAAGCATCTTAGATGGAAGCACCAGGAAGTTATGGTATTTATTGAATTGAATAAATTGGGCAAAATATGTAAACATAGTGTCCAAGGACCATTAAGTTGAAATAAGGAAGAGTAGAAAGGAAGGAATCTAGAAAAGTTTAACTGGAGAAGAGTGTATTTAAATGAAGAGCAGGTGTTGCGCAGATGGAGGTGGGAGAGGAAGAGGGCAATTATTGTATAGGGAACATCATGAAAAAAGAGAGAGAAGAATACATACTATTGTCACAGATCTACAACAGCAGACAAGCATGTGTGTGTGTGTGTGCGTGCGGGCGTGCGCGCAAGGGTGTATGCTGAATGTCTATTCAATTCAAGACTCAATTCAAGATAGTATTATAATTGCTTAGGTGCATACATTTTCAGGACCCAGATTTGAGGAACTATTTTTAAAAATGTTTTCATTCACAAAAGTGAGGTAGGCAAATTTGCATTTTTTAAGACTTGGAAATTTTAGCTTCAAGACAAGCAAGAAAAATGTAGCTTAATATATGCTACTAATTATTCATTAAAATAGGAATTAATTTCTTGCACAATGACCCCCCTCTATTTAGAAATATCTGAGGAAACAGTATTTTAGATACTTTCTAAAATCTATAACTTTTTACCCAAAGCTTATGAGAAATAGAATTAATTGTCCTGTGTTTGCAGTGACCAGATATTAATGCAAATCACCAATTTGTAGCAAGTTAGAAAGAAAAATTCCCTAAGAAGAGAATACTGCCATTAGTAAAGACATTATTGTATTTGAAAAGCTTTCTAGGTTAACTGTACCAGGCACTGTATCTTCAAAGATATTTTTAAGAGCTTCCCGTTAAAAAGATTTTCTTCTCTTGCCATGTTGGAAAATCTAACTCTCCCCTGTTATTTAGAGAACCATATTGTAAAATGTCTCAAAAGAGCAGAATTTATGTTGTAGATCACCTGAACTTCACAAGTGACAGGCAAGCAGGAATTTATCATTCTTTGGAAACATCCATTTTAATCATTCAATAATAAATATAGCACATAAAAATCAATGCACCTTAAATGGGACTATCATTTGGAATCTGGAACTGCATAAATCTGGCCTTTTTGTTTTCTATAACCCTGACCATGGAATCACTGAGGAATAGGCTTGGGGAGAAAGATGGTTTCTAACATTTCCCAAGTTCTTTCATTCAAACAGTCTAAACTCAGACCATTCCTAAAACACTGATGAGACTGACACACTTCTTTCAATGACTAAGGTCTCTTGTATTAAAAGAATGCAGTTTATCAAGGCATTATGAAGAGAGGAAAAACATTTTGAATGAGGGAGTTGGTTATCCCATAGCACATGGCCCTGATCAAGTCACATCTGGAGTACCATGTTCAGTTTTGGGCAACATAGTTTAGGTAGAATATTCACACTCAACAACAAGTTCAGAAGGGGATGAACAGGAAGGTGAGAAGGCAGGAGACTCTAGCATAACAGAATTAGTCAAAGGAAATGAAGATAATTATCTAAGACAAAAATATTTATTCTAGACATAGAAGGAGTCTTCAAATAATTGAAAGACTCATGTAGAAGCTGCTGCAAATAGGGGAAGGAATCTTGGACTTGAAAGCAGGAAGACCTTATTCCTCATTTGTCTGTATTTTAAACCCACATCAACTGGGTTTATCAAATAAACTATAGATTGTGCATTGGTAGAGCCAGTTTACACACCAAGAGTTCCTTGAACTGATTAAATGACAGGTGCTTCATGTTTCAATTTATTTGGGATTAAAGGCACCACACCACAGAATTAGGAGCAAAGGACAGAACTGACAGAGAGGTAAATTCAAGAATACTAGAAGAAAAAATGTTTAACAATCACTGAAGTCAGATGGGCTTCCTCAAGGATATAGGGAGTTCCCCTTTAACTAGAGAGTTTCCAAGAAATAGCTGGATAATTACTCATCTACAATTCTAAAGTGGATAATTGCTTGGATCAGGCTTGTAGTAAGTAGCCTCTGAAGTCCTTAGCAATTCATATTCATCCAAAATTAAAAGATATATAGACATCGATCAATAAGTGTACAGTGTATAACACATATGTGTAACTGTATATGTATATGTACATGCATGTATAATACAATGTGTGCATATATGCATGTCTATATGTAGAATACACAAATATATATACATATACACACATATATGTATATATGTACCTTGTTTGCTCTTCACAACTTTGGAAATTGCTGTATTCCCATTTTACATGTTATTAATTTGAGGCTTATAAAGTCTATAAGTTGCCCATGGTTACACAGTTACTGTCAGAATTGGGATTCAAACCTAGGTGACTACTGGTATTCTTTCTTTTCTACCTTAATTTCTCTTTTAGTCATTCACATGTTAGTATGAATTTAAGTCAATATATAATCTCTTCCTAGGGCATTACCTAATTAAGTAATATCTTTCATAATGTAATGAAAAACATTCTTCCTAGTTAAAATTTATCAGAAATCAATAAGTGTTCAGATACTGGGGGATGAGGAAGGGGAATCAATTTCACCAGATAACATGGACTTTTAACTACCTTACAATATCCAAACCTAAACTCTATCCCTGACTGAAGTTAATTTCCATGCTGCCCACATCTAGAACTCTTTCAAAGATTAGAAACTAGATGAACATTATCTGCTGCAAGGTTGTCTCCATTTAAATGAAAGGATTCATTTTCTCCTGCTGAAACCAACTGGAAAAATTCAGCCTAACCACTTCATTATCATATAGCAATTTAATAAACATGTAATAGACACCCACTTACCCTCTCAAGTTAGCATACCAAAAACAGGCTTCATTCATAGACTATCAGCTTTTCACATGACTGGTTCCATTCTCTCATTGTATGGTATATAACTATTTCAAAGTGTAAAAGGGGGGAATAGCCACAGATAATCAAAAGACTGGTATCGATGCTCAGAAGACTATTTACATATGTATTTGTAAGTTTGTAAAGTACCTTCTCTTTCTAGGCCTCAGTTTCTTGATCTTGAAAATGAATGGAGGCACTTAGGCATGGGTCTATGTCTCTTCCAGCTCTAACATTTCATGATTCTATCGACTTTTGTATGCGTTTCTTAATTTGTAAAAACATATTACTGACCACAGGTGTGAGCCTCCAGGCAACACAGGTATACCAAGTCAAGTCAAATCCTGAAGTTATATTTTCAATATTTATGTGACAAACAGTTAAGCTATACAGAGGTAACTATACAAAAATTGATGAAAAATCTTCATAACATTTTACCAAGCACCACTTAAGCTACTCTCTAATGTGTAAATTGCTATAGCAGATTTATGAATGTCCATTTGGTGACAAATTAGCCGGACCATTCATTAAGCATAGCATTATTCTTTTCTAGCAACCCAAGCTAATTTTCTTAACAGCTAAGGAATCCTCTAATTGCATTAACATGATCTGCTAATATTGATCTCAGTGCAAGTATCTTAAGAAAGAAAAATCTTTCAGATTAGATATTGGAACAGGAAGTAATTGAGAAAGGAAAAAAAATACATTTCCCCACTTTTCAATCTTTATACAAATTCATGATTCATGCCCATGCCTACCACAACCACTGGGATTCCTAGTAGAGGCTAGAATTTTAAAATACTGTTTATTTTCATTGTTTGGCTGATGGATACACTGGTCATGTGGAAGTGAAATGAAATTAGGTAATTACTGTTCCCTATGACAATCATGGTATTATATCACTACTCTCTCCCCTTTGTCCATGGATTTAAAATGGTGACCATATGTCTAATTAGCCAATGTAGGTGGATGCATCTTTCTTTTCCCCACAAGCCCCCAGAATTAGCTCTGTAGCGATAAGGGACACTAGAAGTATGGATAACATGTGCCTGACTTAGAAGGTTCAGCTAAGCAAAGATTTAGAACAGGAAGAAGCCATGGTGGTCATCTAGTCCAATACCCTCATTTTATAGGAGACCAAGGTCAAGAGAGGCATCATTGTTGGCCCAAGATTACACAAAGAGCAAGTGGCAGAACCCCTTGCTCCATATCCAACACTATTTTCACTGGATCACTCTGCCTAAAATACTGCCTATGAAAAAATTGTTGAAAAAAATTGCTCTACTCCTACTCTAGAAATAAATGCCTGAGGTTATGGTATAGAAAAATTACTAAGTAATAGTAACTGCTTTGCAATCTACCAAATTCCTGAAATGTGTCTTATTATTTTTAAAAGAGAGTAGGTGGCATAGTATATATAGGACTGGGTCTTGAGTCAGGAAGATCTTAGTTGAAAACCAACCTCAGACACTTACTAGCTGTATGACTCTGGGAAAGTCATTTAACTTCTATTTTCCTCAGTTTTCTCAATTGTAAAAATGGAGACAATAGTACCTACCTCCTAGGGTAGTTGTGAGGGTCAAATTAACTAATATTTGCAAAGCTGTAAAAACAAGCACCTAACATACACAGGAGAGGCGGCTATCACAGGTTCTTAGACCTGCTTTTCTAAAAAGAAAGACAACTTTTAAGAGATCAATAACCACTTTACTCAAGCTCATATGTATTATTCAGTTAGTTCAGGGGAAAAAGTCAGCACCCTGAACTTCAGAGAAAATACAGAGAAATAAAGATCAACAGACAGGGCTTTCAGCTGCCTGACCATAAGCAGTACATACATCACAGATCAACAGACAGATGCAATTGTCTGACTATATATATATATATATATATATATATATATATATATATATATATATATACACTATATACACATAGTTACCAGAGAGAGAAACATCAAAATCTGGGTTTTCAAAGCTGGGGGGCTCTTTAGTGGCTTCCCAGAGTCTCATCTGGCACACAAACCTTCTTACAAAAACTAAGCCCCAAACAAAACCTCACCTCAGAGTAGTTACACACATTTCAGAGCTGGAAGGCAGGATCCTCTAACTCATTGCTTCAACAGGAATTAACAAAAGGTTTTGAGGCCTATTAATGGGCAGGGAAGATCTTTAACTCAGCCACAAATGGCCTGAAATTACCATTACAAAAGTGTTTAGCAAACACTTAATAAATGCTTATACACATACTATTTCATAAATTTTGTTTAAAAAAAGTCATTCAAAAACAAGTCTATAAATAAATGGGGAAAACACTACCAAGGAAAACCATCTTAAAAAATACATCCTACAAATCTTTGATAAATTTGTGCTGATGTTGTCTTCTCTCTCATAACTTGATGTAAACATGAATCTTTTAATATCTGGTTGCATACAACTACATATTTTCATAACATTCTTATGAGATCTTAGCAAAAAGAGGTTGTGTATCTTGTAATAAGATGCATTTCACCTTTGGTGAACACTGTCTTCTTGTCTGTTCTGATTGTTGCAGCAACATTTCTCTATTTACTGATGGTTTAAAAAAGTAGTTATTATCAAGTGAGTTTTACTATGAAATCACTCTTAAATTTCACAATAAATAAATGGGCCAATTCTGCTTTCATGCTGGTAGGATATGATGTGAAACCCATATTTTATCTGAATAAGTTCTATTTGAGAAGAATTGCAGGAAAATGTATATAGGTCCAATCTTAAGGTCAGGGAGCCCAGGCTTCAAGTACTCTCTCATATATACTGCCCAGGTGACTATAAGAAATTTCTACAATATCTCTCTCAGTTGACCAGGCAACTCTGACACTGTCTGTTATACAGGAGCTAGCAATCTATAGCAAGAAATGGAGTTCCATGGGCTGTTGAAATCACAGTGCCAGTCCAAAAAGTATATTATTAATCATACACTCAGTGATGTCAATAGTTGTATCTAAAACAACACATTTGCATAAAGTAGAAAAGGTCTAGAATTCTAAAATTAGTAATCAGAAAGGAAAAAAATATTCTAAGAAAATTATTGAAATTTGGTTTTATTGTCATATCCATTTTATGGAAGCCCAGGATAGTTAAGTAGTTCATTAAAGATCACATTTCAAGTCAAATAAATGCAACAAGAATACACAATTTTCAGTCATGATCTTCCTTTCAGATAAACTCTTTTAGCTATGAACATGTATGATTTCATAGCTATTCTGTGGTGATTTGAGAAATACAAATTTATAGTGATGATTCAGAAGTTGGTTGAGTGTGTATATGTGTGTGTGTGTGTATTTCCTTCCTCCTTGTAAAAGCAAAAATAAAAAAAGTTGCACTTGAGAGAGCTCCCAGGTTATAGACCTTGAGAAATAAACCACTTTGTTCAAAGAGAGGGAATTAAATAGACAGAAATAATAGGAGCTTCCACTGTTGCTTAGCAAGGAGCCTCTGGCATCCTAACTATGACAGATTTCAGTGAAAGGTGAAAGGAGAGGCCTCAGTGTCCAGGGAAATTCAAGATATCTGATCATCTGGAAATGTAAAATATTTTTGTCCTTTTTGATGTGGCATATTTTCTATAGTCTATACATTTGTGGTAGATTAATCCTTAGTCAACTATGTTTTTTAAGGAAGATCAAATATTTTATATAATAATAACTGATATTTATTTTTCATTTTACATTTTTCAAAGAGTTTTACATACATTGTCTCATTTAGGCCTGATAATGACCTATTGAGGTACTATTATTCTTACTTTATAGATGAGAAACTAGGGTTCAGAGTGGTTAAGTAATTTGTCCAAGGTCACGTTACTAGTAAGCTAAACACTTGTAGCAGAATTTAAAAATAGTCTCTCTTAAATCCAAGTCCAACATTCTCTCTTTCTAGTAATATTGCAAATAAGAAAAATCATGAACTATCTATTGTGTCAATATTATGTGATACAGATACACTTGTATAAATGTAGCCTATGTAGCATCATGAGTGCTATATATATAAATATATATATATGTATGTACATGTGTACATATACACATACACGAATGCATACATACATATATAAACCAAATTGCAAATAAATCAGGGTTCTGTTGAATCTGGTTAGTCAGAGATTTCTAAAAATGAGCTCCTTTCTTTCCTTTCATGATCAACATGCTGTCTCTATTTCCTTGAAGAGATATTTGGGGAGAATTGTAGATTTCACAACTAGAAGTCATCTCAGAAATTATCTATCCCAATTCTCACATAGAGAAATGAATAAATCAATCAACAACCATTTATTAACAGAGAAGCACTATATTTAGTTGCTAGGAATATAAGTACATATAATTAAAGAATTCTACTTACAAGAAGTTTACATTCTAAAAGACTCCCTGGATCACATAGCTAACTAGTAGGAAAATAATGCTCAGTACTCAAGTTCCCTGACTCATAGGGGTGTTCTTTCAATAAAGCCCCATTGTCTTTTCTCATGAGACATAGGGCACCAAGTGACTTTTTCCTTTCTGCACAACTGCTAAGTTCAAGATGATCTGGAAGTCATGGTATCTTATTTCCTTGTCTAAGTATGCTAATGGTATGTGCTAATGAAAAACAGATAAGCATTCTCTATGGTAGATAAGAGAATAAAACTAAATCATACAGATCACCTGGAAATCAAAATCACTTTTGGGAGCCATGATTCTAATAACACATAAGAAATTTCATTATGATTTTCTGAAAGCCTTTAATGGAGCAGCACCTACCCTAATGGTCAGGCACTATTTTGTGATTTTGGTAGGGTATGGATCTTCAATTCCTTTAGTTTAAGTAGCTTCCATAAAGTGACCATCAACACTTCCACACCAGTTGATATTTTTTTTTTTACTTTAATCATCCTAGAATAGGTCAAGTACCTGGCCCAGGGTGACACCCACATAGATGTTGGAGCCAAGATTGAAATCTAGGGATTCTGCACTTAGAACTCACTAAACTATACTACCTTTCTGTCAGAGCACAATATCTGTATAGATATATTTTGAGATAGAAAAATTAAACATTTCTTATTCCATTTAACCCGCCCCCTATACCTATACATTTTTTTAAATTATTAACTAAAGGATTACTTCATTATTTTATTTTAAGAAACTTCTCAGGTTAAAGAAAGTAGGACTATTCTTACTGGTACTATACCAGAAAAGACACATAAGAGTAAATTATCTTTAGGGTTGTTTGTGGGGAGCAAATGAGATGTTAGGTCTCTTTAGTTTGTATTTTATCAGTTTTACCAAACAGAAAACATGTAATCAACTGATTTGAATCTCTGTTTACAATGGAATAAATCACACTGCTTTTTAATCTGTTAATTTTAGGTTATAGTAACTGTTCAATTAATGCTTGTGTGTTTATTTCAGATTTTTCAATTTCACAATACAGAGGGGGAAATGGTAACTGGCTTCTTTTGTTTCTTCAGCCTTCCTTCTCAGCACACAGCATTGTCTTATCTGAAGCAAATCTATTTCCAGTTATTTTCTGATTAGACATCTACACACCTCTGGGAATGATTTTGATGAAGGAAAATTTATTATTGTTGTTATCATTAGTATTGATTATTAATTAAAGCCATATATTTGCCCAGCATTCATGCTCTCATCATTGATCTTATGCAGTAAATTATGTCTATGAAGCAATATTTTACGAAACTCTGTCTAGGATGTAGTCACAATGACATATGGTTTTGCCAACCTTCTTTATTATGTAATTATAGTAACTATATAAAAATATGAACCTAGATTCTTTATTAAATTGATTTACAGATAATTTCTCAAATAGTGCCAACTTTTTAAAACTAGAGAAAACATTGCCCACTTACTGTTAAATGCTAAAAACTGTTTCACTTTGGTGCTAACAATCTTAATATTTATAACATCAAAAAGGTTTGAGCAGCTGCTAAAATGAAATCCCAAGTGAATGTCAAGTATAAGCATTAAGTGGAATATAATAGCTGGCATAGAATCCAATCTTAATACTTTAGTAGGTACATCAACTCTTGCAAGGTACCTGGTAACCAAGTATAAATTACAGGTTTATGATATTAATAGGTGTTCCAGAACTGCAGAACTGTATGGGTCTCTAGCAGTGCCTAGTTCATAAGTCCAAATAGATTTGCTCTTTTAAAAGGACTTCTCATGTACTAGAAGTCTCAAGAGAAACAGCTAATTCAAAAAGGATTTACCTTTCAAATCCAACTTTGAACAACAAAGCCAAAAACCTATCTGACAGTTGGAATGCTCGCTAAGCACAAGTTCCAGTCTGCAGGACAGAAAAACGCAAAAATACTAATATGGGTTTATTGGATCCCATCTAGGTGCCACAATGATAAAACACTATCGTAAGTAATAACATGAGTTTAATCCATCCTTACACACTCATTAGCTGTATGATCCTATCTGCCTCAGTTTCCCCAATTGTAAAATGGATATAATAATAGTACCTAGTTCCCAAGGTTAACGTGAGGATCAACTGAGATAATATTTGTAAAGCTCTTTGCACAAGGCCTTATACATAACAGGTGCTTCATAAATGTTAGCAATAGTAATAGGTCTTGTTATATCCAAGTAAACAAAGAAGCTGAGTAATATCTACAAGTGTCACCAGTGCCCTAAATCTGAACAGTCAAGGCAGACGAAGTTGTTACATGCCTCTTTGGACTGCTCTACAATATTCATCTTGCAAAATTGCAAGCACAGGATTTTGAATTCTTCAGGCTAAGAGAAATATACTACCACGATGTTAAATTAAAAAGCGTAGATAGAGAGTCATCAGGTTGTGTGATTCGGGAGATAAAGCGTAGGAGGCTGCCAGAAATAGAGCCTGGGTTTGAATTCTGTCAGGCAAGCTAATTTTTTTTTCCCAGTGATGACTCTAAATGGCCTTTGGGAGACAATTATTAAGAATAATGGTGTATTGACTTGGGAGGACACGTACATAGCCATCCTATAAAAATTACTTTCTTGAGTTTGTGAAAGTGTCTTACTTTTCTTGAGTTGTATTCCAAGGTCACTCCCAGTGCTGGAAGAGGGCTTGGGGTCTTGAAGGTTATGCTAGGGTAGCATAAGTCTCATCAGGTCCCACCAAACAGGAAAGGTTGTGAGTTTTGTGTGTCTATTGTCCAAGGACAATCAAATTCAGGAATACTCATCACAAGAAGACCGGGAAGAAAAGGAAAGAGGATTTGAGCATAAGAGCAGCTTATAAGGAAGGTCTACCACGTCCTGCAGAGGTTGTTTTGCCATCTGTCAGTTCTCATATAAATAAAATCACAGGCATTTTCTGGCTTTGAAGAGGTCAGAGCTCTGGATTTAGAATCAGGATGATCTGCATTTTGCTCAAATTTTGGCTCAAACATTTACTAGCTATGTGATGCTGGGTAAGTAATTTAACGATTCTGTGCCTCAGTTTCCTCACGTGTAAAGGGGCCATATTCAGGGGCCCCTAAGTTCCTTCTCAGCTCAAGACGTACAATCCTGTTAAGTAAGACACCTTTAGTCAAAGCTTTTGAAAGTACTTTTTCTCCCCATCTCAAGAGTTTTGTAAAAGGAAGATATGTTAAAGAATCATTAGCACTTCAACTAAGATAACTAAGGTTTGTAAATTATTTGAAACACATTATTCCTCCCTGGAGCAATCTGAGGTGATAAATAATAGATGGAATTTATTTGAGGAATAGGTGAAAATGTATTGCTTTTAGTAGAAAGAAGTCCTTCAAATTTCAGTGTATTCACCCGATGCCCTCCTTCTCATTTGCACACCTCGGTATTTACCCTTTAGCCCTAAAATTCCTTGTTCTCTTCAGAATAGCACAGACACACTTCTTAACCAGAAGAGCCTGGTCTTTAAGACTCAGATGCCCTGGAAGTTTTGATATTCTTTTCAGGTGTATGTTTTCTGATTACTGGTGATTCCATCTAATGGCATCCCAAATGCACCTGATAAATGTTGTCATGTGGGTTGGAAGAACTTCTGAGTTACTCATCGGTATCTACTTTCTCTAAACATAATAATGCATTCGCCTCAAAATTTTAACTTTGTAGTTGATCACTGAAATAATTAGAGACTGTATAAGCTGCCCAGATTTCGTATGGGAACTAGCATCATGAGGGAAGGAATGGAAGAAGCATGTATTAAATGTTTATAGATAACAGATATCACACTAAGTTCTAGGTAGACAAATACAAGCAAAAACAAAAACAAACCAAACAATGCCAGATGGTCCTTGTCCTCATGGAAATTTTATTTTAATGAAGAAAACAATACATGAAAAAGAGATGAAAAAGGAGAGAAGGCAAGTCACCTTGCTCCAGGACACTGCTTCAAAGTGCAGAAGCCAGGAGTAGGACCAAGAGAAGCCAAACTGACATTTCAGAAAAGGGAGTTTCTAAGAGGAATTCATCCATGTAAGAAGGAGGGAAGTTTTACAGAGAGACATTCCAGGTTGACAGAAGCCACAAGAGTGCTTGGATATTTTAGGATAAGGACAACCCAGATGCTGAGGGAACTTCTAGGAAGAGTAGGTAGCATGGTTTGAAATTCCAGAATCTAGGAACATAGTCCTAAATGGATTAAAATATTATAAACCAAAATATATATTGAAAATAGTTTTTAAAAGTATTAATAGACCCACAGAAGTTTAATAAGCCCACTTTTATCAAGGTTACTTCTTTCATCTCAGGTATCCTTACCTCTTGCACCACCACTACTATTCCTGTGGAATAGGTTAGCTTAAATGCTTTTAAATACTATGACTGATCAGTTACAATATCAGTAAGGCCTGATTACCATGTGCAATGGAAAGAATATTGAATTTAGTCTGAATACTAGCTCCACCCTTTACTACTTGGCCAAGTCACTTAACTCATTCCATGTAAGTTTCAGTTTCCCCATCTGTAAAAAGAGGGGTTTGGACTAAATGGTCTTTCATTTTGCTCCCATCTCTAAACTTGTGATACTATGATCCTATGAAAATGTATTTATTATAGATGGTTTCACTAGTAACTATAAATTAATATAATGGATGGGTGAAGACCAAAGAAAGACAATCTTCAGTTGCCATAACCCAATGTTCCTTGAGAGTAGCTCAGCTTAATGGATAAAACTATAGGGTCACATTAGCTTAACTGATATTAATTGAGCATTTCTTGGAGCATTTCCTATCTTTAGCTCCTTGAGGAATAACAGATAAAAAAGATCCCTTAACGAAACTAAGGTATGGGTACATGTCTCTGCCAGATAGTCATAAAAAGCACTTGTGTCTGACCTGTGGTAGAGCCTTCCCAGCTCTTGTGGGTCTGATCAGCCACAGTCGGACACACCATACCTTTTTTTTTGTTACTTCATTTTTGGACACACCATACCTTGACCAACTTTGGGATGTCACTTTGGTCATCTTCAAGCACAAAGGACAAACAACAATGTATAGCTTATGCTGCATGTAGTCATATACTTGCCACTGTCTAATTTTACCTGAAATTATTGATGAAAATAGTATACATTTACATAGTTTTATAGTTTGCATCATGCTTCATGTACATTTATCATCTCATTTGATGCAATAGCTCTGGGAGGAAAGTGCTACTATTACTTCCATTTTTACACCCGAGGAAACTGAGATTCAGAGAAAGTAAGTGAATCATCTAGCATCACACAGACACAATAAGTGTCTGAGACAGGATTTGAAATGACTCTTTTTTAACTCTGAGTGCAGGGATCTGTCTACTTCATTCAAACTACTAAATCTCTGCCTGCATGCTGATGTTGTTTTAGACATAGACTCCAAAATTACCAATAGTTTCTGTTGAGTCAGTAGGGAGATAACTTCATGGTAAAAATTAAATTTGAATAATTTTAAGATTGTTTAAGAGCAGTTATGGGGAAGGGCAAGGGAATAAGTATTAAGATAGAGCCTACTATGTGCCAGACACTGTGGTAAGCACTTTAAAAATTTCATGTCATTTGTTTATCACAATAACCCTGGGAGATAGTGGTTGTAGTGGTCGTCACAACCACCCTGGGATTGGGGTTGTTATTCCCATTGCACTGTTGAGGAAACTATGGCAAAAAGAGGTTAAATGATTTGTAGGATCACATAACTAATATATATATATATGAAGCAGGAATTGAACTCAGGTCTTCTTGACTCTGGATCCAATATTTTATCTCTAGCACCACCTGTTTGCTGATTCCTGCAAATTACCCAGTTTATATCTGTTTATTATGGCTCTTTGGGGTCATATTCCAGGGTGTTTTCTTTATTTTTCTTAGGATGATTTTTAAAGATGAAACTAGTACTGGATGTTTCAACAATGTGGCATTTGCTGCCTGTTTATCACTTTTTGCTGTTCATTTGACAGGAAAGAAAACTAAATATAAGAGATATTAGTAAAATCGTCTGAAATCCAATGCTGATAACAGCGTGGAGTTATGTACTGAAATGGACATTAATCACAGGTTAAGAAACACCTAATCACTTGACTGTGTAGTTACTTAACCTAATCACCAAAATATTGCAGAATTTCTCTGTTTTCATTTTATTGTATATTTTCTATGTTTTCATTTTATTGTATATTTTCAATATATCTTTCCTGAAAAGTCATTTGTCCTGAACAGATTCTCAGTTGGTGATAAATAAAACAGAACATGTTGCAGTCCTGCAAAATGGATATATTAGTTATTCATAATTTATTGTCATTAATTTGGATTTCTATCTCTATATGTCTCTAACCTGCAACATTTTAGTGATTAGGTTAAGAAACTACACAGTCAAGTGACAAGCAAGAGCTGTGTATGTTTGTTGAATTGCATTTATATAATGGGACGCCAACACTCAGTTACTCCACACATAAACCAAAAGAAAAAAAAGCGGTTTTCATACAAAAGTCTAGTCTGCCAACTGATATGATGTGATATGTTAAAGGCTTATTAAGATTAAAATATACTGATTTACTTTAATTGATCTGATGTCTCATCATTGTGGGTATTCTATCAAAAAAAGTAGGTCACAATCCATTCATACTTAACTGTTACCATGCTTATAGATTCATACCTATGTCCTCCCACAAATTCACCATTGGGGATCGCTTTTTCACTATCCAATAAGCAACAGTCAATAAGTTAAATTATATTTATCTCTTTGTGTCATCAGTTATAGGTTCTCTTTCAAAATCAGACAACTAAAGGAATTAGTTTCGTAAATAAAATATATTCCTGTTTTTTAAGAGGAAATGGAATATGTTTCTCTGTGTGTATGTGTATATGTTGATCATTGGACAGCACATGTATATTAATAGTAGAGAGAAGACTCCTTTAAGAGAGAATGAGCAAGGCTCTCTGTAGAGAATAAAAGAAATATTCTTAAGAGGTGACCATAGTGTTTCCCTATATATCTGGGAGAGTAAAAGATATTTTGATTCATCAAAGTAGCATATACACACATAATTATATCTTTCTGTGTATGTGTATATACATTGCATACATATGTGTGTATGTGGGTATATTCATGTACACATATGCCTATATACATGCAAACATACACATATGTAAACATATATACACACTCATGCATATATATTATATACATATAATTATAGAGAATTTCCTAAGAAGAAATTTCTTCCATTAACGTGAATCTTAAAGTTCCCCACAATGTATAGGTTTATAGAGTTTTCTGGAGTACTGATAGGCTATTTGAAAATAAATAATTAGCCAGGTTCATGCTGTCAATTTGAATCAGGGTCTAAACTTGAACAAGCTCTTGGACTCTAAGACCAGCCTTATGTTAATCAAATGTCAATTCTTTTTATAAAATTATATGTAATCACAGGCTAGGGTCCTCATGGGTCACTTGACCTTTCTAGAATTGGATCTTAGAACATGAAACAACCTTAGAGGGCAAGCTGTCCAATCTCTCAGCCAATGCGGAAATTGCTTCTCAACATCCCAAATATAGATTGCACTACCTCTTCTTGAACATTTCTGGAGACTGGGGGCCAGTGTTGGATAAGTGCGTTTGTAGTGATCATCAATTTAGAGTTAAGAAGGGAATTAGTAGGCATTGACTCTCATTCCCTGTTTTTATACATGTTCAAACTGAGGTCTAGGAGAATTAAGGGACATGATGAAGGTCTCAGAGGGAAACAATGGAAAAGCAATTTTATTAATTGATATTTTTTGTTTTTCAGTTGTTTTTCAGTAGTGTCTAACTCTTTTTGACCCCATTTGGAGTTTTCTTGGCAAAGATCCTGGAATGGTTTACCATTTACTTCTCCAGTTCATTTTATAGATGAGGAAACTGAGGCAGGCAGGATGAAATGCATTGTCCAGTGTCATCCAGCTAATGAGTATCTGAGGTCAGATTTGAACTCAGGAAGATGAGCCTTCTTGACTCCAGGTTCAGCTCTCTATCCACTGTATCCCCTAGCTGCCCCTATAATTCATGTTATCAATCATTAAAGACAATGTTTCATCTGTTATACCACATTCACTGAGAAAAGGGCTGCCCACAGACACTTGTTTTACCCTCGAGAACAGCAAAGAACAAGCCTCCTTCCCATTCCACATGGAAATCTTTTAAAGATTTAAGATTATCTTGATTGTCCAGTCTACTCTTAAAATATTCTCTTGTAATAGCTTATACTATCATTATCTCCCTTATTTTTTCATATCATCTTTCATAGATGCCACGTCTTGTTTTATGACTAGGCTCATTGTCATCCCTTAAGTGATTCCATTCTGAAAATTAAATGGTAACACCACCACCTCCAGGACCATGTTGTTTGTGAAGTATTTCCTGACCACTACAAGGGAAGGAAGGAGTAATTTTAACTTTCTTCAATATTTCACTGCTTCCAATTGTCAAGATCATCCTTTATGTGGATATAAAAAAGATATCATAAGGTGGTATGCGCCCATATTCCCATCCATCTGACTGACTCTTCTAGGTCAAACACTCCTTTCTGTAGTAGGTATCTTTTGGGGAAACTAAAATGGATTTGGAAGCTAGCATCAGAAATCAATCAAGTAATCATCTACTATGTGAAGATCAATCAATCAACAAACATTTTTAAGCACTTATTATGTAGCAGGAACTATAAGTTCTTGAGGATGCAAAGACTAAAGAGGGAAAGTCTCTGGTTTTAAGGCACTTTACAATCTATCTGGAGTAGAGGACGTAGGCATAATAAGGATATATACAAGAATATACAAAAGATGTATGAGGTTGTATTTGGAAGGCATGGAGTCAAAACTGCCCTCAAGGAGTTTATATTCTATCAAAGTAAGGGAGAAATTGCATATTCTATGAGTGGATAATATAATAAAGAAATTCTTATTAGGATGATAAGCTTCATGACTTCAAAAGCTCCTTGTTGCCACTTTAACAGATAGTAAATTACACAACATATTCTCAAATCATATCAAATTGTTTTTAGATTATCCAACCACTATTTCCCTCCTTGAGCACAGGTATCAAGAGTGGATTGTACCTTTGGTTTTCTTATCTCTGCCTTACTAGTAGTGAACATGAAATATATCCATATATTGACCTACTTCTGTAGCATCATAGAATATTATTGTTGTGAAAGATCTTGGATCTCATACAATTCAATCACTATATGAGGCCTAAATCCCTTTCATAACTTCAACATTCAGGTTCCTAGTAAAGGTTTCCAAGGACTTGCACATCTCTCTCTTAAGGCATTTTATTCTTTTCAGCAATACCTCTAGTTTGTAAGAAGTTCTTCTATATATGAAAACATGACCTACAACACTGTAACTTTTACTCACTGTTTCTAGTTTTGCCATCTAGAGCCAAAGCTGAATGTTTCTTCTACCTTCCAAATGATAGCACTCTCAATACTTTAAGATTGTGAGTTTACGAATCTTCTTTTCCAACTTTTTTCCCAACTTTAAAATCATTTGAAAAATAGTCTCTCATACTTTTTAGATTTATGGTGATTTATCTTCATTGTTTCTCTCCACTGTATCATAATTAATGTTAATGGTAGACCAAAAATGAAGGATTCAGTATACTTCTTTTATGCCTAAAATTTTCTTATCAAAACAAAATGTAGAAAACCTCACCAAACGAGGAGTATTTTGATATAGAGATAGAAATCCAAATTAATGACAATAAATTATGAATAACTAATATAGCCATTTTGCAGGACTGCAACATCTTCTGTTTTGTTTATCACCAACTGAGAATCTGTTCAAGACAAACGACTTTTCAGGAAAGATATATTGAAAACATGCAATAAAATGAAAACATAGAAAATATACAACAATATGAAAACATAGAAATTCTGCAATATTTTAGTGACAATATCTATTAATATTCATGCCCCCAAATACTCTTAATATCAGATTTCTATTCATATTATCAAAGCCTTGAAAATATCCACCAGTGCTTTTAGTTATATTTTCTTATTCATTAATTAATATTGAAATCATAACACTTCAGCAATGACAACTCCACATTAAGCCATGTCCTGTTTTAACATGGTGGGAAAATCAAGAGAGATTCACCCTCGCAAATTTTTAGTTTGCTAGCAAATTAGGAGGCAACAGTTAATGGAAACCAAAAGGATGGACCTGGTCATTGCCCAAAACAAGAACTTTCCTCTTTTTATTCAAAATAAAATCAATTTTTCTAATATCTATAGGCCAAAAGGAAGGTATTCTCACACTTGAAATGGCAAATATGAGATCTGAAGGATGTAAGTGCTTTTAATACTGTCAGCAACTCAAAGTACTTTTTTAAAAAGCAAATATAATCTTTGCCTTCCATTCATTGACCTAGTCCCTCTTTCACTTAACTTTTATGAATAAAAATAATCTACATATTTTTAAATGTGTTTGTCTTTTCCTCAACTGATAGACTAACTATAAATACATCATCTTATATGACCAGATGGAGTATTGATTTTCAGTAAGAAAATAACTCAACATAATTACTACATGTCTGACTTCTGCATGTCCTGTGCAATAGTATACCAATTTCTCAACTCTAAAATGGGTAAAAAAAAATTATGGCAATATCATCAGGGGTCCACCATTCAAATCACTGTTGCATTAATCAATGTTTATGATATATGAAGATATTTGAAATGGTCCTTTATTAAATAAGAGATAGTGCAGTTCCAGAAGGATCTGTGAATATAATGATATGGATATTTCTTCCAGTGATGAAGATTCCAATCTATCTATGTCTGCTCATCCTGTGTGACTATTTTCCACATGCTTCCATAAGTTCACCAAAGGAGTTTCACTCATTGTTCTGAGTTTTCTCATTTTCTCTTGGCAATGCTCTATAATGCTAGAATATATAGATTACACAAGATTGATCCCTGTTCCAACTCTGGGAGTGATTCTTCTGGCAACACATGAAACAAAAGATGTTAAAATGTAACTAATAAGAGCAAGTGTCTTCTTTCCTATGTACCAGTCAACTCAAAGATAACAAGTACCATTTTAAGAGAACTAGTCTTCTATATCGGTAGTGTCAAACTCCAATATAAACAAGGACCATAAAATTGTGCAGAGGAATCCTTGCCAGTGCATGTTGACTTAGAAAATGAATAACAGCATTATATTTTATGGAATTTTTATTTATTATGTTAAATATTTTCCAATATATTTTAATAAGGATTGGACCATACTCAGAAGTGTTGTCGGTCATGTGTTTAACATATCTGTTCTACACTATGCTTTCCCACCATCACCTGCAGTCAGTTCATCAGTATTTCAACTAACTAGCATTTATTAAATCATTGTTAAATCAGGTAATGGATATACAAGTGAAGACAAAAGAATACTAATCTTCAAATCCTATACTTAAAGAAGGAGACAGCATGTAAATAACTAAGTACATACAAGATATATTCAAAGTAGATAAGAGGTCATTTGAAAGAAGAAACTGTAGGCTGGGAGGATCAGAAAAAACTTCCTGCAAAAGGTGAAACTTGACTTGAGTCTTGAGGGAAACCAAGGAACCCCTGAGACAGAAGTGAGGAGAGAGAGCATTCCCAGTATGAGACGCAGCCAAGGCAATGAAAGATGGAGTGTTGGGTTGAAATAATATCAAATAGGCCAGTAGAGTTGAATTATAAAATCAAAGGAGAAGTGTAAAGTTGAGAAGTCTAGAAAGGTCGAAAAAGGTCAGGTTATGAAGAGCTCTAAAGGACAAATAGAGGAGTTAATATTTAATTCTACAAATAATAGCTCACCAAAGAGGGTAGGAGATAGGAATTGATCTAAGCTTTTGAAAAATCACCTTGACAGATGAGAGGAAGATGGCTTAGTTTGGGGAGAGACTTGAGACAGGGAGATCTATTAGAAAAATAATTTGGTTAAAAGGTGGTTAAAAGGGGCTCAAACCTGGGTTTTATCTAAGAGAATAGAAAGAAGTGAACCAATATGAGAGGTGTTCAGCTGAAGGGAGCAGTGACTGACAATAGATCAAAAATGCACAGTGAGGGTGGGGAGAGCTAAAGAGCATCAACCTTGATTTAGTTTAATGTCCTTTTAATTTTATAGTCTCCTAACCCTCTCTTCTGTGGGGAAGCAGCCTGGAGAGCCCCAGGTTCTTTGTATCCCGGCAGGCTGAAAGGTCTTATAAAATCAATACACATGCCAGTTGGATTCTGATAGCAATGGTCAAAAAGAAGAATCTCAACTTAGATTATACACTGCCCTGAATTAGAAGGCATCAAAAAATCAGTGAGCACAAGGGAGATATAAATGTGACTATCATTAACTAAAATAGTGACAATACAGAAGTTAACATCAATGATCACTGATAACATTTTGATGAGGAAAGAATCTTAAAAGGATACATGGTCCTTGTAGATGAATTCTTACTCTTCAAAAAACCTTAATATATTAACATTGCATAAAGATCCCAATTCCATTCAATATCAGTAGAAGACCAAAGGAAGATTTCACAGTAATTCTTTTCTCTGGATATCCCTAGTTTCCTACCATATTAGCACAATTTCTACTAGTATGACACAACACCCATCCCACTAGCACTTTTTTAAACATCTTTTACCTACAGACCATCCAGAAAGAAAGAAAGAAAGCAGAGTGAAAGAATGGATAAAGATATAACTAAATAAATGTAGGAATGAATAAATGAACTTATACATGAGTAGATAAGTAAATGAGTAGATAACAGAAAGACAAAAAGAGACAGAGACAGAGAGAGAGAGAGAGAGAGAGAGAGAGAGAGAGAGAGAGAGAGAGAGAGAGAGAGAGAGAGAACAGAAGAGAACAGAGAGATCAGAGGAAAAGCATTGTTCTTTGTGAGAGTTCCACTACGATGGCAACTGGATTTCCCGGTTCAGCCAAGCATTATTTCACTTTTCTATTGCCCTTCCACTATGTAATTTTACAAGCTGAAAATAACATTTTCATTCTCTTCTCTCTTTCAGTGACCTTATTTTCATCTAATGAAACCATCACCTGACCTCCAAGCCATCAGCCTGACTTTGATAAGCATGCTTTTCTAATATAGTCTTTAAAACACATGCACACCTGGCCCAATTATATTTCAGGCATTCAGCTTTGTGCATTTGAATCTGCAGAATGTACAAAAAATTGGAAGAAGATATTAAAAAGGGCACTGTCAGCTTGTCTAGACCCTACATTTGATTTGCCTTTAAATTACTGTAATCGGAAGGAAAACTGTTAGATGAACCATGACCCTCCCATGCTTTTGCAATTTATGAGAAAAAGATGAAAATGGTGTAAAAAACGCGAGGGGAGGAATCATTTTGACTTCTGAGCTAGGATGTGGTGAATGTCTAATCAGGCCTTTGTCCGAACAGGAGACTAGGCTTGAATACCTGAAGGCGGCAATCTCAGGAACTCTGGGAAGGATTCACTTCTCTGACTATAGCTTCTTAGGTATCCATGCTTCTTTGAACTCTTATTGTCATGTTAACTCGTCGTATATGGACTTACTGAGGAAAGCCAGGAGGAGTAGGTACAAGGAACAGAAAAATCCAAATTCAATATATGAGCTTTTTCTTTTACTACAGTCATCATTTTATTCCCAAGAGATTTAAAATTCACTCCTTTCATTTTTTTTTTTGGTGGGGGGAAACTCCTTGAAATAAAATCCATAAGGGTAATATGAAAAGAAGGAAAAGAGAGATCACAGAAATGTGAGATACACACACACACACATACACACACATATTCATGCAAAGGTATACATACATATACCTACATCCATATATATATGTATGTATGTATGTATACATCAGTACTATGTAAATGAATACACCCATTACTACACACACTATCTATTAATCTACACAGATGATTGTATCCATAGGCACATAGGTGGTCATTAGAGTTACAGACTTGAAATCAAGTAGACCTAAGTTTTAAATCTCTCTCAAATACTAAATCATTTTGTAACCCTGAGGTGGTCACTTAACCTCTGCCAGCCATGGTTTCCTCCTCTCTAAAATAGGCATAATCAGTGTACCTGTCTCACAGGATTAGTGTGAGGATCAAGTGAGATTATATACACAGAGTGCTCGATAAACTCAAGACATTATAATAACACTAGTGATTATTGATATTAATATCATTATATATATGTGTATATATATATATATATATATATATATATATATATATATATATATATATAAACAAGAAAACAGGTAAGAACTAGAGAATGAAGATCAGTTCTCAGCTTAAGGGACTTCAGATTTCAAGTCCCGTCTTTCACAAATCCTGAATGTGTGACCCTGGACAAGTCATTACATTTCAGTTCAAGTCTTATCAAAGAGTTGAAGATCTGCATTTGTCCAGTTTTTTTTCCCTGTGAGTTTCCTGTGTCATACATAAAATCATAATGAAAGTTGCTATGTAAATGTAAGATATTATTAGTGAGTACTCAAATATATTTTGGGAAATATGATTGAGTAAAAAGAGTACCAGATCTGAACCCATGAGAATTTTGTAATTGAAATTTATAAATTGAGTTATTGTTATCTAGCAATTAATTTCATATACTTCTTCACTCTGCCTCTAGCCCCTCAAAAAAAATTCTTTTTTCTTCCTCACACAGCAGCAATCTCCTATTCTTATGCATTTGTACTTGAAAATTAATATTTTTAATAAAACTTAAAAAGTAACCAATCATACAAACATATAAATATGTATGTGCACACATATATGTACATATATGTATATTTCTATTTGCAAATATGTACAGGTATGTGGGTAGGTGTGTGAGAAACAGAGACAGACAGAGATAGAGACAGAGACAGAGAGAGGAAAGAGAGAGGGAGAGTTGGGATAGGGATAGGACTGATGAGAAGGCAGGAAGCTGAAAATTCTTAAGACCCTTAAAAATTTTAAAGGTCTTATTTTGACAAAAGAGGAAGAGACTTGGACAAGACCAAGGCTGAGGCATCTCCTTCCCACCAAGGCTGTTCTAGAAGGCCCCACTTGTTTCAATTTCTAAAATGAATCATTTCTTGACTTCTTTGATAATTTAGAAATGATCTCCAGGGAGTGGCAATATTTCCTCACCTACAAATCCCATATTTTCGTATAACTTCATTCCAGTTTGAAGGCCATTTTCCACTTAGTCTAATGCCTATGACTGAATTTATTGATTGGACATCTTATCCCTTTAACTGGGCTAGAAGGGAACAATCACTTAATCGCTCTACCATTATGTATATATGCACATACACATGTTTTCGTGCTTACATACATATGTGTATATAAACATACATGCATCTATAGACATGCATATATTTGTGAATAGGCACAGATACAATGCTCTAAAGTTAACAAAGCACCTTCCTCATACCACTTTGAAATTAGTTTTATAATGACTTCATGACACAAATGAACAAACAGGGTCTTTAAGAGGTTAAATGATTTGCTGAGGTCATATGACATAATTAATAAATGTTAGGGTTTAATCTCAAACTCAAGTCTTTTGCTCCAAAGTCCAGGGATCTTCCTACTATGCAATGCTGTTAACAACAAAATCTTAATATACTTATATTTGCCATTGACAATCACCTTTAACAGAAACACTTTCACATTGTTTAACCCAAAGGAACACTCTAATAACTACCTCTTCTGGTTTAATTTTATACCCAAAAGTTTCCTTGTTCTTAGATTGCTGATTTGTAAAGCTAAAAAAAAAATGCCAGAATGTTACCAATGGATTCAAGAAATAGAATACTATACAGACCAAAGGAAAGCATTCCTATTCCTGTTACATTTAGAAAAGAGGAAATCATAAATTTAGTAAAATCAAGGGAATACATTAAGTTTCTATGGTAATGAAAATGCACACATGCACACACCCATTAAACCTCAAATTCTATTTCCTATTTTGGTGGCATATTTTTCACATTGACTATCAGTACTAGCCTCCTGTCTTGATATCCCTTAAGAAATGAAAAAAATGAAATTTCATTTCAAAATGCTAGTAGAACAGAAACAAATCTATTTGAACAAATACTCAAAAACATGTAACTAATTGCATAATCAACTCATGTTCATCTCGCAAAATCCATTATGCTATTTGGTTACGTAGGAAGCATGAGGGCAAGAAGGAAGATGAGGCTGGAAAGGAGACATTTCAGCCAGATAACTCTGACCTGAATATAATTTTCAGAGCTGGAACCTTTTCTTTATTCTAATAATGTTGTTACCCTAAGGTGACTCTATTTTACATAAAAATGCACCCAATTTATACAATGTTTATCTCAGGAAAATCTTACTATTAAACTATTTACAAGGATATCCTGAGTAACAGATTATATTCAGTAACAAAAAGGCCGTGTGTAAAGAAATATCAATAGTAACGCCAAAATCTAAAAATACTTAAAAATATACATCAGTGCACACACATGCATATATGTATGTATATATATACACACATTTCTTCCTGTGAGTGATTTTTTCAAAATATCCCCTTTACCTAACTTCTTTGTTTCAGGTACAAGTTTCATCAACTGTCATGTCAGTCGAACTATTGTATGTTTTTTGGATGAAAGGGCAAACTCCATTCTAAAATACTACCAGCATTCTATTACAATGACAAGACATCTCTTTGGTTCCTGTCTTTTACTGTAATATCAGAAATTGCATGGGCCTAATTCCTTCTCTATGCCCAGATATTTGTTATAGTTAGATATTGTAACTGGACTTATTCTCCTCTCACATTTCACTCATAGAACAAGACTGACAAGCCCTGTGTAAGATGAAATCTGAATTCACCTTTGGGGGATTAATATGTAGCCATTAAAGTCTATTCTTTTCTTTCATTGTTATATCTTTATTTCAGCGGTTAAAAGCTATGTCATATCCTCTTGGCAGAGAAGAAATTCCAAATCGTGCATCATGACAAAATATTTCAAAAAAGAAAAATCGGTTCCAGAAAATACATCAGCCAATCAATACATTTCCACTAGTGACCAGCTTAATCACCCAACCCTCAAGTCAAATGGGCCTCAATTGAAATGCCATCCTGCCTCTCTGCCTTCAAAAATTCAAAGGCTGCTCCACAAAACATTGACCGCTTTAGAGAAGTGGCTAGATCTGGGAAACCAAGTATTGACTTACAAACGAAGGCATTGCTAGGCTAGCCAGAAGGCCTAAATGCTTATGCGTTGGAGTAATCAATAAAGAGTTTTTATTCACAGCTTTATCTATTTATTTCTGTCAGATGTCTCCTGGTGATTTTTTTATATCCTAGAAATAGCAAAAGTGCAGGGAGGATGAGTTAGTTGTCTTTTAGATGAAGGGTCTAGTTGACTTTACAAAGGACTTAAAAGTGACAAGATTCAGCAGAACAAAAAGTGCCACCTTCCCCACTTAGTCAATGGAAGGATGCCTATGGCAGGTAGGGTAAGTCAGAGTCAGAGTCAATAACATTTATGAAGTACCTACTATGAGTCAGGCACTCTACTAAACCTGGGGATACAAAGAAAGTTATGAGGTCTCTGTTCCCTCCTCCCACTCCTACAAGCAGATCATAAGCTAATGGGGAGAAATAACATAGAAAAAGGATAAAAAGGGAGGTTGGGGTAGGTAACCTGACTCGGGGTGGAAGAAGAGTGGAGGCTCCTGTTAAATTCATGCACCCCAGAGTAGTAAATGATTATTATTGCATAATAACTAGTTTCTAGAGTTGATGCAACTAGGAAAGTAGCCAGGAAAGGTGGGAAATGGTGATGAGAATTCCCTAGTTGCCATTCATAAATGGAAGAGGATCATGGAGGAACTCTTAAATGTTCATATCCCACTCTCTCAAACCAGACAGAGGGAGGGGCTTATTCTTTAGGGGAATCATTTTGTATTTCATTCATCAGTTACCCATATTTTCATGAATTAAATCCTAAAAGCTTTCATTTTGCAAATCCAAATGATTTTTTTTCCATTTTCATAATGACCAGACTATAGCTTAAAGACAGCCAAGCTACATTCAAATATGCACACACACACACACACATACACAGAACCATGTTCAGGTTCCAGTTCTGACCTTGACTACTGTGTTACACTGGAGAAAATGCATTACTTTTCTGCACCTCAGAATTTTCACTTTTTAAATGATAAAACCACTTGGATCTATCTGACTCATAGATCAGGGAAGTATTTGTCAACTGCAAAGCTCTGTTTAAATGTGAATTATGATAAACTTGAAGAGAAGCTTTAAAATTTCTTCCATGTGAAACATTAACATTTCTAAGTCCTGGTCCTGGGATTACAGACATTTCAGAATGCTAATATGTCCTTTGCAAGGGACTGGACTCTTCACTCTCAGCCCTCACTGGGTTCATGAATGTTTGTTATCACTTCTTGACAGAAAGTTATTATTGCTAGACAGTAACTATTCTCTTCAATGAATGCATAGCTTTGTTTATGGTTTGGTTTTTTTAGAACAAAGATTTGGTGGGTCTATAGAGCAAAAATTATATAAATAATAATTTCTATATATACATATATATATATATACATGTATATATGTATAGTTTGCTCATTTTCTCAGTGGATGCTATCCTTTTTCCCTTTTCCCAAAAATTATAATATCTTTCTTTCAGTAATAGTAGTAGAGAGAATATTGGACTTGGAGACAGGAAGTCCTGGATTCAAATCTTGCCTCTGACAGGTGCTGTTCAAGTCAGTCAATAAATATTTATTAAATGTTTACTGAACTGTGCTAAGGGCTGGAGATATAAAGGGAAGCAAAAGACATTTCCTGTCCTTGAAGAGCTTACAGTCTAATGGAGGAGATGACAACGAAACAAATATATACAAATAAGCTATATACAGGATAAGTATGGAATAACTAAAAGATGGAAGATGCTAGAATGAGGAAGGGTTGCAAAAGGTTTTCTGCAGAATATAGGATTTTAGCTGAGGCTTAAAGGAAGCTGAGAGGCATAGATGGAGAATGAGAATATTCCATGCATGGGACAACGGCAGAGAAAATGCCCAGAGCAGAGACATAGAATGTCTTGTTCACGTCAAATTGGGCTTTTATTTCTCCTACATCAAATGAGGTTGATAATAGCACTTATCTCATAGTACTGTCACAAGGATCCAATAAGATAATGTTTGTAAAAGGTTTTGCAAACTTTACAATGCTATATAAACGTCCACTGATGGTAGCCATGGAGTCAGAAAGGCTGAGATTCAGATTCTGTTGCTGACACAAATTAGACAATTCTCAAAGATTAAAAATTTCAGAGGAGCTATGAATTTGCAAAAATAGATGACGTTTCCACAATGGAAATCCCTTACACTAAGTCTGGGATGAAAAACTGGGAGCATGGGCAAGCAGTGGGGGAGAAAAAGAGATAAATAATAGAAGTCTTAAAAAGGTTTTCTGTTATTAGTCCAGCCAAAGTGCGTAACCTAATAGAGTATATCTGCCTACTATTTATTATGAATGCAATTTGTATCCGAAGATTCTCTCACACTGTAATGAGATATTTTGCACAATAGCTGGAAGTACAATGTTTTTCCATGGATATTTTGAGGATAAATGTTCTAAGGGTAAAAAGGGAAAGGCCATGAATCTCAGGGTCACAGCCTTTGGAGGAGAAAACCTCTCTGATTCCCTATAGAGTTGAAATAGAAAATTATGTCACTGGTGATAGAAACAGGAAGCCTTTTGTTTGAAGGCTATCAGCCATATTTCATAGGGTTATAGACTGAGAGCAGGAAGGGATCTTAGAGATCATTTTAGAAATAAGGAAACTGAGCCCCAAAGATTTTGAATAACTTGCTCAGGCATATGGTTGCTAAGTTAGAAAAACAGCATTTGGACTCAGGTCTTCTTGACTCTAAGTCCAGTACTTTTTATTCATTTTATTCATTAAACTACTTAAGTTCTAAAAATGGTATCAGGTTTGAATATTTTCAACCCTATTCCAAAAAGAAAGACTGTTAATTTTTTTAGGAGTCGTCATTTCACTTCTCAGTACAATTATTGTAAAAACCTATATAGTAATGAGACATTTTGTTTCAAACCCTCAAAAAGTTTGTTTTCTGTTGGTTTGCTTTTAAGCCAGATTCTGAATCTATTCTAGTTTTCCAAATTTCAGATTCCCAATAATAAAAAATGCAATCACCCAGGAGCACTTGTGAACACACACAAATATAGAACATATAGGAGTGAGGAATATAAAGAAAACAAAGAAGGAGGGGGCATTTGAACTGAGTTTTGAAATGAACTCAAAATTTCAAAAAAATGGAGATGAGAGAGAACATTTTATTCATGCTTCAGCATTCAATCCAAAGGTACTGAGAAATGTCACACAATGCAACACCAAGAAGGTAATTTTGGTGGAATTATAGAATATCTAATTTATATAATTATAAAAAAAATGCTTTCAAATAAATGTTAAAGCTTTTTATGCTTTAATATCTGAGTTGGAATCATTGTGCTTCTTTATACCTGCTTCTTGACCTTGGGCAAATTATTGAAATACTCTGGCCTCCCTTTCTTTTATAAAATGAGGGGGTTGAACTAGATGATTTTTTAAAAATAAATTTTATTGAAAATTTCATTATTTACACCACCTATATTTCCCATGTTATCCTTTTTCCTGCATTTCTTATAATAAACTATGAAGAAAAGAAGGGGAAAAATAACTTCCATAGAATTAAACAATTTCACAGAAGCATGTGTGCAGAAATATCTTCCAATGTCTCTTTTTAGGGCCAGGTTTAGTCATATAATTCCAAAGTATTTACTTTCAACTGTTTGGTTGTTATTTTTCTTTCCATTTCCATTGTTATGGACTAGAAAAAGCTTTCTTAGGGGTTGGCTCTAAATCCTACAAACTGCACAGAAGCATACATGCTTTCATGGCTATACATACACCCTCTACAGATGCAGTTCACACTCCTTCTCCCTCCACAACTTATTTGGTTATCATCATCAGCTGCTGTAGTAAAACAAGCAAACAAAAATCATCAGCTGGCAGACAGTTCTGGTAGTGATGAGCCTCTCTGAACTTGGCAGGGTTGGTTTTTGGATGTCAGACATATGGTTTCATCACTGGAACTGTATGTAAAGACTGCGTAGTTCAATGAGACTTTTCAGAGCATGTGCTCCATCTGCATAAACTTTTGAGAATTTACAACAGGGTTTTTCAACCTGGAATCTGTTAATGAAGTACAGATAGAAATAGATCAATAAGTGATAGATACATACATACAATCATACATACAAAGAGAATGAATTGTTAACTGTATTTCAAAACAATTTGTTTCCTTTATAATGTTATATATTTTACATATTTGAAAGTATCATTCTGAGAAGGGGTCCAAAGTCTTCACCAAGCTACCAAGATAGATAGATAGATAGTAGATAGATAGATAGATAGATAGATAGATAGATGGATGGATAGAGAGATTGATAGATGGATGGATGGATGGATAGATGGATGGATGGATGGATGGATGGATGATAGATACATAGATACCTAGAGAATGAATGGTTAAATGAATGGTATTCAAAATAATTGGTTTCCTCTATAATCTTATATATTTTACCTATTTGAAAACAACATTCTGAGAAGGGGTCCAAAGTCTTCACCAAACTGCCAAGAGGGTCCATGACACCAAAGGTTAAGAACTGCTCTAGAATCATCTAAATGCCACAGCAAGGCATCAGAATAGGAATATGATGGAGGAACAAGCATTTTCTTTAAAACGTTGTCCAGAAAGAAGGCTCAATGGCATCACAGTTCAAAGGTTAGATTTGAAGTCAGGAATAGCTGCATTTCATCCTTTGAGTGATAACTGGTGGATGATTACTATCTTATATAACTGGATAAATCACAATTTCCACAAGTCTTTTTCCTAATACAGAAGAGATTTCAGAGGATATAGTCAAACTCCCCAGTTTTACAAGTAAGGAACAGGTATATAGAGATTATATAACTTGACAAAGGTCATAATGGTACTAAATGGCAGAAGCTTCATCTGAACACAGCTCCTATGGCTCCAGATCCAATGTTCTTTCTATTATATCTCTAAGATATAGTTCATTATAATGCCCTCGCAGAATTGCTGTGAGGATCAAATAGGGTGTTATACGTAGAGAACCTTGCAAGTCCTAAAATACTACATAAATGTGAAGTATTATTATTATTGAACCTCTATTGACTCCAATTTTCTCAGGAAGGTCATAAACTCCTCCTAAATAGACAGCAAGTTCAGAGAACGTATTTCTGTTGTCTCCGTGATGGTGCACTACTCAATCATTGCAGGTCAAACACATTAGAAATACAATATCCTGGGTCGAGAGTGAAAGAAAGATCTTAATCCTGAAAGTGAAAGAGCATCTCTAATTGAGAGAAGGGAAAGTGTAGTTATAATGAAATTCCACTTGCTGCATTCATGTTTGGACGTCTTAAACAATCACTGATAGTCACCACAGCCCTAAAAGATGACATTGTCATCTTGTGTTGGTGATGGAAATGATATTTGTCAGACAAAAAGACTTGATGAGTGAATGAATACCATCCATCTGTTCTCCTGGGTCCCTGTAGTAGGTAATTTGGAGATGCATAGGAACAAAATTGATTGAATTTTGATGAAAAGTCAATTGGAATTGCCCCAAAAGAAGGTAGAGAAAGGAAAGGGAAGCAGGCAGCCCCAGCTAATTTTGGAATAATAGATGTGTTCTACTCATAGTGCTTACTTTTGATCAAATTGAGGAAAAGGTGGGGAGGCATAATCTGAATTTTCAAGAGCATAAATTCATTTCAAGATATTATTTATTTTGTTTTGCTTCCTCCCCCTTAAATATCTACTGATAACTGGCATTGGACAAGTACAATCTTTATACCCTCAAAGCAAACACTGTAAAAATATGCTCAGAGTAAAATAAAGAAAAGTGACATTATTCCCGGGAGAATCTCAAAACTCCTTCTGTCTTTTTAAATTTTAATATTAGAAGTAAAAGAATAAAATCTACCAGGAGACATTATAGGAATGACAACCTTTTAGCACAAAAACCTTGGAACCATAAGATTAAAATGCAATGTGGTAATCAAATCATCTAAAAATTTTTTATATGTTCCAAGAATAACCAGGTCTAGCAGTAGAACAGCATGAAACTGTAAGAGTTACTTGCTACTTAAGTGGAAGCAATGTATTATATTTGAAAGTTTGCAAATGAGATATAATAAACAGTCCTATAAGCAGTAAGAAGACACATAAATCCGTGTTTTCTATCTGCAAGAATCCATCTCTATTGATCCTTTAACTTAATTTGCTCTGACTTATTCAATTTCCAAAGCCAATAAAGCACAACTTTGTTTAATTTTATTAGTTCATGTGCAATCTTTCATACACCCAAGAAGAGATGTATGCATGTATATACATACAAACACATATGTGTTTGTATGAATATGGGTATACTCACATGCATGTTTATACATATATAGTGTAGATGCCTATGTCCACATAATTTCATGTGGACATTTACGAGTATTTCTTTGTTTTTGTGTATTTTTGGATTGTGAGCAATAATTTGAACAGAGTAAACTGGCTGTGATTTGTCCTTCAGATTCAAATTTTCAATACAAAAAGTCATAAAATCACAAAGGAGCCTCAGAGTCCATCTACTACAAATGATACCTTAGGAAGAATTCTTTCTACAATTTTTTTCCAGATAGTAGTAATCTAGCTTTTATTTAAAAGCCTCCAATAAGCAGGAGCCAATTGCCTCCTGACGCACTTGTTCCAGGCATGGATAATTCTGATTAAGAATTTCTTTTCCCATGACATCAGTCTTAAATGTGTTTCTTTGGGATTTTTTAAATGGCACCTCATTCTGCCCTCTGTGTCAAACAGAACAAATTCATTCTCTCCTCCACATAGTGACTCTTCAAATATTTGAATATAGTTAACGTGTTGAGGTTGCATATTCTCTTCTCTAAGCTAAACATCCTCTGTTTTGTCAACCAATCAACATGTACCTGAAACTCTTTTGGATGTTTTCCAATGTATCAATGCTATTCCTAATATGCAGACCCCAGAAATAAAGACCATAATCCAGATGTGGATTTACCACATTAGAGCAGGACTCACTTCTTCTTTCCTGGATGATATGTCTCTTAATGTAGCTCAAGATTGTATTAGCTTTGATGAGAATGACTGACAGTTTTAAAGACTCAAAGGCTGTTGTTGATCTGTCAGGATTTTTCAAAATAAAGGTCACATTATTTCAATAAAATGACCAATGAGAATGATTGCTTTTTGTAGGCAAAAATCAATTCTCTCCAAATAGTGTCTTCCAGATTAACAGAACAAGGGGCATTTTGCAAAGTTTCTATAATAAGCCAAAAAAATGAGAAATATTTTACAAAGTTAACAGAACAATTCATCTTGTTTATTCTTTTTGGCCTTATAGTGTCTTTCTCCATTAGGAAGCTAAAGAAAAAACAAAGACAAAATAATTTATTTTAAATGGTTTCTTTCTTGAACAGAAATCTGGTCCATACTGAGCTTTCCAAACTACCTATAGCTATCTGTAGAGGACGTAGGGTCAACTTGACATTGTCCCTTTTGCAAAACTTTCCTAGGTGAAAACTCTTCGGATAATTCCCTCAGTGCATGAGGTCATCCAACTGAGTTCTGCACACACACACACACAAACACGCACACACACACACAATCCCTTTCTACACAGAGTCACTTAAGAATTCTCTAGCAGTTCCTCAAGCATAGGTAATTCTCATAAGGATATGGATAATTTCCACCAAATCCAACATACCAAAGGGCATCTGAAATTCCCCCATAGATCCTTGCTATTGCATGCATAAACCAAATGAAATAGCATACTCAGCCATAAGGACAAGAAAAAATCAGCTTAGTCAGAGAAGTGGCACAGAATGGGAGCTTAAGGCACAAGATTTGAGGTCCACTGGATTTAAGACACAAGACATTGTTTCCTACAAAGTTGGAGAACATTTTGCTTTCATAAAGGGTAAGCAGCATGGGTCCATTTAAGTGCAAAAAGAAGAACATTTCTAACAGACAATAACAATGTGGTGGCTCCAAAGTTCCCACAGTAACTTAACATCAGTTCTTATAAAGGACTCAATAATATAAACTGAAACTTTTTAATACCAGGAGTTCTAATGGCAAATTGGTTGTAACAAAACACACAAAGGAAAAAATCAGTAACTCTCTAGATTCTGAAGTCATGGATGGATGGTATATCAAATAAAATTTAGAGGATATTACAAACTGATGTCACTAAACAATAAATTGTTATCTCCATAACCTTAATTCATATTGACAATTACAGATATTGACAATCTAAGCATCGTCTTCTGTTTCCCAAACTAGAGTATGCATTCCTTAGGGGGAAATAACAAAGGTCTGATTTTTCATTTTTTTTAATCCTCTGGAATTTCTTAGCACTAAAGTAGTGTTGAAGTTGTAGTAGATATTCTAAACATACTTTGATTTTCAGTCATATTTTGACAAATGATCATACACAGACTTCAAATATCTCAATAACGAAATGAGGATTTAAACATAAGTTAAGGCTCTCACATTTATGTGCTACCCAGGCCAAGGACCTCTTCATTTGTATGATCTGAACAGCTCCACCTTGTTGCAGATTTGTATTTCTGACTTGCACCATGACTACATTTTTTTTGTACTTCTCAAGAAATGTTTTGCTCATTTCTTTCTACCTAACTCTTTTATTTCTTAATTTTCAATTTTTCTCTTCTGCTTTTTCTCAAATCTGGAATTTCTTAGTTATTGTAAGAAATGTATTTCTTTTTCTCAAAGACTAATGTAAATTTCAAATGCAGTAGGAAGTTTTCCTGTGAAGAGGAAGATGTATTGGGACATTATTAAAATGTAATCACTCTCATGAACAACAGAAAGGCAAAATAAGTTTGTTCAGAGAAAGTGATCCTTGAAAACAGAGACTATAATCTCTAGGCCTGGGGAGACTAAGGACAGTGGAATATTTGGGCTCAAGAGCTCTGAACAGAATTAGAGCTAATGATCAAATATCTGCACTAAATCACATGTTGATGTAACTAGTTCATCTTGGTCATTCTTTGATGACATTTGTCACTGCTCTCTTCTTTTTTAATTCTTTCCTTATATGATACAGTACATAAATGTCCACTTTGAGCTTTACCCTTGCCATTTCGGAGATTATTGACTTCAATTTCTTGAAGATTGTGTTGTTCCATTACATGAAGCCATACGATGTCGATAGAAGAGTATTAGAAGGGGTGAGACTATGTTTCAAGGAGAAGTTTGGGAGGAACCTTTAGGAGAACTTTGAAATTTCCCAAAGTAACCCAGCTTTTATCTTCCTACTTAATTCTAGACCTAAATAACTTACCATTTTGAGTTTCCGGCACACATGCACTCGTACATGTACATATATGTATATATACATATATATCGATAAAGAGGGTTAAGGATAGTGATAGATACAGTGTATGTGTGTGAGAGGGAGAGAGAGAGAGAAAAACAGAGTGAGAAAGAGAGCTGGTGGAAATAGAGATACAGTTCTATTTGTATCTTACATTAACAAAAAACATAATCATATCCTGGTAATATGTGTTAAATCAGGGAAAACTTTCTAGGCTTTACTGTCAGGGCCTTTTGGTCTTATGACATATAAATCTCAGACAAGTTCCAGACATCTTCACAACAGCAAACAAAGCTGATAGCTTTGAGATGACATGGACATGTTAACTTCAAAGTTTTACTGACAGTTTGGAAATGATTTGGCTATGTTAATGAACTAACTACAAGGTAGCACAGATAAGAGTTAGTCTGTTCCTCCCCCCAAAAAAAACTCAGAAAAATGAGAACTCTTAGGTCAGTGCTGCTTAGTTACTGGTATTTGTCTTTAGTTTTCTAGAACTACTGACATCACAGGATAATGTCTTAATTCCTTTGGATTTAAGGGAGGCAGAATTAAAAAAATCATCTGCCTCACTTTCTCTTTCTAGGTCACCAAAGTTCAGTGGCAGCACAAAAGTCGGAATGACTGGCGAACAGTCCAGGATACAATGGATGACATTGGCAATTTGGTTGATGAATCAAGCTCTAAGTGCTCCACAGGCCCTGCTTCAGTCACCTTCAAGGCCACTGGAAAAAACTGGTCTTATCTACACATTTCACTGGAGGAGGTCTTCACCCATTCAGGGTAGATATCCACCTAACAGTTATGGGTTTACGACCTGTTGATTACCCTTAACCTTGTTAGCTCATCTGCAGTGATAGTCTACCTGGCTATGGCCTCTGCACATGCTACAGCTTCTTGGAATCATTTGAGAGTTGAGTGAAGGTAGATAGCAAACATGGATGAATAGCCCTGAAAAGAGTTCAGCAAGCCCTTATACCAGAAGTGCTATTTCTTCTTGAAAACCCCATACATTCCAATACATTTTGCCTCATGCTCCCAACTCTAAGAAGCGATTCCTCTGCTTGTCCTCCTCCCCTCCTGTTCTTCACAGTGCTTACCTTCTTTTACCATACTATTCCCTCTCCCCTGGTTCTCTGCCTCTATACTCCTCTTCACCAATTCTCTCTACACTTTCTATTTGTTTGCCTTCATTCTCTCTACAGTTATCCAATTACAGCCCAGGTTCTCACAGCCACTGTGGTCTTTCCTGGTGAGTACCCAAAGAACTGGGCATGCTCCCACCAAATCATATTGCCTACCCCAGTTCATAATTTCTTTTTAAAACTACTACTGTAGCATTTATTTTATTTTTGTGTATTAACTTTTTGCAAAATAGTATTTTATTTTTTCCAATTACATGTAAAGATAGTTTTCAACATTCATTTTTTATGACTTTGAATTTCAATTTTTTTCTTCCTTTCTTCCTCCCTGCTCCCCAAGATTGTAGAGAATCTGATATAGGATATACATGTACAATCATGTAAACACATTTCTATATTAGTCATGTTGTGAAAGAAAAAACAGAACAAAAGGGAAAAGTTACAAAAAACCAAAAACCAAAAAAAAAGTGAAAATATTATTCTTTAACCTGCACTCTAACTCCATAGTTCTTTCTCTGGATTTGGATAATATTTTCCATCATGAGTCTTTCCATCATGATGTCTTGGATCATTGTATTCTTGAGAAGAACTAAGTCTTTCATAGTTTATCATCACACAATATTGCTATTACTGTGTACAATATCCTCCTAGTTCTGCTCACTCCACTCAGCATCTGTTCATGTATATCTTTCCAAGTTTTTCTGAAATCTCCCTGCTCATCATTTTTTATAGAACCATAGAGTTCCATCGCATTCATATACCACAATTTGTTCAGCCATTCCCAACTTGATGGGCGTTCCCTCAATTTCCAAATCTTTGCCACTACAAAAAGAGCTGCTATAAATATTTTTTTTCATGTAGGTACTTTTCCCTTTTTCACGATCTCTTTGGGATACAGACTTACTTTGCTGAATCAGTGTGTACAGTTTTATAGCCCTTTGGGCATAGTTCCAAATTGCTCTCTGGAATGGTTGAATCAGTTCACAACCCAATTCATAATTTCATAAATGAATTATCAGTTGACATGTCTGCTAATTATCACTGGACAAGAAGTTCACATTTGTATTTCCAGCAGCTAAATCAATCATATTAGACAGTCTAATTGTACTATTCTTCGAACCCTTTGTCCCTTTTCTTCTACTGTGTCACTATCACTACAGAAGTTGTGCCATTTTGTATTTTACTTTGTTTCATGGGTTGACATAATCAAATAATTCATCACCAAGAGCCCAGCCTACTGATGATGAGGGGCTCTCTATACTAAACTAGCCTTGTCTTTAGAAATGTAAATGGAAACTATTGCCATCAATGAAGGACAACACAAAGAATTGCTTAGCCACTGGCAGCGTTAAGATTTAAAGTTCCCTGATGCTTGGTTAAAAGATCTTTCAATTACCAACCAATCCTGGGTCCTTAAGTCTGTCCACTAACGACAACTTTCAATAATTGCCTCACTTAGAGAACAGAGCTGTCAACAAAGGTAGGAATATTCCTTTGTGGATCTTTGGTATATATTATTGTGTTCAGAGCGGTACATATTCAGATACTTACACTTACAATATTTTGCTTCCCAATAATGATGAAACCCAGAATTAGGGAAAGGGATCTCCTACTTAAACTTAAAAATGTGTGTTACAAAAGACTGCGCTTATAGTGAAAATTGTCCTCTATCTTTCAAATAACAAAGTGCAAACATATAGCTCACTTACATACTTTGCTGGCAAATGCAGAATAGTTTCTGAAAGTCCCCTTTGCAATGAGATTAGCACGTACCTTTGTGTGAGAACAAGGAAAGTTATACAGCAATGAAATACAAATCAATTATTTTCGACCTAACACTAGCCAGAAGCTGTACTGCTAATTAAAGGGCTGAACTCAGGGTTCCCTCTGCTACAGCTCATTAAAGAGTTCATCACAAATGTTTAAAAAAAAACTCAAGATAAGCAAATTCCAGAGCATAACTATTGAGAGAAGGCAGAGGTCCATCTGGTTAGGATTACCTAGAGTTCAAGAAGAGAAATATTACTAGGGTCAGGAGATGGGATAGGAAGAGGTCATCATATAAGATTCCCCAATGGCTTCAACTGACATTTTACCAAGGGATAGATCCATGTCAAATAAGTAGGTTAGCAAATTTACCTTTGCTCACCCCTGAAATTCATTATGTGCTTCTTTTTTCTATTCACGATTTTAGGGCAAATATTCAGTTCATATATTATTAATCCTTCCCATAGAAAAAGAAAAAGGGATTTTACTGAGCTGCAAATTCAATTGGAGACAACATTTTGATGAGGAAGTCAAAAAGAGGAAGAGGGGAGAGGTTGGTATAAACTCTGAACCGTGTTAATAGAAATATAACATTTGATGCAAGGGAATTAATTTATTAGTACCTAATAGACCCTGGTTATTTTGAAACTAGAGAATTGAGTCTGATACTAGGCTAGATGCGGAGTCAGGAAGATGAGTTCAAATTGTGTTTCAAACGCTTATTAGCTGGATACTGGATTAGATGGTAATATGAGTCACTCAATCTCTCTAAGGCTCAGTTTTTTCATCTGTAAAATGGGGATAATAGATAATAACTTGTCTCCTGGAAGTGTTATGAGGATCAAATAAGGTAATATTATTAAATTAGTTATCAAATAAGGTAACAGTACTTTGCAACGTACAAAGTAAAGTACTTTGAAAATCTTAAAGGATTTTGAAAGTGTTTATTGCGGTTATTAGTATTTTTATTTAGAAAAAAACAATCAGAAGATTAAGACTATCTAGAGGAGGATGAGGAGGATGAAGATGAGATTCTATACCATACCATGATTAAGAAAAATGAGATTCTTTGTTCTATGAGAGTACATAGTTGCAAAAAAAGAGATCTTTGTTCAAGACTTTAAAAAGCGTTCACACTGGGCTTGACACAAGACTAATTCTGATTAGTCTATAGAGCAGAACTAGAATCAAAGTATATACATTACATGGAGACATATTTCATCTTAACATAAGGAAAACTTTTAACACAATCTTAGAATCCAAATATATAAATTACATGGAGACATATTTCATCATAACATAAGGAAAACTTCTTAGCAATTAGGGATTTTCCAAAATACAATGGTTTGTCTCAGAATGAAGTGTGTTAATCTTAGTCCTGGAGAAAATATAATAAAACACTCCAGTTTCCTCAATAAAGAGGTGAAGAACTAGAGGAATGGAACACTGCACACCCTACCATAACCCATCATTCTTTTGGTTGTCTTTCTTTATTGTTTTTCATTGTTACAAGGGAGGGCAGGATTTGGGAACAAGCTGTATGCAGATAAGACTGTGGCATCAAGAAAGATAAGGAGAAAGCAGAAGAGTAAGAAGGTAAGGAAGGCAGGAGAGGGAAAGAAGGCAAGAAAGGAGAGGAGAAAGGCAATAAGAAAGGGAGGAACAGAAGAAGGATGGAAGAAAGGAAGGTGTGTTCGTCCTTCATTGCTGAAGAAGACCATGCCATCAGAGAAACGATGACATGACTTGCACTTGACTTTGTTTTGAGTGAGGGAGGGCTGTGCAGGTCACCAGACTCACCTCTCCTCCAGAGTCATCTGAATCCAGTGACCAAATATTCATCAGACAAATCAGGATGAGGCAACTGGGGTTTAGTAACTTTCCCAAGGTCACACAGCTAGAGAGTATCAAGTGTCTGAGGTGAGATTTAAACTCCGGTTCTCCTAACTCCTGCACTGATGCTCTATCCACTGCATCACCAAGAAGGGAGGGAGGGAGGAAGGAAGGAAGGAAGGAAATAAGGAAGGAAAAGGAAAGAAAAAGAAGAGAGAGTAGAATTAGAATAATGGAGGGAATAAAAGGAGGAAGGAAGAGAGAGGAAAGGAAGGGAAGAAAGAAGGAAGGGATTGAGGGAGGAAGGAAAGGGAGGAAGCGAAGCCAAAGATCCTAAAAGAAGTGAATGTAGCATTTCACAGAGTGTTTTAATAATTCACCAGGAAGGAAGATAATGGAAAGAGATGGCTGGTCTCTTTCTCTTTCAAAAGTACTCTAGAAGACTTATTCTCACCACACCCACAACACATTTTAAGGAACTGGTTGCCAAGTACTGTTTCTTATTAATAATAACTTTCATTTACATAAATTTTCCTTCCATCATTAGCAATGTCTTCCTTTCTCCATATTTAGTGACTCCTGCTTTTCTGATTTGTCCCAGCTCATGTCAGACTTCCTTGACCAACCCAGACCAAGGCAATTTTGCCTTCCTCTGACCCCTTAGATCACTTATTATAAAAATATAAATTTCATCATTTTTTTGTCTTACCTTCTCACCTAGACTACAAACCTCCTTGAGGGAAAGGATCATGTCTCATATTTTTATACAACTACCTCAGTGATAAACACAGTGACTTCTAAGTAGTAAGTGAAATGAAAGGATATAAATATTTTTTTAAAAAAGATATATTGTTATATTGATAATAATCACTTTCAAAAGAATCACTTATAAAGAAACTAAAAACTATAACTTGGAAGTACTTCTTTGGACCTATAGAATTGGCAAAAAAAATATTGAAAGTTACAAGAGTAACTATAACATTCAATTCAACAATCTAATTGTTGGAAACATACATTCAAACATGGTAAAACCAACAAAAGATGAAGTCTCTGTTCCAAGAATTTTATAAAAGTATAATATGTAATTGCTAAAAAAAAACTGGGAGCAATATAAGTATTTAACGATAGACAAATGATAGAATAAGTTGTGGAACATTAATGCAATTGAATTCAGGTCAATTCATAGGCACTTACACAAGTAACACTGTGCTAGGAAAATCCTATTTTTATTCTGTGTAAGGAAAAAAGATAAAAAATGAAACTCTATCCTCAAGGCACTTGACATATTAGAGGTTCGATTTGAACCCAAGTCTTACTGGTTTTTAGGTCTGTCCACTATGTACCGTGCTGTTTTTGAAAAAAATCAGATAAATTAAAATATTTCTGGCATAGGATTCTATTGCTATAAATTTCACAGCAGAATGCAAAGATCTCAAGGTATTTGCCAAGGAGATTTTGGGTTGTATGTACTATAAATTAAAAAGATGCCCTCACCTACATAACTCTTAATAAATGAGTGTCATTCAATTGAAAGTTAAATAAATAATAGGAGAAATAACAGAGCAATGTTTAGACTTGGCGTAATGTAGTTGGCATAATATCAATTGGGTATATAGATAGCAATTTATGAATGATTGTAAATAATCCTTCCATTTAAATAATTATACCATCCAGCAGAGCATAATTAAAAGAATTACCCTGCCCCCTGCTATGAAGGTTATTTGCATACTGTCATCCTCCTGGGGTTTTACACCTTGCATCCTCTCTCTTATTTTTTTCTTTTCTTATTGACTCCTTCCCTTCCCTAGCCCACTCCACTATAAGAATATGACAATCAGCTTCTTAGCTATCCCTAGAATCTAGTTGGCATAGTAGATACAATGTTGGATCTGGAGGGAGGAAGATCTGAACTCAAGTCTAGCCTCAGACTTTTTTCTTTTAATTTCGGCCTCAGACATTTATCAGCTGTGTGGCCTCAACCAAGTTACTTAACTTGGGTCTGCTTCAAGTTTCCTCAACTGTCAAATGGGCATAATAACACCTATCTCTGTAAGACACCTAGGACAGTGCCTGACTGAATACTTGTTTCTGGCTCTTTCTCCATATTTAGTGACTCCTACCCTTCCCTCTTCCCCAGCACCAGTATATATGTGTCTATAGGGACTGGGTCATACCAGGGAAGAGAAATTCAAGAGATAAAATAAGAGGAAAACTATGTTGTGTCTCTCCTCTTCCACTCCACCTGCTGGATTCTCATCATTACTCAGAGTTATGGGCAAAAGCAATGAAATGTACATGACAAACTGAAAAGCTGTAAAAAAAAAATTGCTTTTCTGAGTCAACCACTGCCTTTGCTTTCCAACATTAATTTCCAACATGAAACCTATACTACAAAAAGATTACAGCTAAACTTCTAAAACTTGTCAATGTGTATAATTTCATGTAGGGTCAAGGGATGCTGCCAGAAGAAAATTAGAATGCATTTTTAAAGATCATGAAATTTTGGTAAAGAAATAACAAAAAAAGTTTTTTTTTTCATTGCTAGTCAAAAGCAAGGACTTCACAAGAGAAATATAGATTTAGGAAATGAGGGATATTAGGGATTTGAGAATGGAATTTGGATTTCTAACCATGGCCTAAAATATAAGAAAAATGATCTCCAGAAGAGGGTTGGAATCTACCTAACCAGGTAAAAAGGTACATATCTAAAGTCTGGGAAATCTAAATAAAGGTGTTTTAAATTAAAAAAAAAATGTGAGAAAGAAAAGTATCAGTGTATATCTAATCAAACTATATTCACTAAGGAGTAGGTACAATTTTGGAAGGAGAATGTAGGCGAAAATGTCCAGAAATTCATGCAAGACAAAATCTAAGAAAGGAACCAGCTGTAATATTTGTGGCCTCAGATAACTGGGAGCAAATGTAAAAGTCTGGCTAATAAGCACACTAAAAATAACGCAGTGGGGCAAATATGACTTCACAGGTATTGTTGCGACGAGGCATGTTGGCATTTACGCATAAAGATGGTTCTGGAAGAATAAGACATTATTCAAAAAGGACAATGTAGATACAAAGAGGTAGCTAGATAGTACAATGGATGATTCCAGTTTGAATCTCACCTCAGATTCTAGTGAGGCTACTTTGTGCAAATCACTTAATGTCTCTCAGGTCATCTATAAAACAGGGATAGTACTAGTACTCTCCTCACAAGGTGACTTACAGGGTTTACATGGAAAGTGATTTTTGAACCTTGAAAAATTGTATAAATGTTAACTTATGAAAAGGCATAGAGGAAGATGAATATCACATAGTAAGATGTTTTTTCCATGTAAGAAGGGAAATTGTCTCACAAAAAGTGATATATCAGTAAGATGCTCTGATGATATGTATGAGTTGGAACGATAAAAGTGATTTTTTTGTTTAAGAGGACTACAGCACAATACAGAAATGTGTGCACCAAATTTTCATTTGGGCAAACACTTATTAAGCACCTATTCTATATCAGGTCTGTGCTAAGTGATAGGAATATAAAGAAAGGGGAGCGGGGGAAGGAGTCAAGATGGTGGAGTAGAAAGATTCACATATACTAGCTCCGAACCCACAGCCCATAAATTACCTGTCAAAAGCAATTCCCAACAAATTCTGGAGCAGTAGAAGCTGCACAACAATGGAGTGGAGGAGATTTCTGCTCCAGAGAGCCCTGAAAAACCGACACCAAAGGTCCATCATGCACCAGACCCAGAGCAGAGCCCAGCCCTGCCTTGGTCACAGGGCACAAAGAAGAGCAGATCCCAGAGGGCTTCAGGGGCAGAGTCTTCAGCGGCCAGGGAGGTCCCTCCATCCACAGGCACTAAAGGTCAGTGAGAGGCTGAGAGAGGAGTGGGGTGTCTCCATAACTCAGGCCCCCTCAGAAGGCAGCAGTGGGGGCAGCTGCGGACAGGGGCTCCCAAGGCAGGCAGGAACTCAGAACCATTGTTGAAGGTCTCCAAATAAAACCCCTGAGGGAACTGAGCCCTATGAGGTGGCCCTGCCCTCACCTGAGCACCAGAACGTAATATCACACTGAACAGCAGCACTGCCCCCCACCTAAGCACCTGAATTTAATCTTACACTGAATAGCAGCCCTGACCCCCTTGAAAGCCCTGAAGCTGGGAAGCAGCATTTGAATCTCAGATTCCAAGAAGTAGCTGGGAGGATCTGGAGGTGAGGTGGGTGTGGAAAGGAATCTCAGAAGTCAAGTAACTAGCTGCGAAAATGCCCAGAAAAGGGAAAAAATATAAGACCATAGAAGGTTACTTTCTTGGTGAACAGATATCTCCTCCTTTCCTTTCTGATGAGAAAGAACAATGCTTACCATCAGGGAAAGACATAGAAGTCAAGGCCTCTGTATCAAAAACACTCAAAATAAATATTCAGTAGACTCAGGCCATGGAAGAGCTCAAAAAGGATTTTGAAAATCAAGTTAGACAGGTGGAGGAAAAACTGGGAAGAGAAATGAGAGAGATGCAAGAAAAGCATGAAAAATGGGTAAATACCTTGCTAAAGGAGACCCAAAAAAAGTGCTGAAGAAAATAATACCTTGAAAAATAGGCTACTTCAATTGGCAAAAGAGGTTCAAAAAATCAATGAGGAGAATAATGCTTTAAAAACCAGAATAAGCCAAATGAAAAAGGAGGTGCAAAAGCTCACTGAAGAAAATAGTTCTCTCAAAATTAGAATGGAACAGATGGAGGGTAATGACTTTCTGAGAAACCAAGAAATCACAAAAAAAAAACCCAAAAGAATGAAAAAGTGGAAGATAATGTGAAATATCTCATTGGAAAAACAACTGACCTGGAAAAGAGATCCAGGAGAGACAATTTAAAAATTATGGGACTACCTGAAAGCCATGATCAAAAAAAGAGCCTAGACACCATCCTTCATGAAATTATCAAGGAAAACTGCCCTGATATTCTAGAACCAGAGGGCAAAAGAAGTATTCAAGGAATCCACTGATCACCACCTGAAAGAGATC
>CM053770.1:392638550-392667886 GCA_028658325.1 Potorous gilbertii | reverse complement strand
GACTACACACACATACACACACATGTACACACGTGCATGCACACACACATACACACATGCACGCACACACAGAGACAGAGAGCACAGTGTGAATTGAATGGGATGGGATCATATCTTAAAAGAAATCAAGGTAAATGGTGAGAGAGAAATGTAGTGGGAGGAGAGAGGATGAAATGGAATGGGGTAAATTATCTCTCATAGAAGAGGCCGGTAGGAGACTTTTTAGTGGAGGGATAAAGAGGAAAGCTGAGAAAAAGAAAACATGAAGTTTACTCTCATCACATTTGACTAAAGGAAGGAATAAAATGCACACTCGTTTTGGTATGAAAACCCATCTTACAATACAGGCAAGTGGGGCAGAAGGGAATAAGCAGGGTTGGGGGGGATGATGGAAGGGAGGGCAATGGGAGGAGGGAGCAATTTGAAGTCAACACTCTTGGGGAGGGACAGGATCAAAAGAGAGAATAGAAACGAGGGGCAGGATAGGATAGAGGGAAATATAGTTAGTCTTACACAACACAATTATAGGTTATATTATTATAGAAGTCACTTGCAAAACTACACAGATATGGCCTATATTGAATTGCCTGCCTTCCCAAAGAGAATGGGTGGGGAGGGAGGGATGGGGAGAAGTTGGAACTCAAAGTTTTATGAACAACTGTCAAGTATTGTTCTTGCTACTGGGAAATAAGAAATACAGGTAATGGGGAATAGAAAGTTATGTGGCCCTACAGGACAAAAGAGAAGATGGGGACAAGAGAAGGGAGGCATGATAGAAGAGAGGGCAGATTGGTGATAGGGGAAATTAGAATGCTCAGTGTACTGGGGTGTGGGAGGGGACAAATGGGGAGAAAATTTTGGAACCCAAAAACTTGTGAAAATTAATGTAAAAAGTTAAATAAATAAATTTATATTGAAAAATAAAAAAAATAGAAAAGAATATATAAAAAAAGAATACAAGCCATTTTACAATTGATAAAGTCAAAGGATATGAACAGTCAGTTTTCCAAAGAAGAAATTAAAGTTATCTACATTCATATGAGAAAAATGCTCTAAATCACTATTGATTAGAGATACGAATCCAACAAACTCTGAGGTACCACAGCATGCCTATCATATTGACTAACATGAAAAAACTTAAAAATGATAAATATTGGAGAAGATGTGGGAGAGTTGGAACTCTAATTCCTTGTTGGTGGAGCTGTGAACTGATCCAACCATTCTGGAGAGCAATTTGGAATTATCTCCAAAGGGCTATAAAAATATGCATACCCTTTGACCCACCAATATTGCTTTTTGGGCTGTATCCCAAAGCGACCATAAAAATGGGAAAAGGACCCACATGTACAAAAATATTTATAGCAGCTCTTTTTGTGGTGGTCAAGAACTGGACATTGAGGAGATACTCATTAATTGAGGAATGGATGAACAAATTGTGGTATATGAATGTAATGGAATACTATTGTACTATCAGAAATGACAAACAGGCTGGCTTAATGAACCTGGAAAAACTTATATGAACTGGTACAAAGTGAAGTGTGCACAGACAGCAGAACATTACACACAGTGAAAGTCACTATGTACGATGTCTGTTTTTGATACTTACCCTTTCACAGCAATCTAAGGACCTAAAACATTTCCAAAGTACTCATCATATAAAATGCCATCCACATCCAGAGAAAGAACTATGGAGTCTGAATGTAGAATGAAGTGACTGTTTTCTGCTGTTATGTTTTGTTTTGTTTTCTCATGCTTTTTCCCATTTATTTTAATTCTTCTATGCCACATGACTAAAGTGAAAATGTGTTTAATAGAAATGTATGTGTAGAACCCTTATAAGATTGCATGTTGTCTTGGGGAGGGAGGGGGAGAAAATTTGGAATTTATGGAAGTGATTGTTGAAAACTGAAAACAAATGAATTGGGGGAGGGAGAAAAGAAATATAAATTTAAAAAAATTTCAGTCAAAAATATAAATGAAATGTGGTTGTTTTTTGCTTATGAGTTGGTTTCTATTTTCAATTTCAAAACTATGATATATGGCCACTGCATACTAGAAATAGAAGCCTAGATGATCTCAATCTGCTGCTTTATTTGTAAGCAAAAAGATAGCATGGCATAATGAATAGATAATTGTCCTCCAAGGGGAAGGTTCAAGTACCACCTATGACCAACATGAGCTCTGTGACTCTGGGCAACCCACATTACCTTTAGGTTGCAAATCAGGTATTGAGCTTCATTGAAGGTATTACTTTAGTAATGGTGAAATACATGTATGATTTGGGGAAAAATATTGTCAGTAATATGAGAAATGCAATTAAAGCTGCTATTGAATTATATTAAATCATTTGTACAATACTGGTCTTTTTCCATCACTACCATTTTCATCACTGTTTTAGGAGTTTCAGTAATCTATGTTGTTCAATGAAAAATATATTCAATCTTAGTAGGAAAAAGTCAGTGCTTTTCACAATGAAGCAATTGGAAAACATCCTCCATGTAGCTATTTAAGTGAAGGATTGTGTTGTTTCATGGAATATACACAATATTCTGCTACTCCCATTTGGCAACACTATGCCAGAAACAAAGCACTTTACACATTTGCAACATTCAGTCCAAAGTGTCACACAACAGATTAACTCTGAACACTATAATCATATTAAATATTCAAAAATAATACGTTACAAGCAAATTATTTATAAATTGGAGTTTATTGTCAGTCTCAATTCATCAAGGATTGTGACAATAAGCATATTTGAATCATCAAGATTGTGATGTATCTCATTAACTGATTTTAATTTTTCAGGAAAAAGAAGTATGGTTTGAGTTAGTGTTAGAGAACCTGATAGCAGCTATAGAAAGCATGGAATCTGTGACTTCACAGATCTGGTTCTCAAACTTGGGAGACTAACAGTCTGAAAACTCTCTTTGTTCCCTGAAAAGTCAGTGGCACCAAGACAAAGCTGATCCTGACTACTTAGATTTAGTATGGCTGAATTACAGAGGTCTCTATTGTAAGAGTGGCATACATGCTACTTTGCTGACCAAAACAAAAGAATGTAACCACAAAATAACTTGCTCTGCCTCCAAAAGAAGCTGGCTCCCAACATAGAAACTGCAGAAATTTTAATTTATTTATCTAGCTAGATATAGAAAAAGATTTAAGAATTCCATTAGTGTAACCCAAAGCCTGCCTATCAATAGCCATGAATAGCAATAGGCATAAATGAAAATGAGATCGGCTTATGCTCAACATAAAGAAATATTGCCTTATATTACAACTATCCCAGAGTGGGGAAAAAAAAAACCAACAACAATTTTCTCAGAAGGTAATAGGTTCTATCTCAGAAGGTAATAGGTCTTTGAGCAAAGGCTGAATGATACTTGGGAATTTCAAAGAAGGGAATTCTTCAGAAATATGTTAGGCTAGATGGTGTGAGGTCCCTCTAACTACGGAAGTCAATGTTTCAATAGTAGGAAAGTCTTCCATGTCAATTTCAAGGTCAAAAGCCACACTTCTTTATTCTATGCTTTATAGCATCCCTAATTAACAGTTGTTTCTGGTTCTACCCTCACCACCACCTCTACTACTACTATTGCTACTGCTGCTGCTACATTTATATAATACTTTAAAGTTCACAAAGAACTTTAAATATATTTAGGACCTATAACAGGGTATGGGGAGTTAAGGAGTTTATGTGTGTGTGTATATATACACATATATATACACACAGGTATGTGCACATATATACACATGTGCACGTGTGTATGTATGTACACATATAAGCACACGTGTGTACATGTGTGTGCATGTACATGCATATCAGGAACTCAAGTTCAGAGAGATTGAATGACTTGTGCAAGGTCTCACAGGTATTAAGTGGCAGTTTTTAAACTTCATTTGAACTCAGTCTTTTGGCTCCAAATTTATCAAGCTATCTACCATACCACAATGTCTCTGCCTAAAGATTTCTATTTAGAAGGAACTCATTATCTCAAGAGGCAAGTTATCCCACTTTTGGAAAACTATTTATACTTTTTTTTTTACTTGCCTGAAATCTAAATCTCTCTTGCAGATACGTGTGCTCATTTCTCTTAATTCCATCCTCTGAGGCCAAGGAAAACAAAGACAATTCTTGTTCCACATCATTATCATTTGAATTCTTGAAAACAGCTATTATCATTTCCCAAGTCTTTTCTTCTGGCACCCAATATTCCAAGTTCCTTTTGAAATGGCCCTTGCATGATATGAACAACAATCAACCTTTCACCATTCTGGACACTTGCATTTGTATTCACAAAAATATGTCTACATTCTTCCTACAATGCGGCGCTCAGAAGTGAACATAGCACTCCAAATGTGTTTTGACAAGGGCAGATGCATATTTCATGTATTTGTAAATATTCCCCAATGTTTAATGTACTCTCATCCCGTTATTCCCTCCCAATCCTAGTGGCTGTCATTAGTTAAATTCTGTTTTAGTCTCCCCCATCTCCCCCAATCCAACCCCACCAATGTACCAGTCTAAAACTACCCACCCATACCACTTTGCACTCTGGAATACCTGCTCCATAGCTAACAAACTAGCTTTTGTCTTCAACTTTGTCCGTTCCTGGGCTTTTCGTCTTTTTGGTTATCACTGAAACCCAGCTCTTTCTTTATTATACAACTTTTCTGAACACCCTTTCCAGCACTGATTGCACTTTCATCAACTTACTGGTCATGATAGGGAGTTTCATTTCCCCATTGCTACTACTAGACTCTACATCTATCACCATCACTCAATAACTTCTCTTCCTTGGAGGTTCATGCAATCTTAGGTTAAATAATTAGATTATGGTTGCTATTGTCTATGGAACTCCAGGGCATTCTCCTTCTTTCCTTAATGAATTCAGTTTCTATTTCACAGTCTCTAATGTCCAAATACCTCAGATTAGGGGACTTCAACAGACATATTGCCTCTGTCTCGAACAACCTCCCTTTCCTTCAACTTACTCATTTCCCATGACCTACTCTTCAAACCTACCATAGCTACCCACAGAAATGGTCACATACTTGGTCTTGCCATTGGCCCAGAAGAGACCACTTCTGAAATTCCTTTATTGAATCACAACTCATTGTTATTTTAACTCTCCTTCTGCCTTGTAACACCAAACTTTGCTTTTTCATCCTTACCATGACTTCCAATCACTCCATCCCTCAGTTCCTTTCCAGGCCATGACCCCTTCATTGGCTAAGCACTCCACCGTTCCCCACCTTGACTCCTTGATGAAGCAGTTGACCTTTACCCTGTTCTCTTCTCTCACTTCCCTTGCTACCTTATCCTATCTTTAATTGTTTTGCCAAATCTCAGCCACAGATTACTTCCACCGCCTGCTGACTTCACTCCTACTCATATACTATTAAATGAAGTTGGAGAAAATCATAAAACTGTGCTGAATGAGTCCATTACAAATTCATTTTATATAATCTGAACTGGACCATCATTGTAGCAAGGTAATCCTCTCATGGCCCTCTAATTTACTCACTATCCTACTCACTAAATTGACTAGTCCAAATCTTTTCATCCCTCTCAAACCTTCCATAGCGCTTCTAGTTTGCATCCTCTAGGCTAAAAACCTTACTTAGCATTTCACTAAAAAAAGAGGTCATTTTCTAAGAGCAGTCTATTCCTCCCCTCCTCCTTGTATCACATCACTGTGTTAATAACTTATCATTTATGTAGCTCTCTAAGTTTTGTAAAATGTTTTACAAAAACTATCTCATTTTATCCACACAACAAACCTGAATGGCAGACTGAATTATTATTTGCATTTTACAAATAAGGAAACTGAAGCAGAGTAACTGTCCAGGGTCACACAAGCTAATAAGTGTTCAAGGTCATATTCAAATTTAGGTCTTCCTGGAACCAGATTCAGTGCTCCATCCACTGTATCACCTAACATGCCTTTTACCACTTTCTTTTCCTTCATTGCCATCTCATATAAAGAGAGGGTCCTCCTTCTTGCCAAGGAATACCCCCTCTACATGCACAGGTGACCCCATTCCACTACCTTGTCTTCGCCATCAGACTGCCTCACCTGTTGCCCATACTCATTTATTTTCAATCTCTCCCTGTCAAGTGGTCAATTTCCTATTGCCTACAAATGTGCCCCTATGTCCTTCATTGTTAAAAATTCCTCTCCTTGATCCAGACATTCCCACTAGCTACTGTCCCATATCTCTTCACCTTTTTGTGTAGCTAAACTCTTTGAAGAGGTCATCTATAATAGAAGTTTCTACTTCCTTTTTTCTCTCTGGGTATCAACACCTTTGGGTGACAGATGGTTAGGGCAGAAGATTTCATTAGTATTTCTATGGTATATTTCAAGGAATACCCTTTCTATATGCACAGGTGAACCCATTTCACCACCTTTCTTCTCCATCAGGTTTATGAAGCACAACCACCTCACAACAACACTGTAAGACTGGTAGCAAAAAGCATTATTCCCATTTTATAGAGGTGGAAACAAATCCCAGAAAATTTAAATGGCTTGTCTATACATGAGGCCACTATACATGAGGCACTGTGTTAAGTGATTTAAAACATTTTCATTTGATCTGCATAACAATCCTAGAAGATAAGTGCTATTATCCTTGTTTTATAGTTGGAGAAACTGAGATGAACAGAAATGCAGCGACTTGCTCAGGTTGCCACAGCTAGCAAGTATATGAGACCAGATTTGAGCTCAGAACTCCCTGACTCCAGACCCACCATACTACTCACTATACTACCTAACAACCTCTTAATATTTTGTAGGTAGTATTCCCCCATGGACAAGACATTTAAATTCTCTGGGTCTTTGTTCCCACATCAGTAAAATTGGTAGGTAGTAGGGTCAGGTTTCTGGCAGCTCTCTGATCTATCGATTGCATTCATTCTAGATTTAGATTTCAGCACATTATCTCGCTTTTTCCCAGTTATATATGAGCTGATATAACAGTGAAATTATTATATCATCTCCCAGGGACAGAGATGGAAGCAAATGACAGAGACATCCTGTGCTAAAATTCAGTAGGCATCCCTACAATCTCTACTTGTTCTTATGTCCAAGTCATCTGTACCAGGCCTAAAAAAGTCAGTCCCTAATTTACCAAGTTATCTGGAAATGTGATGTGAGACATGGTGATGGAAATGAGTTTATGGAGTAACATGTGGAGGAAGCAGAGGAATAACTAACAAAAATGTGAAGCCAACAACTAACTAATAAAAAATAGAGGGTCATGTCGATGGAAGAACCAGGAAGTGGTATTCCAAGAGAACAGAGCTGATCAACAGACAGGACCTAAGAGTGGAAGCAGGCTCAAGCAATCAGGCAAGCCAAAGAGAAAACAGATAAATAAGCATAAGTTAACAACAAATGACAATCTGACAGGATGGTTGATATTGACTTTGAGAGTACATCTTTTTAGGCCATCTTTGCATGTATCAAGCATGCCCCCATCATCTTTCATAAAAAGAAAAAATGTCAAATGTTTAGATTCTACCCACAACTCTGCCCATTTTAATTCTCTGCAATGGGCAAAAACAGGTGGTATGTCCCAGAGCAGTCTTGATTCTGATTCAAGAGGGCATTCTTCTGATTATTAAATATTATACTTCTTATAGCCATGATGGTAATGATAATGTGTGTGCATATGTTCATCACAGAACAGTATTTCATGCTACCTCTATTTTAACTCAAATTTAGTATCCTTCCTATTATAATGAATGCGTGTGTGTGCACTGAATACCTACACTCATGAAAGTGACCAAACTTCTTTTCAGAGAAAATCAAATATAACTGTGTAATAATAGTTTTGTATTTTCCATAGTACTTAATTCTTTTTGGACAGAAATAGCATATTACAGCATTGCTAATTCAAATATTAATATCCTATCATGTTAGCCCAAGGTTAAAGACCAGATCAACATAACTGATATTGCATCATTTCACATTTATTTTCTTCTCTTCCTAAATTTTCTAGACTACATTTTATTCATATAGAATTACCACACAATACAAGATGTATATATCCAAAAGTACCTTTGACAGAAGAAATTACATTTTTTTCAAACACTAATGGAAAACAGTAATCCACAATCAAACTCACTCAGAAGTCAGTGTTATCAAAATTCCAAGTTTTTGAACCAAATTCTTAACTAGATTGTACATTTTATAACTCACATTTAGGTATTATTTATGGTACATTTTGACAAGTTACTGTAAAAGGAACAAAACTTCTGAAGCTTAAACATCAAAAAGCATGCTCATGTAACTATATTAATTGCTATGTTACCCAGAAAGGAGCAAACCAGAGCATTCTGAAAAAGGCAAAAAGGATTATGTCAAGTGGAAAGACTTAAAATGAAATACATCCTACTAAGAATGGGAACTTTTGAAAAACCTTATTTACACAGCACAGAATACATGCACTGGACTGAAGAGGCTCTATAAACATTCATTAATAAACTATTGTGTGCTAGGTTTGAATCTAAGGTTTCCCTTCTTCCAAAGGCCATCACAATCCATGCAAAATTCAAATGGGTATGATTTTTTTAAAGAATCTTCATGTTCCTCAACCTGTTCAAATCTCTTTCTGTTGAATACATCTTTGAAGAGCGCCATCAACCTGCAACTTGCAATTAGGATCTAAGCTCAAATTGCTGCAAGATTTACCCTCAAGTAACTTAAAATTGAGCAATTAGTCATCTCAGGCATATAACCTCCTATGGTTCCTTGACCTTAATCTATAAGAAAAATTTAGTTTAGATTGAGATAGTTTTGATTTTGCCAAAATCACCCATACTAAATATGTCAGAAAAGAATACCTGCCCACTATCCAAAAATAACTGTGAAGAAGGCACAAAGTATGTCTCTGACAAAATTGGAACTGTGGCGGACAAACAAGTATCACAGTCTGAAGTGCTTTAGAGAAACTAGGAATAAAAATCTAAAATACAGCCCGATGTCTTTACCTACTTAATGAGAGAATAGATAAATAGCAACCACAAGTTCAAAGCTAAAAGTTATGTCAAATTATTTTCTCATTGGCTTAAAATTTTTGAATGGTTTGAGGGACTTTCAAGGTCCCATTAGCTCTAAAGCTGTGATTTTATGAATTTCTATCATGTTCTATCTTAAGGGAAAATTATGAATTTATATTTTTGTCTTTGAATCTATGTTATAAACTAAGATTGTTTCCTTATCTTAAAAATGGAATAATAATAGCAGCTCTCTCACAGAATTATTGTGAAGATCATGAGATAATATAAGTTCTTTGCAAACCTTAATGTACTTTATAAATGTTAGCTGTTATCGTTGTGAAAAGAAAATTTGAAAAGAGTAATGTGTTGAAGATAGATAATAACCCAGGTGTCAATTACCTGGAAGTGCCCCAGGTCCACAGCATCACTAATGTACAATAACTGAAGATAGCATGATTTAATTTGAGGAAAAAATATTCTGTCATACCTACTGCAGAAGCAAGTTCTGCTGAATGCAATGGCAAATGATTCAGGCAGTGACTGCAGGGACTACTCCCAAGCCAGACAAAGACTTAGTCAATGCGTATGACTGCAGGTCATACATCAGTCTTTCTAACCAGGCAAACAATAGTGCGATGAATAGCAACTTCTTAAAAAGAAACATCGCTGACATCGTTTATCTGTGGGCAGAAGTTGGCACCAAATGCTTAATTCAGACTTTATACAATCTTCAACATGTAAATGGAGTGTGAATTGACTTACTATGAAATGATTTTTCTCGTTTTACAATGGGCCAAAGGGCTTTTTCCCCTTTGGCTTTCCATGTCATAATGTAATAGCATCACCTCAAAATGAGCAAATAGAAAAAAAAAATTAAACTCTTTTTTATTCTGGGAAGCAATCAGTCTTATTTCCTCAGAATGCATTCGATGTTCCTAACAAATATTTTTTAATTATAGCAGCAATGACCCATTTTGAATGAAAACTAGATATCAGCTGTTTTGTATGACAAGCTAGAGCTCAGGGAAGATGTGTGTGTGTGTGTGTGTGTGTGTGTGTGTGTGTGTGTGTATGTGTGTGTGTATGTTTTTCCCAGAACATTCCAGCAATTCTTCAAATGAGTTTGAGTCTTCAATTAGGAGAGGCACTTACAGAGGCTTGGGGGAAAAGGCACTCATATAGAGCCTCCAATTTTACTTTGCTGGATAATGACATAAACCACAACACATCACAGAAGATAATGAGTTTCTAGAGCTTTCACCAAAATCTCATGAGCTTAAATCAGATCTTTCCGCCTCTCACACATGCCTTAAATTTCTACTGATCATGAAGAAAATTGGTGCAAGACAACAATCTATGGCTTGCAAGCCTTTAAGATCCCTATAATACCAACACACATCACATAGATCTGGTGAGTCTCACTTGCAACAAAGGACTTACTATCATAATATTCAGGGCTCCCACAGAAACAAGCTCCAATTGTCAATTTAAGGGCTGATGCAGGCAACTTGCTTAGGACAAGAGTTTACTCATGTATTATTGCGATGCCTCATTTTCATAAAGAGATGAATGAGTGTTCAAAGGCTATGCTAGTATTGGTTCGAGTTGGGAGGTCTTGAATATAGGCTCATTGCCTAGAGACAGAACTCAGTTAAGTTTGGGGGAACTCTTCAGAACTCACCAGGTAATGAATTTGTTTCTGACATACCAACGCACAACAATAGTCTACTAAAAAAATGATGAGATGCCAGCTGAATCAATGAGAGAGAATCCATCCCTATGTAGGCATGCTTGCTTGAAATGCTAAAGGTTAGAAATATAACATACTTGGTTTAGGATAATAGTTGACCAAATTTAGCATAGAGTAGCTGTCATTTTCTTCTGAATAGTTTGAAAGGGTTATAATTGGGGAAGGGTGAGAGGAAACATACTTTATGTTTCATGTGAAAAAACAAGATAAGATTGTGCTACATTTCTAAGCATTAAAAAAAACCTTTGATGCTTTCCTGAGCTGCAATGTACTAAAATGGATAGAAATAAAAAGGCATGGGCTCGAATATTGCTTCTAATGCTGACTGTAACTTTCTGTGCCAGTTCGGAAACTTCTCAGTATCCCAAGCAACTTTAAAGAAAATAAGTTTCAAAACAATTGCTGGTTTGTAGACTTCCTCAAAGTACTTTATAACAATCAGATTACAGATCTAGAGCCAAACAAATAAACAAAAATTGATTGTTAGCCACTCGTTTTGTTATCAAAACATTTATTGATTTCAATTTAACAAACCCTGTTAAGTACCTACTATTCCAAAGCACAGTGATAGATAATGAAAGAAAGGGAAAGAAGACCCTTCTCCTCTTTAGAACACACTTTTCTCTAGGGATGGAAGTGTGTGTGTGTGTGTGTGTGTGTGTGTGTGTGTGTGTGTGTGTGTATGTAGATAAGCTAAAGTTTCTTGTTGATTGTCCTTCATTCTTGAAAAGGACTGTGAAATCAGGAAGGTGATGCCATGACTTGCAGTGAATTGGATTTAAGTGAGGGAGGGCTGTGCAAAGTCACCAGCCTTATTCTCTCCTCTGGAGTCATCTGGGCCTAAGGCAAGATATATGGCTCTGGATGATGTAGATAAGTAAGAAGAAGGTAAATGAGGCCAAAGAGAAAACTAACAACTGGGATCCTGAACAGTTTGACTGGAATTTGGTTCCTTTAAGGAAAACAAGGACACTGTAAGAAGGAAAAAAGAGGGAAAGGTATTATAGGCATAGTGAACGTGTAAAGGTATGAAAATGACACAGAAATAGGAAACAAAATACCAAATTCATGTAACAACTAGTGGATCAGTCTAGATGGAGGGCTTGTAGGGGAATGAAAAGTGATGTAGGTTAGAGTCAAGTTGTGGAAACCTTCAAATACCAGGTAGAGCAGGTTATGTGATGTCATAGTTCTAATTAAGGCAAGTGATTTAATAAGGGGAGACTGAGGAAAAGAGAGACAAATTAGCCTCCCTATATTAGTCCAAGTGAAAGGTGGTGAGATCCACATCTAGGGTGGTGGATGGAGAAAAGCAAACAGATATAACAAGCAATTGACTAGAAAAGATCCCGCAGTCAATTGATATAGCGGAAAATGGAAGGATGAAAGAATCAAAGATGATTCCAAAGTTGCAGACTTCAGTGACTTAGAAGACAATGGCTGCTAGGTTATAGAATGGATAGAGTGCTATACCCGAAGTCAGAAAGATCTGAGCTCCAATATGACCAGACTTTTACTAGTTGTGTAAACCTAGGCAAGTCACTTAACATCTGTTTGTTTCAGTTTCCTTGCGTATAAAATGAAGATAATGACAACGCCTAACTCCCAGTGTTGTAGTGAGGATAAAATTAGACAATATTTGTAAGTGATTTGAAACCTTAGAACATGACATAAATATCATTTATCATCATCATCATCATGGCGTCCTCAACAGATCTATAAGAGAAGGAAGTTTGGAAGAAGAACAATGAGATAATTGTGTGGGAAGCCAATAGGATCTGCTCCTCCTCTCCCATTTGTCAGTTGTGATTTCTCCCTTCAGGATTATAGGTGACCTTGAAGGTGGTTTTCTAATGCTATAGCCCATGGGCTACAGTATCCTTTCCCCCATAGTCATCAGTTGGTATCAATTAGCCAGACTTAATTAGCTTTTTAAAAGATCTGTTTACTAAGGTGATAGAATATACACAGTTGGTACAAATCACCTCTCCAAAATTCAGCAATATGTTTTTCCATAAATAATGGAGAGTCCTAGGAAATATGGCCTCAGTTTTAGAAAGCACAAGTGACAAAAACAATTCCTGGTTGCTAGAAGTTCTTTCTTTCCATTCATGTATTTCTCATGAAATTCCCTTTAGGCTTAGTGCGTCTTCCACTTCTGGGCCCCTGGTGGAGTCTCAATGCTACCTTTCCTCAGTATATCTAGTTTGTCCCTGATCCCTGATATTCTAAGGACATTTATAAGACATGGAAAAAAGTCCAAATCTTCTAAGTTTGCAGCCAGTCTCAAGGCTCTTCCACTCCCCAAAACGATTCTTCTCAGAATCTTGACTGGGATGTTTTCCTCCTCTCCTTTCTTATTCACTTGAATTTTGATTTCCAGATTGACTTGCTATTTTATGTAAAGATCCACAGAGCAAAATCAATTCTCTTCAACCATCCTGTGCATATATTCTGTGCAAAATCATTCCATTTCATCCAATGACTTTCAGGAATTTCTAAACTGATCAAAGACTTTTTATTCTTAGTCTAAGGCCTTTGATGGATTCATTGGATTTTCAAAATGGATTTTCTTTTTTATAATTAATTTGTTTTCAGTTTTCAACAATCACTTCCATAAGTTTTAAATTTTCTCCCCTTCCCTCCCCAAGATGGCATGCAGTCTTATATGGGTTCTTCACATACATTCTAGTTCACACCTCTCATTGATTGGCTCCATGAAAGTGTTCACACAGGAATGTAGAGACTTATCAAATACTTCAAAGTGGAACATTGATTGGGTGATTGGTTTAATAAATCCCATCATTCTTACATAGAGAAAAAGAAGGAGGCCCAAGACTTTAAGGGAAATCTGTGACCAGGGAGCAGGAAATGGGTGACAGTTGATGAGGAAACTGAGCAGAGGCAGTCACACAGGTATGAGGAAAACTATGAGAAAGCAGTGTCATTAACACAAAAAGGAAGAAATGTGGTTCCCAAGGGAAGGGAAGGGAACAAGCATTTATATCTTGCCTACTATGTTCTAGGCACTGTGCTAAGTACTTTATAAATATCTCATCTAATCCTCATGACACTCTTTTGAAGTAGCTACTGTTATTGCCCTCATCTTACAGATGAGGAAATGGAAGCAAACAGAGGTTAAATCACTTGCCTAGGGTCACATAAGTAGTGAGTACCTGAACCTGTATTTGTACTCAGGTCTTCCTGACTCAGTAATAGCATTCTGTCCACTGTGTCATTTAGCTGCCCCTTTGGTCAATAGTAGCCAAAGGTACAGAGAAATCAAGTACAAAGAAGATTGTGAAAAGGCTATTGGATCGGCAGTTAAAGCACCATTGGTAACTTTGGAAAGAGTAGATTCAGTCAGTGATGGCAACATAAAACTGTATATCATTGGAGTTGAGAAATGAGTAAATGGAAGTAGAGTCTACTACATTTTCTAGGATTTGGGCCATGAAAATAAAGAATAAACTAGACAGATCTTGAAGTGATAGCAAGATTCAATGAAGGCTTTTTATTTTTAAGAGTAAGAGAGATCTGATTTTTATATGGTGAGAAAGGGTAGAGAAAGAAGAAAAACCAAAGATCAGAGAAAGAGGCCATCTCTGTGATGAGACTGAAGGGATGGGATCAGAGATTATTCCATATTTACCAAATCATTTTGTATTTTATTCCATATGTACCAATTGGTACCAAGAGGATTATCTCTTTCTCAGAGACTGAAACAGAGGAGAAGAGGATAGTGGGTGGTAGAATTAGGGAGAACTCATAGCTAATGTTCTCCAATCTCTGAGTCAAATAGTAAAAGCAAACAAAAATAATTATCCCTTGAAAGGCTCCAAAAAAAGTGCCATCAGGAAGTTGACAAAAGAAAAGATTCTGAATATCCATAGTGCTGACTGTAGCTAAATTAATCAGGGAACAAAAAAATGATTGCCCTGCAACAATCGGAGTCTATTTGGTCAACATCATTTGATAGGAGCACTAACTTAGCACCATTTTATGACTTCCTCCAAGGGGTAATTGTTAACATGGGGAAAGATTTGGGATTTGACTCTACAGGATAAGGAGATAAGGACTCAAGAAGGAATGACAGTATATTTGGCTAATTGATATTAATTAATAATCATTTACTATATGTTTACTATAGTATATAATTGACCTTGTATAATATGAGTATAGTATAGCACAGTATGGTATGGTATGGTATGATATGATACGATATAGTATGATATGGTATCATATGATATGGTATGGTATGGTATAGTATAGAGTTGATCTAAGCACAGGATATAAATGTTGAAAATGAAGTGGACGTTATTCCTTCCTGGGCCCTTAGGTTGAAAAATATCTGTTAAGTTGCTGGGCAGGGTTGGATAACCTGCCTAGCAACAGGCCTTTGTTGGGCCCCTGTCAAAACCTTATTCCCCCTCCCCTGGGTTGTGAAATATCTGTTGAGTTGCTAACAGCCGTTTTTCTGTTGAGTCCCCTTGCATGGCAACAACTTGTGCTCCTCTGCCAGAACTGTTCCTGTTAGACCCCTTTGCCAGGTGGCTACCCTCTGCTGGACAGCCCCAGTTCCTGACAACCACTTTTTGTTAGGTGAAAACCATTCTCTGATTGGGTCCCTTTCCTGGCACCTATTTTCTGATGGGGTCCCTTGCCTAGCAGCACCTGGACAACCACTTTCTGTTTGGGGACTCTTGCCTAGCAGTAAGCCCCCCTGCCCTGTCAGGACTATGATTGTTGTAGAAACCGCAAGGCTGTACCAAGAAGCGCCAAAATGCTTAAAATGCACACATCCACCTTAGTTCGGGGCTGTCTCCTCTGGGTTTCTCCATGAGGCAGCCTCCAGCCTGGCTAATAAAGATGCTCTTGAAATTCCTAATTGACTCTTGCCTGTGAATTACTCACTCCATCCATTTCAGAAAAGAGTAAATGGGAGCTAGTGTAGGTATAATAAACTGGGAGAACAGGGAGCAGTAGAAGAACTGAAAGATGAGGAATAAGTTTGAGACAAATAAGACAGTGGGAAAAATGAAAGGATGTTGAGTTTATGCTCAAAGAGGGGAATTTCATCATGAGATTGTAAGTTTTTTGAGGACAGGAATGATTCCTTATTTATGGTGGTATACCACAGCTCTTTGTTTACTCACCCAAACCTGACTGCACTGACAAGTCAGATCCCCAGGGGGCATCTTACTTCTCCACTCACTTTCTAGATGTAATGCCAAGGGGTTAAGGATAGTTTCTCTAGTACTATAGCTCGCAAGCTCACCCCCATCAGTTTGCCCCAATATGATTATTTATTAATATCAATTAGTCAATAAGACAACTTTTTGTTAAGAGTAATTACTGATTCCAAATCCAGAAAAAGAACTATGGAATTGGATTGCAGAATGAACTAGACCATTTTCTTTTGTGTTATGTTTTGTTTTGTTTTGCTTTTATGGTGTCTCCCATTCATTTTAATTCTTCTATTCAAAATGACTAGGGTAAAATTGTATTTAAAAGGAATGCATGTGTAGAATCTATATAAGATTGCAAACTATCTCAGGGAGATTGTATGGAGACAGGGGAAAGGAGAGGGAGGGAGGGGAAAAATCTAAGATATATGGAAGTGATTATAGAACACTGAAAACAAATAAAATAATTATTAAAGAAAAAAGAGTGATTACTGAGATGGTACAGTAAGAATAATTAGTACAACCCACTCCCACCCCACCAAGTCTGTGAAATACACCTTCACAAATATATAGATTCCAGAGGAAAATAGACTCAACTTACATTGCTCATGTAACAAAGTGGTGTTCTCACAATTCCTGATTATTAGACATTATTTTCATCTGAGTACTAATATTCACCTTCAATATAATATCACTTTCTCCTTGGCTTCTTGTAGAGTTCCAAAGTTCTTTTTCCTTAGTGTTTCTATTTCCCTCTAGTTCCTAATGAACACACTGCATACAGCTATTCTGGGGACACTGCAAAAAAACCTATGGTAAATCCAAAATCTTCCTATCTTCTGAGGTTCAAAAAGTCTTCCTCTAAGGAGTAGCAGGGAATAGAGTTTCTTTTTCTCTCCACAGTCTAAGTGATACTCTTCAGTATAGAACTAACCTTTGCTCTAGGCCAAGTAGCCACCAAAATGAAAACATCTGAACTGGCTAGCTGTGTTTCATATAAACCACACAGTCCTGAGTTTCTTCACTAAATCCCAATATACTGCCTGTATAGCATTTTGTTTCACCCACTGGCTTTCACTCCTTCCAAACTGATTTAGGACTGTTTAAACCTATTTTAAATATCTCTTGACTATGATTCAGGAGACGTGTTCTCACCTGATTAAGGTAGTTACTCTGAATGGAGTGATTTGATTGATTCAGTTAACCCCATGTTTACATTACTATCTTTTTTGCTGAATGCAGGAAATACTTTATAAAAGATTGCAAAATGAATGATAAGTAATCCAAATTTGTCTGATTGCATATTGTATGAGAAAAAAAAAGAAATTTCAGGTAGTTTTAAACCATGCTATCAATACTATGAAACCAACAAACTCATGTTCCTATTAGACACTAGTAGAGTTTAATCTTCATTCCTTCTATTATCAGTTGAAAAAAACTTCCTAAAGTTAAAATAGTTTTTTGCAAGTTACACTGAGTTTTGGGACACCTTTTATTAGCCTCTGTGACAACAAACTGAGAAGTGAAAGAGCCCTAAAGACCTCTACAGAAGTTCCCTAAAGCCACAGGGGAGTCCTGGTAATTGAAATCATTCATGCAATTTCCTCCAAAAACACAAGTAAGGACCAGGAACTGTGGATGAATACAGCCAATCAAAGCTTGCTACTGACTCCAGTTAGTTAATAGGGTGTCAGGCAGTTCCCATTTTCATAAGACACCAAGTTCTGCAAAAAGAAATGGAATAAGCATGAAAGATTTCCAAGATTCAAATCCCTTGGACTCAAAGTTCCTTATTTCAGAAAACAAAGTTAAATGTGGGTCAGATGGCTGGCGGTGGAGAGGGTAAAGGAGAGGATCATTCATCACAGAATTGGATGCTGTACAGTGGAAGTTGCTACAATCCACAACAGTCAGCCAAGTTCTCTCCAAACCCTACCCCCTACTCCCCAAGCCCCTGGGGAAACCCTGAAAAGGAAGGTCAAAACTTCTGATCCTACTCCCTTTTGTCTAGAGATCACCAAGAGGCAGTTACATGTCTTTGGGGAGCAGCACAGCAAGCCACAAGACACAAATTGATTTTTCCCAATTTCTTCTAAAAGCATTTTAAGAAGATACTCTTGTGGCAAAATCAAAGGAAACTTGATAAGCATGACATGTATTTAGAATATCTTTCCTTCAATGACTCCAGTGAGTGGTTTATAAATAAAAGCTCATTCACTTAGACCAGCATTTTCCAAATTGTATTCCATGTGATCTGAAAAGGGACTACATAAGAAAATGCCAAGCTAGCAATTTTTGGCTCTGAAATGTTAAATAGAAAGTTAAACATCAAAAATACTTGTGTATGACAAAAACTTGGTAAAAATAAAATAGGCAGAATGTTCTCTATTTTGCTCCAAATTTTTCCCAATCCACATTGTTTTGGGGGTATTCTACATTGTTTGTCTCCTCCTAATCAGTGCTTATTGCTTCCAACAATGTATTTCAACCTCCCAAATCTTCTATAACCAGATTTATTTGGGGAAACCCCATCATAAAATTAATCTTTTATGAAATAGACAGCAAGGTCATTTTCACTGCTTTGATAATGAGGGCACAGAAACTCACTTAAAAGAGGGTGGGGCAAGGAATCATGCCCCTTTGAACATCTCACTATTGCATGAATTTTTCCTATGCTTTCTTTTGTACTGAATGAATTTTTCCCACTTGTGTCTGATCTGCATTTCATTTCAAAAAGACACATTTGGGAAACCTACATGTTTTCAGCTAGCTGTATGATCTTGGGAAAATTCTTTAATTTCTCTGAGCCTCAGTTATGATCACTTTAAAAAGAGGGAACAAAACTAGATTTCCCCAAGGTGTCTTTCAGCCATAATTCTATGATCTAATGACCTTCTCTTTGATACGTCAGTACTTCTTTTTACTTCCTACTTGATGTGACACAGTAAGTCACCAAACTATTCAATAAATCCTCATCAATAATCCATGATCAGACTCATGTTAGACTTACCCCTACTGAAGAATACTCAATAGCCTGGCTTTGCAGGTCTTCCAAGACCTTTTCACCTTCCCTTTCATTAATCTTCTCCACAAATCCTCTTCCCTGATACTTCTGTTCCCCATTCCCACGGTGCACTATTCCCCATGCTGTGCAACACACCTGGCATGCTATCTTCCAACTTCCATACCAATATATCACCTCATGTTCTCCCAGGCCAGCACTTGAACTCTCTCCTCCATGAAACGTTCTCTGACTCCTTGAACTAAGAGCAATACCGTAAAGTTCTCCACTGCTATAACAATTATCACTCATTTAACATTGATCTTATATATAGTGATTTAACTTTATACACATGACTCATAGGATCATGTAATCACAGAATTTTAGTTGAAAGGGACCTCAGAACATCCACTGCAATATTTTATTTTACAATTGAGGAAACTGAGGCTCAGATAGATTAAATGATGGCCAAAGTAATATGGGTCTACTTCTTTTCTCAATCATGTCTCTTCTTTAAAATTCATATTCTCTCTAGTACATTTAGTGCAAGCACAATAATGTATTGGGGATTCAATAGTGTAGTCATAGCGTATATGAGGTTGGGCACCTGCTGTGGTCTACCATCATTACAAATAAATAGACAGTGGTATAGTGGATTTGGCATAGAAAATATGGGCTCAAATCCCAGCTCTGTTCATGACTGCCTGTAGAACTTTGGACAATTTACTTCCTCCTTTTGGACTTCAGATTATTTACCTTTCAGCTAGTACTAATTCAGCTCTAAAATCCCTCCTAACTCATTGCTCTGAGTAAATGATTGGGTATTTTCCTGAGTTAAATTGTTCTTAGTTCATTATCTCCTACTACAAGTTGTTGTTTTTGTTATTCAGTCATGCCCGACTCTTCATCTGGGGTTTTCTTGGCAAAGATACTGGAGTGGTTTGACATTTTCTTTTTCAGTTCATTTTACAGATAAGGAAACTGAGATAAATAAGGTTAAGTGACTTGTTCAGGGTCACATAGCTAGTAAGTGAGTAATTAGCTTATTACTGTTAGGAAATCACACAACTAGTCAGATTTGAATTCAGGAACATAAGTCTTCCTCACTAGGCCCAGTATTCTAATTCACTATACCACTTAACACACTTATATATAGCAGTTCAACCCCTCCCTCATAAGTTTCATCAGATATTCTAACAGCAGCTAGATGGTGCACAGGATAGAACAATAGATCTGAGGTTAGGAAGACCTGAATTCAAATGTGACCTCAGACACAGTATCTTTGTTGCTCAATCTTTAGGGAAGTCACTTTATCTCTGTCTGGCTCAGTTTCCTCACTATAAAATGAAGACAGTGATAGCCCCTACCTTCTAGAGAGAATCAAATGGGATATTTGTAAATAGTACAGTGTCGGACACATACAGGGCACTTAAGAAATCTTGTTCCCCCCTTCCTAATTATCACTATCTTCATGCCCACCCTCCCCTCTTCACCAGTCAAATAAGTAATGGAGAATATTGTTGTTTGTTTGCTGTTTTTTTCCTCCGTGCCTGTTGCCAGAATATTGATGAAGACTGCATTTTATCGGTTGAACAATCATCCCAGTGGGGATGAGTTTCTTTTCTCTGTTCTGTAGAGATAGCAGTCCACTACAGGCACTAAGTGCTGTGACTATTATAGCAATAGAAGGTCTTTATATTTTTACAACAAAATTAAGAAGCATCAGACAACTTTAAATGATATCACATGGAAAGAAAAACAGGAACAAACATAAGAAGCTACTGTAATGCTCTTTTTTAGACTTCTCCTTGGAGTCCAGTAAGTCTATAAACTTGCCCATGTGCATAGCCTATAGGGGATCCCTTTAATCCCATACTTGGACTGTTCACTTTGATTTTAAATCTATCCCTCCCATTTGCAGCCTTGTAATAAGCTAGATGCATCTTACATAAGGGAAACTTTAAAAAAAGATGTGCCCATTCAGCCAACTGCAAGGACACCAAAGACTATTAATCATTCCATTGCTTCACTATATTTTTAGTCTTATTTTCTCTACTGGATTGCAACTTCAGCATACAGTTAATTATTTTATGGCAGGATAGGCACAAGATTTCAGAGTTCTAAGGAGTCATTAAACAAAGGTCATTCAGGTTACACTATCTTATATGCTAAGGATTGTCTAAGACTGAGAATCAACACACATTTTGGCTTTCAGAGTGTCTGGTAATCCACTCTGGGACCAGAACTTTAAGAGAATCAATGGCTCAGAGTTCATGCTATCAAATTTACTCTAGGGGAACCAAATTGAGTGTCCTTACTATAAAATATGAAATCTTTTTTTGGCTTGCAAACCCTCCACAGTTTGGCTCCAGTACTATTTTATCATGTCCATTGCACATGAATCTCCTTGTATTATAGAATTAAGCCAGATTAGCCTACCTGCTCTTCCTGGTATACTACATTCCAACTACCACTTCTGTACATTTGCACATGCTATCTACTATGTCTAAACTAAAATACTTCCCTCAATCTTTTAAAATCACTACTTCCCATCAAAGTTTTAGTACCACCTTTTGCCTAAGACCTAGTATCCCCAAATACTTTGTATATAATATGCATTTACTTATTTATATAAATGTTTCCTGCAAAAGAAGGGAAGTTCTTTGAGTGCAGTAATTATTTTGTTTTCTTTTTCTATTTCCATCCCTATCATTTAGTACATTGATTGCTATAATTAGTATTTAATAGACAAATGAAGGAAAGAATACAAAAATCAAGTATAAAGTGTTTCTAATAGTTCTAATGCTATAGATGTCCTTGAAGCCAGTAGCCCATGTCTCCAAAAGAGCACTCTGGCTGCCCACAAAAGTTTTATTGCCTTCTCCAATCACCACATGTCCTGAAGGAGCATGTGTTTGTCCTCCATTGCCAAAGAAGACAAATGATGACATGACTTGCACTTGACTTTGTTTTGAGTGAGGAGTGAGGGGGGGCTGTGCAGGTCACCAGTTTCACTTCTCCTCCAAAGCCACCTGAATGCAGTGACCAGATATTCAACAGGATGACTGGAGATGACTCAGGATGAGGCAATTGGGGTTAGGTGACTTGCCCAAGATCACACAGATAGTGAGTGTCAAGTGTCTGAGGTAAGATCTGAACTCAGGTCCTCCTGATGCCTGCACTGGTACTCTATCCACTGCACCACCTAGCTGCTCTGAAGGATGAGTAAGATTTAGAAGGAACATGGATATAGGGAATACCTAGGGGGTTTGATTTAATGAGAGAGAAATGTGAACTCTAGCATAATTTGTGCTTATGCAATCATTTCATACACAGCTCTCCTCTCAATGTTCCACTTTGGCTCCCCATACAAACAAGAAGAAAAAACTAGTCATTCCCGTAGAAGGAATTCCTTTTCTCACACATCTAAAATAAAGAGTGTTCACCCTGATGTACTTAGATATACAACCTAATCACATATTAGCCCTCTTGGAGAGAAACTAAATATTATGACTATACAAAGTGACTTTATATTTAATGTTCAATTAGTGAAACAAATCTGTTCCATGTACATACACTATTGGGGCATCCATTGTTGGGCTGGAACAGGGTGAAAAGAAATATTCCTATCTAACAGAATCAGTTGTTGTTATCTGTTTATTTTAAAGTCCACCATTTTTTTTTCTTGCTGCATGTTTTTAATAGCAAGTCTTCTGTTTTCTCAGGCATCTGAGGCAAATGCAAGATTCTTCTGTTATTGGTAACCCCTACATGAACTCATTGATCAATGGCTAAAAACAAAAGGCTCCAAACAACATATGTTGCTAAAAAAGCCCTAGGGTAGGAAGCATAATTTTGATTTAATAGCAGCAGAGTCTAGGCAATGTGCTACTATCCTTATGATCTCACAAGAGTGTGACTGAACTGGACAGTATTTTCAGCTGTGATGGAACTAGTTTTATTTTCAGTGCACCAAGAAATGAGGAACAAATTTTAAGAAAAATCAGCAGGGGTGGTAAAAAAGTATGAAAAAATATGATGAATTCCTGATTATCTACAATCACTGGAAAAAAAAAAGGAATTTCAGACAGCAAGCCAACCTCTGGACCTTTGAGGAAAACATACACCCTCTTTTATAAACAAAGCAATACTTAGATGTTGATGGAAATATTCACAAAAATAATCAAAATGGTCATGGGTATCATAATGTAGCCCAGTTCATATAAGCAAATTTTAATATGAATATATTTTAATTTAGGGGCAAATTTATTCATTTATTTAGTTGAAGACTGTAACATTGTCAGCATAGTGACTGACCATGGATATTTCTGCCTTAAAAGCACTGAGAATTGATTTCAAATCACTTGAAATGAAACGAAATGAGTACTACATCAACCAAGGATTTGTGTAGGATCAAAGGATCATTAAATAATAAGGCAGGAAGGGTCCTTAGAGATCATCCATTCAACCTGTTCATTTTGTAGATGAACCACAGAGGCACAGAGAAGTATAGTAAGTCACTCAAAACCACGAAATTAGCTTTCAGGAAGAACATAAACAACTTGTGGTTCTATGTTTTGGTCAGATCACATTTGAAGAAATATGTTCCATTCTGCTGCAACAGTTTATGGAGGATATCTGATAATTTGGAAAGTTTCTAGAAGAGAATGAAAGGTATTTTTGTTATTTAGTGGTATTTCAATCATGACCAGCTCTTTGTGATCTCATATAGGGTTTTCTTGGCAAAGATACTGGAGTGGTTTGCCATGTCCTTCTCCAGCTCATTTTACAGATGAGAAAACCAAGGTAAACAGGGTTAAGTAATTTGCCCATAGTCTCACAGCTTGTAATGTGGCTGACGCAACATTTGAACTCAGGTCTTCCTGACTGCAGGCCCAGAACTCAATTCATTGTGTCACCTAGCTGCCCTGAAAGGGTACTGTGAGAAATACTCAATTCATGATGTGTGAAAACCAGGTAAAACAATGAAAAAAAACTAAAACTTGGAGAAAACTTATGAGAATATGATCATTGGCTTTTAGTGTTTTAAAGGGTTTGACCTAAAAGAAGGATTTGGCTAGTTCTGTTTGGCCCCATAAGTGAGACCTAAAGGTAAAGGATACTGGTTTCAAAGAGGTAGATTTGTTGTAAAATAAAAGTAAAAACTTCTTAACAATTGGAACTCTCTAAGAGTGGAATGAACTGCCTTAGGAGGTTTTGGTTTCCCTTTCGTTAAGAGTATTTAGGCAAAGATTTGATGACCATTTGTCTAATACATTGGAAATGGGGTAATTTTCTCAATGTATATATAATATATAACATATATTTACACATATATATGTAAACACATTAGTACTTGTGTGTGTGTGTGTGTGTGTGTGTTGCCAAAGAAGTCTCTTCCGTTTTAGAAATTCTCTAATTATTTAAGTAGCAGAGCCAGGATTATTTGTAAGCTAAAAAGAGGTTTCAGGACAATAGGAAACCACAAAATAAAACTAAAGTAAAAGTTTATATTTCATTATTTATATGTTATAAAAATCTTTTAAAAATTAAAAATTTCAACAGTAGTGACATAGGTCTGCCATTTTATGAGTGGCATTATGCCACCTTGGAAAAAATGGAAAGAAAAATGAATCAAACTGCAAAATTGAGCCATCCTCAACAACCCTCATGGGATAAGAAAACAGGAAGACTGACTTGAAGAAGAGTTGTCTTGACATGCCTGACCAGAACAGATGGGCCAGTAGTAGAGTGACAGCACAAAGCGAAAGCAGAGTAAGCAGAAACCCTGCCAGACTTAGAGTTCTCCATTTTAAGGACTGACTACACTTTTCAGGCTTCCAAGCTGATAGCCACCCAGCAGGATAGAATTCCCATCAAGGCTTTCCAGCCGGTATTATGTTTTGGCTAAGTTCTCTGTCCAACATTATGGTTCAAAACTCATAAGCAAGCTGTGCCATGCCCTGAACCAGCAATAAGAAAAGCATTACCATTGTTAGAAACTCATCTAAAAAGACAGGTACCATTTGGGAAAAGATAAAAAAATGTCATGAAGACCATATCATTTACTGGTATCAGACAAGAGAACAATTTTTTTGGCCCCAAATGGAATTCTCTCTCTTCTATCTTCCTAACTTGGGACATGAATCATAAGTGGATTGCAATGCAACCTGTTCTGAGGCCCTACTCATTCTGAAGTGTGTGTGTGTGTGTGTATTCATTCCTCACACTCCTGAGTGTGAAGCCACCTGGATACACAAATTACTGTTGGCAATTGGCACTATTTTCCTCACTGAAAGCCAACTTCTTGACAAAGGACTGTCATGGGTTGTTTTCATTATCAGAGGCTTTACTGTTCATTGAAGCCCTGACAGAAAGAAGAAAAAGTAAATAGGTTTTAGTACATTTGGTAACTCACACTTCTTACTCATTTTTATTTCCATTCAAAGATGGCAACTCCATTATTATGTGAATTTTTATATCACCAGTTCATGGTTTAGAAAGCATCTTCTTAATTCATAATGGTATGATTTTTTTAATTAGTCCTATGACTTTCTCATCTTTTTTTAAAGTTGCATCTGGAAAATAAATAGATGTTCATTTTGTCTTCATTTCTTTTCCACAGTTCCAAAAACAGTACTTTGTGGTAGTATTACAAGATATTATTAGTTCAATGGCAATATGTAATTTAACTTGTTAAGCTCTTTAAAACAATCTGTTCCTCTTAGAATCAATTAAGTTCAGTAAGCATTTATTAAACACTTATATGCCAACAACTAAAGTTCCAGTCATTATATTTTAAGTATTGGAGATCCTAAGACTAAAAATGAAATTATCTCATGAAGCCACCAACTTAATGAAATTTGTCTCATCTCAAACTCAGGAGTGCAAAAACTGATCTAAATGAACAGACCTGGAAAAAGTAAGACTCAAAGTTGTGATAGGTTACCTAATTTGATCAATATTAACACACTCAAAGGCATAATTAGGGTGACATTACTATAGAAGAGATGAAAGCTTAGCATTCAGAAGGCACTGATAATACTTAAGAGTTCTCAGAATTGAAACAGCTAAGCTTAACAGCTTGCTAACAAGAACATTCATTAGAACCAGGAGCTCCTGGATTGGTACTAGGTAGCTATATATACTTCCTTTCCACCCTGCTTCCCTTCCAGCCACCAGTCCTTCATAGTCAAAAAGACCTTAATTCAAATCCAACTTCAGACACCTGCTACCTGGGTTACCCTGAGTATGCTACTAAAACTCTGCCCCAGTTTTCTCAACTGTAAAATGGGCGTAACAATAGCCCTTACCCCAGAGGGTTGTGGGAATCAAATGAAAAAATATTTGTAGAGTTTTTAGCATAGAGTAGGCATTTGATAAGTGATTCTGCTTTTCCCTTTCCTTCCTCCCTGACTGCTCCATCCACCTCCCACCCCACCTCTCATTCTTCTCCTACATTTGAGGGTATATTTCATTCCATCTGCTCTAGAAGCATGTTGTACTCTTTGCCCCAGGCACAAAAAGTCACTGTTCAAAAGGTACAAAAAGCAGAACTGCTTTGACTCTTAACATAATATCTATGTTACCATTTTATTATGGAGATTGTTAAATAACATGCCATAAAATAAATCATGTTGCTCACTGACACAAACTGAGAAAGCAAATTGGCATGCCAAGATCATACCAAATAAAGACCTTTTTTGATTAAAAACACTGAATAAAAGCTCCCTAAAGACCCCTCCCGAACTTTTATATGGAGTCCAGAAAAATTAGCCTACTCTTAGGGAATTCAAACAAATTGTAAAAACAAAACTAGTAGTTTTCCTAACCACTATTTTTGCCACCATTTCTCTGGCCTGGGAGAAGACGTCATTATCAATTTTGGAGGGGATTTCTTGTCAGCTGACCTTTGATTATGGCTAATGATCTTCAGCTACTCAGCTGCTTCCTCTCCCACTTAGGTACCTCTTTCTGAACTTCTGTCTGTTTGATTTCACATCCTCTCAAGAAAAAATGCATTTTATAAACATGCCTGCTACTCCACCACACACACCAAGACTCCATTGAGGGTGAATGCCCTGGGGAATGTAGCACAAGCAAAGTCATCTGGTATGAGATACCTCTAAGGTCAAATAAGATAAAACTAAAGCTGAAGTTCCACTGCTTTTAGGAGATTAAACTTGTATTCTTTCCTGTCATAATTGCATCCATGTTTCATGGTAGTAAATGCACATGGCATCAAACTAACAGAAGGAAATATCGATGAATGAGACTGGATTTCCAAAAGAAAATGACAAATATTGAAAACAATAACTAAATATCCTGCTTCCTGTATGCCCCCTGGAAGTATCAAATTCGTAACAGCACTAACAAGAGAAATGCTTACTTGCAAAGCACACATAAAAATCACTTATAACTAGAAAGCAAATTCATGCTGCCTTTCCCTAATTAAGGAAATAGCCACAGTGGGATCTCTTAATCCCACCTGCTTCACAGTCTTCCTAAATTGAGCAGACAAGGACTGATTTCTTTCTCTTACTGTCTTTAGCCTGGCCTCAGAACTTCCATGGCTTAAACCCTTTCTTTTGCAATATTTGCCAGAGTGCCATAATTTCCCAACTTCCTTTAAGCTGGAGAAAATACCAATTCTCATACTGTTTTAATGAGCATTGGTTGAATGACTTCTTACTAGCCCCTAAGTCATCCACCATACTGTATGTTTGTTTTAGTTTTGTGAAGAAGTCAACCAGTAATTCCATTCAAACTAAGAAGTATAACAATAGGGAAGACCGACAGTTAGACTGGAGCAAAGTTTCCTTGTGGGGATATACAGAAACCACTATCAACTCGTAACTCTGTTGGTAGTCAGAGCAGTTCACTTCAAGTACTGGACCAGAGACATAGAAAGCCGTATTATCCTGGACTTCAGATTCCAGATTAATGGGGATATAATAGGCCTGGTAAATAGACAATGAAGAATTCATAAAGAAGTCAGGGTTACCTCATCAAGAGCTATATGACTCAAAGGACTCCCTTGTGGAGAATTAATTTTTCTTAAAAAAAATTCTCAGCTAGAAAAAGTACCAACAGTGTTACTGTTTCATTTTGTCTTGCTTTCACTGAAGCTAGTCCCCTGAGGTGTAGGAGTGTACTCCTAAATGTGGCACTGAGCATGGGTTTTTATCACTTTTTTCCATATGGAAATGTCCTTACATGGTTTGTGGCAGGGCAACAGAAAAAAGAGAGTTACACAGATCTTCTCTGTCTTTGGAGTGGGTGGAAATGGGCATAGAAAGGAACCAGGAGCTGAGGGAAAGGAATTCCAAGGAAACAGAAACTTAAACAGAAAAATTTAACTCAAGATTTAAATATAAACACATTACATTTAATGTGTAAGTACTGAAAAGAGTTTAATGGAAAAGGTTGACCTTTCAAGCTGACTTCACAGAACTGTGACAAAAACTGCTGTATACTTCAGGTAATTCATATGATACTGGAAGAAAGAACCTATAAAGTATGCCCAAAGATTACTTAACCTTGGGGAAGAAAATCAAAATATTAGGGGAACATATTATGATATTTCTTTTGCTGACCATTAAAAACAAGGGATCTATAAGGGGAAGTAAATAGTTGGATTAAAAATAATTGATTTCTGAGAATGGAGTTCAAACTTAAAATATAGGGGTAACAGAACCTTGATCAGGAATAGAGTGTGCTTACAAACACTAGTAAAATTGCAGAAGGAACAAAGAAGAATTTTCATATATATTCACCAATATGAATATTGCAGACCTCAGAGAACACTATATTCAAAAAAGGATACAGAATCAAATGATTGTATACATACAAATATACACACATATATTACATACATGTAAGATATGTATGTACCTACATAATACATATAACTCCAAAGTTTAATCAACAAACAAGAAGTACTAGTGGTCTTTAAACAACGAAGCAAGTTGGACTTCAAAAGCACCACTGAGACTTAGTTTTATGAATTCATGATTAGAATGCATACCTTATTCAAAACAAAGAGAAAGGCTAAAACGGGACAGTTTTTTACATTAAGAGGGTTTATACATTTGAGGATATCTGGGAGGCAGAAAGGAGAAGCATGGTGGGGAATATCCAGGAGTCCAAAGTCACACAATGGAAAGAAAATTTCACTTGGAGTCCCAGGATATGATTTGAATCATTAAGCCTCCTAGCCATATGACTTACTACTTGTGTTCTGAACAAACCCTTTAACCACTTTAGCATTGCTTGCTCATTATTAAAATTAGGGTGATGTATCCCTAATATATTCTATGATTCTATAATCTATTGAAGTGAAAAACAATTGGTATTGAGAATACTATAGAATACTTGGATTGTAAAGAAAAT
>CM053770.1:392622924-392638050 GCA_028658325.1 Potorous gilbertii | reverse complement strand
TTTTCTGGGCATTTTCCCAGCCAGTTACTTGACTTCTGAGAGTCCTCTCCACCCCTGGCCTAGGTCTACCCAGCTAGTGCTTGGGGTCTGAGATTCAAATGCTGCTCCTTTGCCTCAGGGCTTTTGGCAGCAGGCCTGGCTGCTATTCAGGGTAAGATTAAATCAGGTTCTCAGGTGGGGGCATGGCTGCCTCCCAGGCTCAGTTCCCTCAGGGGGTTTATGCAGAGACCTTTTGTAATGGAGCTGCTGCTAAGCTCCTACCTGCTCTGGGAGCCTCTGGCCACCGCTGCTGCTGCCTCCCGAGGGGGTCCAAGTCCCGGAGACACCCCACTCCCCTCTCAGCCTGTCTCTCTCACTGACCTGTGCATCTGTGGGTGGAGGGACCTTCGTGGCCACTGGACATTCTGTCCCTGAAGCCTGCTTGGATCTGCTTGCTCCTCTCAGTGCCATGGTGCTGGGGCAGAGCAGGGCTCTGCTCTGGTCTGGGGCGCGATGGACCTTTTGGGTCAGTTTTTCAGGGCTCTCTGGAACATAAATGTCCTTTGCTGAGTTGCTGCGCAGCTTCCACTGTTCCAGAATTTGTTGGGAGTTCTTTTTAGAGGAAATCCATGGGCTGTGGGTTCAGAACTAGCATAGGTGAGTCTTTCTACTCCGCCATCTTGACTCCGCCCCCAGAATTTGTACTTATTTAAAAAAAAACAAATATTAAAATATTTTTACATGTGATTGGGAAAAATAAAATAGTATAAAAAGCAACGGACTTCCTTTTCAAGGCTGGAGAACTCAGTTGGCTAAGGGTCAACTGACCAACCTCCTACTTCAGATACATTTTGGGAGCATGCTTTGTATTTGTTATATAAATTCATGTTATTCTTCTCTTCTCCTCAGGAGAATGTAAACTCATTGAAGGCAAACACTGTATCATTTTTTTATCTATATAATCTCTCTCAATGTAGGTTCTCAATCAATGTTTGTTAAATTGAATTTTACCGAATTGAAATATATATTATCCCCCCAATTAAATTATTTGCCTTTATCAGTGTTGTCTCTTATTTGGTTTTGTTAACATAATGAGTCCCTGAATACCAAGATCTGAATTAATGTCAGATGTTGCCTGTTATTGAAGTGTTTGGGGGACAATGAATCACATATGGGTAAATTATCATCCCAAAGTATTTAAATGTGAATCAAGTTTTAGATCTTGATATTGGTTGTGCTCACAAGCTATCATTATAATATACCAGCACACATCTTATACTTTCACTTTTTTTGGCATAAATTTCAGAATCTCTTTGTAATATCTAGGGTCAAATATATACTTGTTTTTTGAACATTTAAATCCATTCACAATTTATTCCCAATCTATATTTTCACTCTTATTAAACATTACTCCACTCCACATCCAGTGAACTGTTCTTTTCATTGTTCCCAATAAATGATACTCCAAATCCAATCTGGATGCCCATTCTTGTAAAGCTTGCATTCTTGCAATTTCTCTCTCCATCCTCACTTTTATCTTATACAGTCACTAAGACTCAGGTTAAATATTACATTCTATATATAACACCTTTCTTGAATTCCTTGATTACTACTGACCCTACCACCACCAAAAAAACCTTAAAAGCAAAAACTAGTATTTATGTTTTGTTTCTGTTTTGTTAATACTTATATATACTCTCAGGATACTTATCCTAACTCCCAGTACTACTGACAAATCAGGTACCTAGAATTCAACTACACCCCACCATTAGGACTCAAAAATCACCCCTGAGGATTCAGCTGTGATTCTCCAATGCCTTTGACTTAAGCCCCAAATCTCACACCCCTTGGATTATCAATCAAGTCAATAAGCTGATCTTACATAGCTTTCAGAATGTGGTATTTACTAATACAGTAAAGTCTGTGATATATTTTCCCACAATACATATAGAGTCCAGGGGAAAGCAGTCACAAACCTATTTAGATAGCATATGAGACAAAGGTGTAATACAGATATTGGTGCTCAAGAAGATTCCTCTGTGTAAATTGCTCTCTGCATAATGAATCTCTGTCCATTCCTTGGCTTCTGATACAGACACTGACTCCAGCTACTAATTTCTAAGGGAGATGATTTTAGGATACCAATAAATCCAAAATCTTTCATTGCTCATGACAGAGACATAGCACATAGCAGGTGATTAATAGATTTTAATTTATTTATTTCAAATGTTATGAATTTGTCAGGTCCTCCTCAACTGAATGGGAATAGGAAAAAGACCTGACTGTTCCCTCCACTCCAGGTCATACTTACTGATGTTTGAGCTAATTTCTGGAGTTCTCTGATTCTCTCTAACTCAATATTTTTATACAGGACTCAGAGGATGTAGGAAAATCCCTCAACCAATTAGAACAGACTTTCTGTCTGCCATCATTTCATTACATAAAATGTTTTTCAAAGACTTTTAATACAGTCTAAAACCCATGATTGTATTGATTAATTGGGCATCTTGTCACTTACTTTAAGTGGGGTGGGGTGGAGTAAATCAATCAGTCTCACCCTTACACTTATATATGCAAATATTGTCTCATCCAATAAAACACAAACAATTTAAAGGAAGAAACAGTTTCACTTTTTAAAAAAGCTATCCCCAGCATCTAGTATAACATCTAATGCACAGTGGTTATTTAATAGATTCTTACTGATTGATTGAAATATTGACCATGAAACAAAACTATATACAGGAAAGCTTGGTATGAAATGAATTAATCCTATCTTCCACTATCAACAATATAAAGTGGTTTTGCTAGTATCAAACAGACCAGAACTGGCTTCTTACCTGTGGATGGCCACAGTCAAACAAAGGAGGAGAGTCAGGAATCAACAGAAGTGTAAATTCAAAGTCAGGGAAATGGCTGGCAAGGAAGGACCCATGTGCCAGAGCACCACCCCTGGTGGGGAGGTGCCAAAACAGTGTGGAAAAATCTCAATACCTATAGCAATGGCTACACTGTGAGCTATACCCCTGATAATGAGGGATAACAGCAAAAATGTGACAAGTTTGATTCATAGAAGGACTTCATGACCGGAATGTGGGTGCTATAGGTACTTATGCAAGCTCAGAGCCCACCTGATGCTGGTGGGAAACAATTCGGAGATTTTTCTGGGGCTGAGATCATCCATAGAGTAAGCACAAAGGATTGTTGTTATGCAAAGCTCAGGGCACAGTTTGCTTGCTGGGCCCAAGCTCTGGAAAACAGGGTGTCTCCCTAATATCTTAACATTGGCCTAGAATTATTTTCTGTTCTAGGAATTTTCACTATAATTTCTCCTTCATGTATCATTTTAATACACATTTTTGTGAATCCATGAAATGAATGAACTTATGAACCCTATTTAAGAGTTTAGATTTAACCATTTGGTTGCATCTTTGTATTAGTGATAACGCTGAAAAGGAATGTAATACCTTTCCATTTGACATAATTTGATATTTTGTGACACAAAAATGAAATACTGGATAATAAATACTTCCTCTCTAGTATTGCAGGTTACCGCACTTAAGTGACTTGGCTATTAAAATAATGGTTTTATTTGGGTTTCTCCAAAGAATGATTTTTAAAATTATTTCTAGCCTCCTTCATATTGGGAGTAAACAGTATTTCTTTCCCCCAGAGGGAGGTTGATCAAGGAGAAAAAGATCACAGCTATTTAATGGAGTAACAGTAGTATCAGCGTTACATCCCTCTTTTTCTGTATTGTGGTTATCTTTCCCCCAGTCTAATGTTCTACCCACCCCTTCCTTGAAGTAGCTCAAGTCAACCACCTGTCTTCTTCCCTGTCAGCAGTTCTTTTCCTTTTATCTAGATTCATAGATCATAGCTCAGTTGCAAAATTTATTTTTATTGACATGAGCTAAAAAATAAAAAGGCAAAAAACTCTCCTGTTGTTAAGACAGTATTACAGTCTCCTACTAAGCTATCACACTCAGTACACAACCACATTTGTGCATGTCTATGAGTGTGTTGTGAAGGGGCTATGTGAATTTGTGGTACAGTAGTGTGAGTCCATCTGAATACTATTGGTATACAACAAAAAGTTAAATAGAGTCATATTTTTATTTTTGCTTCCCCTCCCCCTGACTATGATATAAGTTCCATAAATAACAGATGCATGAATAAAAGTTTGCAACTTGGGTTGGAGATAATGTATTGGATATAGCCTACCTTTGCAATCCTTTTTGCACGAGTCTTAAAATGTTCTATTTTACTGATTCTCCTTAAATCTGGCAATCAGTATATGATGGATGCTGCTAGTGCGTATTGGCCATTTGGCTGACTATGTAAACTCATTAGTTGACAAGTAGTCACAGCAAAGAAAATAGGCATTCCTAATGAATATTCACAAATTCTCCATTCTGGTCCCAGGTAAACTATGATATTATCTCTGGGTCTGTTGTTTTATCACTTTGGAATATTATTTTTATCTGCTGTTGAGGTTGAGAGCAGGAAATTCAGAAATAGTTCTGAAGGTGTCCTAGAAATGAAGTTGCCTCAGGCCTTTGAGAAAACTGAAGATTATAAAGGAGGATATCTAATGATTAGAGATGTTTAAAAATGGAATAGTTTGCTGTGGAGCTTAATGAATTCTCCATCACCAGCTATCTATTCTCTAGTCAATACAAGCTTGAATCATTAAAACAATTCTTTCAACAATATGCTTTGAAAATCCGTGGTATATCCATATTCCATTTATGTGACTTTGGGCAAATAATTTTAACTATCTTTTCCTCAGTTTCTTTATTTGTTAAATGACCTCTCAAGTCCCTTCTGAAATGAAGATCCATCTTGTTTTTCATTATCAGCATTCTATTCATGTGGTATGACTGTGAATCACAGAACATTAGAGTCTCAGATGATGTAAAACTGAGTATCCACAGGGATGAGAGAAACGTGCTGGCTGTGTGTGTTCTTACACTTAACAAATAAGGGGCTATCACAAAAAAAGTAAGATGAATGAAAAAGAGAGATTGACCATGTGATGTGAGTGAGAGATAAACTTTGAATAGGCCCTATGCCCTGAAAGCCTCACATGAATTAGTAAGAAATGCACAACTAGAGTCACCATAGTGATGTTATGGGAGGGCATGGAAAGGAGTCACAGAGCATAGGCAGGCATGGATGGGTTTTGATCACAGTCACTGGAGGAAAGTTCCATATTGGTGACTTCATAAAATTATTTGATTTGAAGATTTAAATAAATCTTGCCAATTCTTTGAGAACACATACTGTCGACACTAGACCTAAAGGTGTGATTTACATTTTTGGTTCAAGACTTGTTAGATGATTCAGTAAATTATTTAGAAGAAAGGGCATTTGAGATAAAACTCAAAAGATTAGAATTCTAAATACAATATGTCCTTCCTAGTTTGGTTTGTAATTTCATTTCCCAGATTAAAAGTTGATTTAACACTCCTTGAGTTTGCTTAGGAAAAAAAAAGATCAAGAACTCAACCCTAAAAGCCATGTGACTACCTTCTCTGTATTTTTTATCTTGTTAAAGATTCATTCTACTAATTATTTCAGTACTATTGCCTTCAATATTGTATCCCCAGATCTATTTAGCATCTGGCTAAATTTGTTTTTATACATTATTGTTGAGCTCTTTTATATCTTTTTGAACAAAAGTTCTTGAAGAAACTTATTGTTTCTAAATATTGCTTATAGTATCTACCATCTTTGGGAGGTATTCAATGGAAAGAAATAACAATTACATTAGCATATATTCTCTGTATGTTCTTATTTTATATCAAGATAAAGAGGGAAAAAAAGAAATAATAATTTTTATGAGGCTAGTGTAAGAATATGGTATTACCATATTATTAATAGTAATCGCATAGATCTTAAAAGGCATTTTTCATATCCAAAAGTTCATTTTGCTTCCACAGCTGCCCTGTGAAGAGGCAGAACAAATATTATCCTGATTTTCCAGATGAAAGTTGGCTCCTGGAAAGTTAAATGATTTCTATCAGATCACCTGGCTAACTAATGGAAAGATGAGGTCTTCTGATTTCTATTTACAGTGACTCTTGACAAGTCATTTAAACTATCTGAACCTTAGTTTCCTTTTCAGCAAAATGTAGGAATTATTTAAGATGATCCCTATGATTCTCCACAATTCTAAACCCAGAGAATCTATTACTCTATATCCCCTGACCTTTGAGATGTACTGTGGAACTATAGTTGTAGGATATCTAAATACACTTCATATTTCTCAAACCAAAAACAGAGTTAAAACAAAGATTGCACATATGGATTGGAATAATTACTAAGCCTGTAATTTCATCATATAGGGAAGTCCCAGATGAAGGACATCCCTGTACAGTAAGCAAAACATTAAGTATCTTCTTTGCAATTTAGAGACTTAGAGTACTTCTGAGATAACTGAGACATTAGTGGCTTACCCAGACTAATATAGCTAGTCCTGTCGGGGGCAGAACTTGACTTTGACTCTTCCTAGCTCCAAGGTCAGCCTTCTTTCCTGACATATACCCCATTTTACTTCTCTTCCTCTCTTTTTTCATATATAATACTTTTTCTGAGTTAACTCTGAGATAGTAGTGGCAATGATATGGGCAGCTAGATGCTGTAGTAGATAGAATTCTGGTCCTGGAATCAGGAAGACTTATCTTCCTGATTTCAAATTTGGCCTCAGGTACTTACTTGCTGTGTGACCTTGGGCAAGTCACTAAACCCTGTTTGCCTAGTTTTCTCCTCTGTAAAGCGAACTGAAGAAGGAAATGGCAAAGTAATTCGGTATCTTTTCCAAGAAAACCCCAAATGAGGACATGACTGAAAAATAACTGAACAGCACAACAAAATGACAATGATAATGTAAAATGTGATAGTGAAGAAATAATTTATAATTGGCTTTAAAAAGCAGTATGTGTGTTTATGTAAATATATCTACATGTATAAATATGCCTGCATAGATTTTCCTTAAATGTTTGTTTTTTATTTTGGCAGCACATAACAACTGGCAAAGACGTGCCAGACCATGGTATATGACCAGGAAATGTTAGATTATAGAAGTTCACTATGGTAACAGAGTGAAATATAATTTTGTTCTAAGCTCTTTCTTCCTTAAGAAGAAGTACAAATATACCATGATATTTTTTAAATCTTTGATGGTGTATATGCCTCTATAGAATACCATTCATTTATTTACTCAATTGGTAGTCATTAAACACCTAATCCATACAAGGTATTATGCTGGGTGTGATAGGTACAAATAGATATGATATAGTAATATTAACCCACTTTTACATGAAGTTTTAGGACTTATGAAGTATTTTTAATATACGCATAAACCTTTTGAGGATGTGAAAAACAAATAGGAAACATCATGGGCACATATAGCTATGATAAAAGGGAGAATAAGATAAGTACAAAACAGGAGGATCTGTAAGTTCAAAGGAGAGTGCCATGTAATATGAAATGAGATACACACAAAGCAGGGGTTCCCTCCTTCATGTGGAATAATCAAGGAAAGCTTGATGAAGACAGTGAGTCTTGAAGGAAGGCAGAGATTCCAAGAGACAGAGACATAAGGATCCCATGCTGGGGAAGTAGGGCTGAATAAATGGAGACATAGGGGTGGAAAAGAACAAAATTAAAATGAGTTGAATGTCATTGGTTTTTTGCTGAAATAAAGAGCACATGAAGAAAAGAAGTAAAAGACTAGCATAGAAGGCTAATTTGGAGCCATGTTGGAATAATGTTGGATGTCAGCATCAAGAGTTTACACTTTATTTGCAAGCAAAATGGAACTACTGATGGCTGTAGGAATAGTATAATTCTAGCAGTGCAATGGGAAGATTCTTCAAGCATTCACATAAAGGAGGGTTTGGGAAGGGGAAGCTAGGAACAAGGGCACAAATTAGGGAGCAATTATAGTAACTGAATCAAGAAGAAAGAACCTGAACTTGAATTATTGCTATGGGATTAGGAGGAAGGGTATAGACATAACAGGCATTTCTGAGGTCAAAACGACAGGACTTGGCAACTGATTGGATGTGAGAATGCCTCATAAATCCTGCAAGGAAAGAAATGTTATGTGTTTTCTTAATTTTCCCCAATTATACAGATATGGAAAAACACACAAATATTTAAGCCCAATCTCAAAAGCACTGAGAAAATTCCGGCTTAACAAGATTAAAATAATTTCTAGTTTATTTTACACTAAACCACCCAGACCTCTTCAGTTCTCTATTGTCTTTATGCCTAATAGAGTTTGTGAAATCCAGTTATTTTCCTTTGTAGTATCAGTGCTAACAACAAAGTCAGAAAGCTGAGTTTTCCCTGCTGCATATCAGATTTTTTCCAGGTAGTGGTAGCCAACTGAATCACAACCTAAGGCCTTAGATTTCTTCACAGGATACCTTAATGTTGCTTGCCAGACTTTAACTGGTAGCATAAATAGTAGAATAAATGAAGGTCTTCCAAACTTTAGGGGGTGGGATGGTGGAGGTAGGAAAGGGGGTTTATTCAGGAGGTGCTCCTGTTCATTTCCATTGTCAATGCTTTACAAACGGATTCACTTGCTGGCTGGAATTAATTACAAGCAACACGCAGTCCCCCTATCACTCCCCACACAAAGAATTTCACACATGAGTGAGAATCCTTATCTCCAATGAAAGGCATGTTTCTATATTTCCTTACACCAAAGGTTGAGGGGAGGAGGAGGGAAACAACTCAGCATTACTCATTTGACCAATGCAAGATGTGTCTGCCTAGTCTGTATGTTACTTCTTTGCCTACTATAGGCCAAGAGCAATTTGTGACCCTGTAACACTGCCACATGATGAATAAAATATGTCACATTGTGTGACTCCTCCTCCTCTTCCTCTATGTAAAAATTCTTATAAACAATCCCCCAAAAGATATGAAAATGGGTAAAAGAAAATCTTTCATTGTTGCAAATATAAATGTGTTATTAATCACAAAATGTTTCAAATACGTTTACCAACTGTTCATAAGAAATTATTTTTATTATAAATGAAAATTCCATATAATTAATCTAAAGACCTCATTGCTACTATTGTACTCCATTATTTAAATAATTATATATTTTAGGCACTGTCTTTTAAATTATTTTCATGAATCACTGTGAAATGAGCTAGACCTGGAATTAGAGAGAAGGGGAAATATAACTGGATTGCCTTTGGGGAATTGTACAGGGTTTGTAATTACCCTAAGCTTCTCCCGGAGACAAAGACTCATCTCCTTCATAATTATATTCTTCTGGTGAAGTTGTATAGCTGTGAGTTATGGAATACCACTTTTACCGAAAAGCCAAAGTTGAAGGTCACCCAAAGAAAAACTGAGAGGCATATGGTGGTAATGAGAAGACTGTATCGTATCACTAACAAATAGCAGCATGAGACCAGCATTATAAGGAATGTGTCATCAGAGAACTGAATGACCTGAATAAATAAAAGATGAAATAGCTATGTGATGATAATGAGTGAGCATACTCTGGGAGGCGCCATAATACAATCAAAAGACTACTTGATTTGGAGTTACAGAATCTCAGTTCAAACCTTGGTTCTGCAATTTACTGTGTAATCTTGGACAATTCCCTGGGCCTCAGTTTTCTCAGCTGTAGAAAACTGATATGACCTCAAATGTCCAATTCTTCTTTATATCTGTGATTCTATGGACAACACAAGGCTTCCTACTAGCAGAGAACCAGCAGACCCACCACAGCTTGGGTGAATATCCTCTCCCACTCCCCAAGGAAGACATATTTGAGGACTTGGACAAGAGTCATACGAGAATAAGAAAGCACAGAGAGGCTACAACATGTACTCTAGGAAGGAGTACCCACCCCAGTAAGATCACAGGTTCACTAAAGCATTAAAGCATCTTTTGGAATTACCCGTAGTATCTGTGCTACACACTTCCAAATAGACCCAAGGGTGGCATGTCTTGACTTGGTGAAGATCTGTATTGGTTTTGGTAGCCAAGAACAAATGATTTAGAGGGCAGAATAATGAATGGGATGAATGATCAAATGGGACTAAAAACAACATGTAAACTATTGAAAAGAACTTTCTGGCAAAGCAGCTATGCCAGCTCAGAGTGGGTAGCCTTCAGAAATGAACATTATTAGCATTAGTTGCATCACTAGTGTCATTACAAGACTGTTAAAATGACAACTTTGAAGAAAACAAACCTCATTTGGATAAATACATTGTTGGAGGCTTGTTAAAGTAAAATAAGATCATAAAAGTCTCCTTCCTTTATAGTCACACCTGATAGCCTGAGGCCACTGAATCATGATCATGGGTAAGGAGGCTAGATGAAGCCTGGGCAACATTGTACAAATTAGATTTGTTGGCACACACACACACACACACACACACACACACACACACACACGGAGTTCCTGAGCCTAGTTTACTCAAGGAAGTACTGATTTATTTGGCAAATGTTTCCGTTCTCTAAGTATTTCAAACTCAAGACATTCAAATCAAAATTCATTATCTTTCCCCTCAAATCTACCACTCTTCATAAATTTTGTATTTCAGTCCATGACACTATTTTTCCTCCATTAACCCAAGTAAACTACCATCAAAAGCAACTTGGATCTCTTCTCCATTCCCCAGTCTTTATATGAATCAAGAACCTGCTAAAAATTGTAATCTTCCAAAAGCATGTCTGACTATATCATATCCCTTTCAAAAAGGTCCAGTAGCTCCTTTTCACTTCTTATGTAAGTAGAAGCACCTTTGTCTGGCATAGAAAACCCTTCACAATTTGGTTTTAGCTTACCTTTCTGGGCTTAATAGACATTAATCTTTTCTCAGTCTCTAAATCCCAAACAAAATGGCCTTCTCCTTTCAATATGCCATTACATCAACTATCTCCATGTCATCCTCTATCCCTGGAATGCTCTATACTCTTACCTTTACTTCTTTAAGTTCTTAGTTCCCTTTAAAAGTCAGTTCAAGTGATATGTGTGTGTGTGTGTGTGTGTGTGTTCGTCCTTCATTGCCGAAGAAGACCATTCCATCAGAGAAATGATGACATGACTTGCACTTGACTTTGTTTTGAGTGAGGGAGGGTTGTGCAGGTCACTAGCCTCACTTCTCCTCCAGAGCCATCTGAATTCACTGACTAGATGCTCATCAGGATGACTGGAGATGACCCAGGATGAGGCAATTGGGGTTAAGTGACTTGCCCAAGGTCACACAGCTGGTGAGTGTCAAGTGTCTGAGGTGAGATTTGAATTCAGGTCCTCCTGATGCCTGCACTGGTACTCCATCCACTGCACCACCTAGCTGCCCCCAGGATCAAAGAATACCTCCTACCTGAAGCTATTGTTGATTCCCCCAGTTGCTCATACCTCCCCTCATGAAATTACTTTGTATTTACCTCCTCTTTATTCTATATTTACTTCTTTGCACACCTGTTGTTTCTCATAAAATCTAAGATAGAGGTTGTTTCATTTTAGTTTTTATGTCTTTCACATCTAGCACAATGCTTGGTAGAGATTTCCAGTGGACAATTAGGAAATATAGTATTAGAGCTCAAAAGAGAGATTATAATTGAAGAAATTTATTAAATACCCTGTTGAAATTTAGCTATACTATCTTTACAGGAATATCCCTGACCTACTAGCTTAGTAAGAGTTAAAAAAAAGTAAATGAACTTAATCATGACTTGGAACTTATGAACTAAATTTGATTCCCAGGCTCCAATGCATAATTTTTGAAGGGCATACAAACCACTGGACAGCTCTATAATTTACTAAGACCAAAATAAGATTCATTGAACTATAGTCTGCAATATACCTCTTTTTCCCTTTTGAAAAATGGCCTATCATTCAACAAACAATAATCATTTTTTGAGCATTTACTATATAACAGGCACTGTGCTATTCTACATACTAGAAGTGTAAAGAAAAGTAGAAATTGTCCCCACTCTTAAGGTTTACATCTAGTGGGGGAGATAACATGCACATAAATGGGAATAAATGGAAACATACAGAGCAGATGGCAGAGAAGGGAAGGCCTGCTATAGAGAATGGCATTTGAACTGAGTGCCAGGAATTTTTTAATTAATTAATTAATTTTTAGTTTTCAGCTCTCACTTCCACAAGATTTTAAGTTCCAAATTTTCTCCCCATCTCTCTCCTCCCTCCATCCCAAGACAGCATGTATTCTGATGACTCCTTCCCCTAATCTGCCTTCCCTTCTATCACACACACCCCCTTCTCTCTTCCCCTTCCTCTCTATTTTCTTGTAAGGCAAGATAGATTTCTATATCCCATTGCTTATATGTCTTAATTCTCAGTTGCATGTAAAAACAATTTTTAACATTCGTTTTTAAAACTTTCAGTTCCAAATTCTCTCACTTCCTCCCTCTCCAACCACAAGCCCAACAAAAGATTCAGAATTTTCCCATCCCCACAAATAAGAAAGAGAATCAAAAGTTTATAGAATTATTTGGATATTGGTGATGTCACATACCATGTCTAGGACAAATTTTGAAACTCATATAAAATTACTAGGAAAAAAATATGAATTTGAGTTGAGACTTGAGCTGAGTAAAGATTACTGAAGCAACAAAGGCCACTACAATTGGCCCTAGATTTATGGCTATCCAAAGTGGCCTGGTAGAATTCCAAGTGACTGTATGGGATGAATATGCAAATGGGGGGTTATGGCAAAAACAACAAAGTCAAAATGTATCTTTAAGATTTTGATCCAGGAAACTCCTTTCATCTAGAGCTCAATATACTCCTTTTGGAAAGAAGTTGTTAGCTACATGTTGGACTTCGGTAGACTGAACAAATGACTCTGGACGATGTGGCAATATTAAGGCCTGTAATCTTGATTATGACCTGGGTAATGAGTACCCCAGCTTCTCACAGAATTGGATATGTACAAGAGACTAGCAATTAAATGAACATGGCATATTCGAAATAGATCTGAAAGAAGCAAAAGTGGAGTTTCTGCTTTATATCAATCTATAACTAAAATAAATACTAAGGGAAATGATACACCCCCTGAACAAAGCAGCACTTGTTACAGTCCTGGGTAAAGTGGAATGAGGAATATGATGGATTAATTGAAGAATAAAGGAGACATGTATGGTTTACTGAAGGGACAGCAAAATATTTGGGCCACAAAAGACACTGGAAAGTGGTAGCCTATAACCCATGTACTAGGTGGGCTTTGGAAAGTAAAGGAGTGTTATATATGTTCACTGGAAAAGGGACAAATTGTTCCTTGGGGAGTAACCGGAGAGATAGCAAAGGGAAAAATACCAGTCCAAAATTGGCAAATTGATTATATTGGACCCCTAACCCAAGATAAAGAATGGAAATGTACTTGTGTGGACACCTATTCAGGTGTACTGGTGGTTTTTCCCTGTAAGAATGCAGCCCAGAAAAACACCTGTAAAACTCTAAATGTCCTAAGTCTATATTATGGACCCCCAATGCAGATTCAAAGTGACAATGGGTCACATTTCAAGGGTAATGAAATGAAGAGATATTGTGTATTAGACAATATAGAATGGATATATCATATTCCATATTATCCATGAGTGTCTGAGTTAATTGAAAAAATGAATGGATTATTGAAAGAGCAGTTAAGGAAGTTCTAGTAATTCTTATCAACGTTGGTAAGATAATTTCTTCTTTATGTAATTTCAATAATAGACCATTGGGAGGAAGTATACCTCTAGCCTGAATGATAACCCCAGATCTGCAAATTAGAAAACAACAAACACATAAGGTTCTGAATATTGAGTATTGGATTGTGAGGCCAGATATCCCTTCACTGTATTTAGGAACACCTGGCTTAGCAGGATATGATTTACATTGTCTAGGGGACTTTGGCTTGGATAGGAATGAAAGAAGAAAAATCTCTAAGAGAATGTGTATGAGAATCCCTAAAAAATCATTTTGTATGGATATTACCTAAATCAGGATCAGGAGCTTGAAGAATACATGCATTGGCTACACATATTTGAAAATTCTAATTTTCAAAGAGAAACTATTGACATTCCAAAATTTAGGGGAAGAACCTGTACAATTTTGTAAAAAGGATAGAATAGTTCAAGTGATTACTCTTCCCTGTGAAACAATACCCCTTGTGAAAACCCACCCTCCTTCCAAAATAACTGGCAGATGAGCAGAAGGGTTGGGTTCTACTGCTAACATAAAATTGAGAGCTAAAGAATGGGTAAAATGGAAGCCAGACAATGTTTCAAAAGTTCTGAAAATCATAACACATGAGAAAGATTATACTGCACTGTTATTTATTCAGGAGAGGATGATTACCAAATTATACCCTTAATTCATATATTCTACCATGAATGAGGCTATCATAATGGGTTCATGGACTCCAGAAGCACTGCTGACTGTATCTACCTTGCTTCTGGTTATTATCTCCTTGTTTCTTTTTGGCTTATTGTCTATTAAACTTGTTTGCTAGATTTGTTTCCTGCAGGCTTAGTACCCTCCATCTACAGATGTCTGATTCCTTAAGCTGGATATTGCCAGCTACCTATGACTGTGATTGTTCACTCTTGGACTTGGTTTCAACCAAGCTCTGGATGCCAGCTAAAGAATTGACTTATCAAATGGGACCTCTTGGGGCAGGGACAGTTCTGTGCCCAGTGACAGCAGGAAGTAGTTATAGAAAAAGAGACCTTCTCCCCTTGCCCCAAGATTTTAGACCCCATTTGTTCAAAGAGGGAATGATGGTGTACTTGTCCTCAAACTCCACTCTAAGATGTTGTTTTATGTGCTTATTTTGCATGATCCCTGTTATATTGTTATAAAGTTCTGTCGACACCAGTTGCTTCATTGACCTATGTAAGGGAGAAGAAAGATCTTTGGGCCGAATGTATTGTTAGTGTATTTTTGCTTAATTTGAAGATCTTTCCCATTCATTAATAAGGCCATGTGACCTGCTTAAGTTACATGAAAGCCTAAGTCACATATGCTAGGAGGAGTTTGCTGAAAGGGTGGAGCAGAACTGGGAGAGCAGCTAGGGCCAAGGAAAGAGAGGACACAGGCAGGCACATTTAGTGTTGTGAGTATTTGCTTGTGGGAAGGTCCAAGTGTGGGGCTAG
>CM053770.1:392606034-392622424 GCA_028658325.1 Potorous gilbertii | reverse complement strand
GAAGGTTGGAATCATTTGGTCACCAAGAAAATAACCTTCTATAGTCTTATTTTTTCCCCCCTTTTCTGAGCATTTTCCCAGCCAGTTACTTGACTTCTGAGAGTCCTCTCCACCCCTGGCCTAGGTCTGCCCAGCTAGTGCTTGGGGTCTGAGATTTAAATGCTGCTCCCCAGCCTCAGGGCTTTTGGCAGCAGGCCTTACCCTGCTATTCAGGGTAAGATTAAATCAGGTTCTCAGGTGGGGTCATGGCTGCCTCCCAGGCTCAGTTCCCTCAGGGGGTTTATGCAGAGACCTTCTGTAATGGAGCTGCTGCTGAGCTCCTGCCTGCTCTGGGAGCCTCTGGTCATCCACTGCCTCTGCTGCTGCTTCCTGAGGGGGCACGAGTTATGGAGACACCCTGCTCCCCTCTCAGCCTGTCCAGACATCTCTCTCACTGACCTGTGTGTCTGTGGGTCGAGGGACCTTCGTGGCCACTGGAGATTCCATCCCTGAAGCCTGCTCGGATCTGCCGGCTCCTCTCAGTGCCAAGTGGCTGGGGTAGGACAGGGCAGGGCTCTGCTCCCTTCCAGTGTGCGATGGACCTTCGGGATCAGTTTTTCAGGGCTCTCTGGAATGGAAATCTCCTTCACTCTGTTGCTGCATGGCTTCCACTGTTCCAGAATTTGTTGGGAGTTCTTTTTAGAGGAAATCCATGGGCTGTGGGTTCGGAGCTAGCATAGGTGAGTCTTTCTACTCTGCCATCTTGGCTCCGCTCCCCCCATGTATAACTTTTGAATAAAATATTAGCAAAAAGTTTACACCAACTTATTGCAAGAATAATACACTATGACCAGGTGAGATTTATACCAAGCCTACAGGGATAGTTCAATATTAAGAAAACTATCAGTGTAATTGACCATATCAACAACAAAACTAGCAGAAATCATATGATTATCTCAATAGAAGCAGAAAAACCTTTTGACAAAATACAGCACTCATTCTTACTAAAAACACTAGAGAGCATAGGAACTAATGGAATTTTCCTCAAAATTATAAGTAATATCCATCTAAAACCATCAGCAAGCATTATGTATAATGGAGATAAGCTAAAAGCTTTCCCAGTAAAATCAGGGGTGAAACAAGGATATCCATTATCACCACCATTATTCAATAGTATACTAGAAATGTTAGCTTTAACAATTAGAGAAGAGAAAGGAATCAGAAGAGGCAATGAGGAAACAAAACTATGACTCTTTGTAGATGATATGATGTTACACTTAGAGAATCCACAAAAAAATATTGAAACAATTAACAACTTTAGCAAAGTAGCAAGATATAAAGTAAAATGATTAGCATTTCTATGTGTCACAAACAAAGCCCAAGAGCAAGAAATAGAGCAATTCCATTTTAAATAACCATAGACAACATAAAATATTTGGAAGTCTGCCTGCCAAAGACAACCCCAGGAGCTGCATAAACACAATTGCAAAACATTTTTCATACAAATAAATTCTGATATAAACAATCGGAAAATTTTCAATTGCTCCTGCATAGACTGAGTTAATATAATAAAAATTACAATTCTACCTAAATTAATTTATTTATTCGGTGCCATACCAATCAAGCTATTAAAAATTATTTTATAGAACTAGAAAAAATACTAGCAACATTCATCTGGAAGAACAAAAGTTCAAGAATATCAAGGGAAGTCATATAAAAAATGCTCTAAACCATTATTGATCAGAGAGAAGAAAATCAAAACAGTTCTGAGATACATCACACCTATCACATTGGCTAACGACAAAACAGGAAGATGATAAGTATGGAGAAGATGTGGGAGAGCTGGAACACTAATTCATTGTTGGTGGAGCTGTGAGCTGATCCAACCATTCTGGAGGACAATTTGGAACTATACTCAAAGGGCTATAAAAATGTGCATGCACTTTGACCCAGCAATATTGCTTCTAGGACTGTATCCCCAAGAGATCATAAAAATGGGAAAGGGTCCACCATGTACAAAAATATTTATAGCAGCATGCATGGTGGTGATCAAAAAGTGGAAATCAAGGGGATGTCCATCAATTGGGGAATAGTTGAATAAATTGTGGTATACGCCTGTAATGTAATGTGCTATGAACGGGAAGACTTCAGAGAGGCCTGGAAAGACTTGTATGATCTGATGCTGAGTGAAAGGAGTAGAACAAGTAGAATTTTGTACACAGAAACAACTACAATGTACAAGGAATTTTTCTGGTAGACTTAATAATTCATTGCAGTGCAAGGATTTTAAAAATTCCCAATTGTCTTCCACATTCAGAGAAAGAACTATGGAATTCAATCACAAAATGAAGCAGACCATTTTCTTTTGTATTATGTTTTGGTTTGTTTTATGATTTCTCCCATTCATTTTAATTCTTCTATGCAACATGACTAAGGTGAAAATGTATTTAATAGGAATGTATGTGTAGAACCTATAGAAAATTATATGCCATCTCAGGGAGGGAGTGGGGAGAGAGGGGAGAAGGAGGGAGAGGAAGGGGAAAAAAGGTAAGATATAAAGAAGTGATTGTAGAATGCTGAAAAAAAATAATAAAAATAAAGAAAAGCAAACAAAAGAATATCAAGGGAATTAATTTTTAAAAATCAAAGGAAGGCAACCTAGCTAAAACTATATTATAAAGTGACAATCATCAAAACCATTTTATATTGGCTAAGAAATAGAGTAGTAGAACAGTGGGATGGGTTAGAGACACAAGACACAGTGGTAAATGGCTATAGCATTATATTGTTTCACAAACCCAGAGAATCTAGCTTCTGGGATAAGAATTCACTATTTGACCAAAATCTCTCAGAAAAACTGGAAAACAGTATGGCAGTAATTTGGCATAGACTAACATCTCACACTGTATACTACAATAAGGTCAAAATGAGAACATGATTTAGACATAAAGAGTGATGCCATAAGTATAAGAAGAGCAAGGAATATCTTATGAGTCAGATGTATGGAGAAGGGAAGAATTTATGAACAAACAAGAGATAGAGAACATTATGAAATGCAAAATCAAAAATTTTATATTAAATTAAAAAGCTTTTTTTTGCCCCACAAACCAAGTTAATGCAACCAAGATTAGAAGGAAAGTAGCAAGCTGGAGAAGTTTTTTTAGAGCTAGTATTTCTGATGAAGGGCTTATTTCCCAAATATAAAGAGAACTGAGTCTAATTTGTAAGAATACAAGTCATTCCTTAATTGATAAATGATCAAAGGATAATAACAGGTAGTTTTCAAAGGAAGAAATTAAAGTTATCTCTAACCCTATGGGAAAAAAACGTTCTAAATCACTATTGGCTAGAGAAATACAAATCAAAACAACCCCGAGGTACCACACCCACCTATCAGTTGGCTAACGTGACAAAACAAGAGTTGCTGGAGAAGATATGGGAAAACTGGAACACTAATGCATTATTGGTAGAGTTTCCAACTGATCTTGGAAAGCAATTTGGAGGTATGTCCAAAGGGCTATAAATATGTGTATACCCTTTGACCCAGCAATACCACTTCTAGGTCCGTGTCCCAAAGAGATCATACAAATGGGAAAAGGACTCACATGTATACAAATATTTATAGCAACTCCTTTTGTAGTGGCAAAGAATTGGAAATTGAGGGGATGCCCATCAGTTGGGGAATGGCTGAACAAGTTGTGGTGTATGAATGTAATGGAATACTATTGTGCTATAAGAAACAATGAGCATGCAGACTTCAGAAAAACTTCAAAAGATGTTTATGAACTGATGTTGAGTGAAGTGGGCAGAACCATGAGAACATTATACACAGTAACAGCCCTCTTGTGCGATGACTAACTTTGATAGACTTATCTCTTCTTACCAATACAAGGATCTAAGACACCTTCAAAAGACTCCTGATGGAAAACGCTATCCACATCCAGAGAAAGAACTGTGGAGTCTGAATGCAGATAGAAGTCATATTATTTCTTCTCTCTATCTCTCTCTCTCTCTGTCTCTCTCTCCATCTCTCTCTCTGTCTCTCTCTCTCTTTCTGTCTCTCTGTTTCTTGTTTCTCTTGGTTTCTCCCATTGGTTCTAATTCTTCTTTACAACATGACTAATATGAAAATGGGCTTAATATGAATGAATATGTAGAATCTATATAAAATTACATGCCATCTCAGAGTGTGAGGAGGTAAGAGATGGAAAGTTTGAAACTCAAAATCTTATGAAAATGAACACTGAAAGTTAAAAATAATATTTTTTTTAAAAAAATGATAATCTCTAATTTCAAAGAGTTTATAGTCTCATGGGGAAGAGAATATCCGAAAGGAAGCTAAATATGAAAATTGGGATGGAGAAGGGAATGGGACATGAGGAAAGGTATACAATATGTGGGTACAATGGAGAAGTCAAAGGAGTGCAGCATGGTGAGAAATGGAAAAAATGTACCTGTAATTTTATTTTCTCTCATCTCCAGCTCTGGGTTTCTCTGACTTCCTTCAAATCACAGCTAAATTTCTACTTTCTACAAGAAGTCTTTCCTGATTCCCCTTAATGCTAGTACTTTGCCTCTCCAATTATCTTCAATTTATCTTATGTATGACTTATTTGTATATTATTGTTTCTTTATTGTTTTCTCAATTAGGCTGAGAGAGTTTTTGTATCCTCAGTGCTTAATACAGTACCTGAAATATAGTATGCACTTAAAAAGAGCTTATTAACTCAATGACAGAGATTTGTTTTCCATTAGTTATCTTATAATGCAGTAGTTACTTATTGAGTCACACATTTTCTTTGATTGATTTTTCATTTTTCTCTGTTGGAATTGGAGAAGTAAAAGTGCTTGAGGATTATGTTGGACTTGCCATGCTAAAAAGGAGAAGGTGAAGCTCTGGCTGCAGTTGCTCATCCTTCATTTTTGAAGAGGAACAGTGGCATCATGGAGGGATGACTTGTAAATGATGCCAAGTTCCACAGTCACCAGCTTCATTCTGTCTTCCTGAGTCATCACAGTCCAGTGGCAGGACAGAAGCAAAGACTACTGGCAATGATCTGGGATGCAGTGGATGACCTTGGGGTCTTCAAGGCCTAATCAAATACTAAGAGCTTCACAGCACCTGCTTCAGCCATCCTCATGGCCATTGTCACAAATTGTCCTCATCCATCCATTCCCTTAGGGAAAGTCTTCATGTGCTTGGGCTAGACATCCTGTTAACTCCACAATGGATCTGAGGTTGGTAGGTTACCTTCACCATGATTTTACCCATTTGATGAGATATTTTTACCAGGGTGTCTCCCTTCACATGCAACAGTTTCTTGTAGCTATAGGTGAGAGTTAGGTGAATCAAGTGGACACCAAAGATGGATGAGCAGCCCTGGAAAGGGCTTGACAGGCCCTCACACCAGAAGTACTAGTCCTCCTGAATACCCTTTATGCCCCAAGGAGTGCAGAAGGTGTTGTACCTACTGTCCAATCTGGATTTTGGAGGAATGGAAGAAAAAGAACAAGGATTCCTGTTCAGCTGTTGGGTAGAAAAGAGACAAAGAAAGGAGAAAGTTTCTGAAGGGGCATGGAGAATAAACAAGGTTGAGCTACCAGCAGGGGTTTTCCAGATGTTGTAGATATCTAGATCAGTGGTCTCTAAACTGCAATTCATATGTGCTTGAGATTATTTCTGTGGGTAAGAAATCAACCAATCAGGGAGTAAGAAAATGGGTTACATCTCATCCTCTCTGCAATAGAAAACTGAAGACTTGTCACCAACATATTCTCACTACCATCTTCATCTACTATTGCCCAATTCTCCACCTTGATGTCATTTTTTTGAATTACCTTCTTACTCCTGTATAAGCTCCAAAGCTCCAAAACTCTACTTTTGTGTGCCAGATGTCGCACCCTCTTGGTTGGTAGCTTCAATCACATCACCTACCATAGTTTCACAGACACTGTTTCCAAAATCTCCTTTCCTTGCAGTAATCCCACAATCTCTCCACCTCCAACCAGATCAACTAACGGGTCTGGGCCCCAGCGCAGTGAATGATAAGCTAAGCCCCAATCTGACCCTTATCCTTCCAGTTACTTACATTTACATAGGGTCATCCTTGATTTCTCATTTTCGCTTATAACACATATCCAATCAGTTGCCAAATCTTATTCTTTCCATCTATAGTGTCTGTCTCTTCAATCTATCTCCTCTCTATTCACATCATCCTCACTTTAGTTCAGACCCTCATCACTTCTCACTTGGACTCTTGCAATAGCTACCTAAATAGTCCTATACCTCAAGTCTCTTCCCTTTTCAATTCACACTCCATTAAGACACCAAAGCTATCTTGCTACTGCACCAATCTGACCATTGCCCTGCTTAATAAGCTCCAATGTCTCCTTATAACAACTAGGATAGAGTACAAATTCCTATGTTTTACATTTCAATGTCTTTACAACATGGCCCCAAACTTACTTATATATATGTATGACATATATGACACTCATATATGACAGTTGATCTCTCTCCATGAATTTCCACTGGCTGTCCTCCATATGTGAAATTACCTACTGTCTCCTGCCCCTGCTTTGGCTTTTGAGATTCCATGGTCTCCAGTAAGACTTAGTTCAAACATCTTTTGTAATTCCTTCAGTTCCCAGTACCTCTCTCCCCAGATTACCTCATAATTATTTTGTATATATTTTGAACAAACTTATTTAAGAACATGATGTCTCAACCAACATAATGTAAACACCTTAAGAAGAAAAATTGTTTCAGCTGTAACAGATGAGCTAAAGGATCACGATGCTTTGCAGCCCTTCAATTATCAATATCATTCCATCATTTCATTTTGTATCTTTCAAACTGTTTCTTTATGCTTATATTTTCTAGTTTTTAATAAATAAAACAAACCTTTAAACAAACTGTTCATGTGCAAAGAAGGCAACATGCTACATATTTTACAAGATAATTTAAATATTTTTTTATACTACAGTTAATTTTCTTTCCAAAATTCCTCAAATACTATCTGAAACCTATATTGCTTCATGCGTACATTTTAGCATGTTTATCAAATGAAATTTCTTTTTCTATTCCTTTAAGGCATCAAAATATTTATCTATAACAGCGCTAATAATTTTTATCCTTTGACAGGTTATTTAAATATGTTCCTTTATGCAAAAGTACCTTTTAAATTCTTTTAATTGCTCCACATGAAAAGACCATTTTTATATTATTCATCTGTTCGTATTTAAAGAGCATTAAAGGGACAGCACATTATAAGAATAAACTCATTTGAGAACTGCAAATCATATTACATATATTATAAATCATTATATACATATATACATATATATACATACATATATATTTTTTAAAGATTGAAACTTAAGATAGAATGAACATATTATGACATATTCCTGGTTCTGAAAAGCAGAAATCAGATAATAAAGTATAAATTTTTCTCCTTAAGCTAGGAATTTTATTTTACAAGTCTTCTGCAAACGCTTTCATCATTAGTTGAAATAATTAAAATCTTGAGTATATGGGCTCATGTTGATGCTGTACTGGCTACTAAATTATCAGAGATTTTGCTTCCTCATCACTAATAGTCAGAGACTGGGAATCCATGGGCATACTCCCAGTGCTCTTAACTACTTTTTATAAGTTTATGACTTCCTCTCCCATTGCTATTCCTCAAATGTGATACTCTGTTCCCTGTATCTTAAAACTGGCTTTCCCCAAGCCTGAAATATCTTCTCTCCCCATTTCTTTCTTTTAGATTCTGTTACTCTGACTAAAGAAAAAGTACATCAAGGCTTTTCTGACCTCTGACATACTAACGACTTCCCTCCCCTATCCCTCTCCAAATTACCTTGGAATGGAAATCCAAAGGATAAATGAAAGAGTCAAGCTATTTAGCAGGTTGTTCTTATAGACCATGATGAAAGGAATGCTCTTCCAATAAGAACTGCTACTGATTCTCCTTATTTGCCATTCACATAGGAATGAGTATCAACCACAGATAGTAAATTAAAGGATTTCCCCTATGACTTCTCAGGTAAGTTTCAGAGTACATGCACACTTCCATGAAAGGATACCCATACTGTAAATCCATCAAATTAATTGGGTGAATTCATCAAATAATTCAATAATACATTTGATTAATTTTCCCTTAGCCCAATATATTTCTTTGTTGAGGGAAGGGAACTCAAAGATGTTTCGATTCTCTGTTACCACTGTAACAAAGGTTTGTTATTCATAGCATAAGTATATATAGGAAATAGAAGATTTGACCTGAATTCAGAAAGACCTGGGTTCAAATCCTGCCTTTGACAGTTATTCATTTTGTAACCCAGGGTAAGGTATGTAACCTCTTTGAGCTTAAGTTTTTATGAAATATAAATAAGAATAGCATTTAACTCACAAGATTACTATGAGGATTACATTAGATAATAAATAGGAATAATGAGTATTATGTAATGTCATAATTTTTGCACACTAACATTGACTCATTTGAAATTCTCTTCAAAAGTGTCTTAACATCTTCTAGTTGAAAATCCCAATAGTTTTTTCTCTACACCATTCTTCTTAGCAAGTAATTTTCCTTGAACACAGATATGATCATGCCTTATGAACCTCCAGTTACTTCCTAATGTTTCTAGACTCAAACAAAAACTGATTTAATCAGCATTTTAAAACCCTTCACAACCTTGTTCTAACCTATGATTCTAGCTTCACTTTATGTTACTCCCTCTCTTGACCTTGGCAGTCTATCCAGATTGACAGTTCTGTACCTCACTTCACAAACTCCATATGCCATCCCAGTGCCATTGCACAGGCTGTCCCACATGACTGGGATGGATTCCCTCCTCTTTGTTTCACTGAATCCCTCTCTATTTGCAAAATTCAGCTTAAAATTATCTTCTATGAGAAGTTTTCCTGATCATGCCAACTGCTAGTGACATCCTTCACAAACCACATTATGTTCAATTCTTTTACTTATTCACTTTCTATTTATTCTGCCTTTCCTTATTAGAATATAAACTTTTTGAAAATAAAGATTATTTCATTTATTGCATTTGTATATCTAACACAAAACCTGACATTTATGTTATGGCTTTCTTTTGTTTCACCTTCTATCAATCAATCAATCAAGGCCCCTCCTTGGTCTCTTTAGCTGGATTATGATTCATGTCCCTGCTTCTAGGGCAACTAGATGGCATAGTGAATAGAGTGTCAGTCCTGGAGTCAGGAATACTCCTTTTCATGAGTTCAAATCTAGCTTCAGTCATTTACTAGCTGTGTGACCTTGGGTTAGTCACTTAGTCCTATTTGATTCTGCTCCTCTTCTGTAAAATGAGTTGTAAAAGGAAATAATGAACCACTGTAGTATCTTTGCAAGACAAACAAAAAATCCAAATAGGATCAAGAAAAGTTGGAAATGACTGGAAGATGACTCAGTAATAACATTCTTACCTTTCACAGTGTTTTGGTGTATCCAAAACCCCGTTCTTTTTTCTTTCTCTATATCTTCACCATTGGTATTTTTAATAGTTGTTATGGTTTCAATTATCTTTTTTTATTTGACTTCTAGAACTTTATATCTAGCCCCAGTCTCTGTGCTGAGTTCCAGTCCTACATTACCAATGGCTTAATGAAAATTTCAAGCTAACATTTTAAACTCTTTTAGTCTCAGTTTCCTCAGTTGAGAGAGAGAGAGAGAGAGAGAGAGAGAGAGAGAGAGGAGAGAATTGCATCATGTGATATAATATAAATGCAATAGGGTTTGAAGTCAAAATATCATCTCTGCAAATTACTAAACTTGCGAACAAGCATTTTACTTCCTGTCTCTGGCATATTCATGCTTGACAGATGTGTTAGTATGGCTAGACATACTTTACTGTTTCAAAAATGGTATTTGGTATCTATTTTTGTCTTAGGGAATATTTAAAGAAAATTTCATGTTTATTTAAAAATAATTTTAAATTTCTTTAGTTTGATGAATAAAAAATGATTTTATATTAAATAGAAAACGATCACCATAAAATTTTTAAAAAATCTTATGAGCCCAACTGAATGAGTTTTACTAGGCATGCTAATTTTCTCTGATTCTCAGTTTCTTTATCTTCAAATGCAATTGGATTAAATGAGTTAAGATCTCTTCCAGATCCAACTTCTATGATTTTGTAACTAAATAATTATAAGGAGCTTTTTATTTCCTTAAAAAGAAGTAAATCTAAGTTTGGTATTTGTTGTAAAGCTAAAGCTGTATCTTTACTATCAGACTGCCTTAAAATGAGGTCACTTGTTAAAAGTCTATTAATTTATCATTTTTCAAAGTTGCACAATACTCTATTGTTGTACTTCAATTTGACTAAGCAAGAACAATTAGAAGAAATGTTATCCCTCTAAGGGTTTGAAGTAATAAACATGGGGCTTATCATACATAATCATTAACCAGTTAGTCCCAGGTATTCAATAACAGTTTTTATCCAGACACACTCCTGATGTCTTTGTAGATAGGCACATCAGTTCATTCTGACATCAATGACTGTCATCATCAACATCAATTTCTATTATTTGCAACCACAGTAGACTTTGATGCTTTATAGGACATATGGAGGGTATTATGAGGTCTTCCTTCAAAGAAGATGAGAGTTATAGACTATGAACAACCTCCACTATTCACTTTCTCTCAAATTCTCTTTTTTTCTCCTTGGGCGAGTGCCTGTCCCATTTTGCTTACTTCTTTACATAAAACACACTTTATATGACCCATTCTGTAGGTTGGAGCAACAGCTTTTATCTGAATCCTCTTAAGCTCTTTTTTCTTTCTTTCTCCCAGTGCACTCCATTTTTGTACTTTATTAAGCCTGCGCTCCTCAGTCCTGACAGGCCTCACTAAACCCAAACTCTAAGGAAGCTAACCTTTCTTGTAACATAGATCTCTTTAGAGAATGTTACTAGACTCCTTAGCAACAATGGCAAATATACTTGGAGTGTGTGATGAGAACCCAGATAATTTTTCTGGACAAACAACATAATTAAATAAAAAGATGGTACACTGCTTCCCTTTTTTCTGTAGTCCTGGTAGCTGAATCAGAGAATTTACATTCATATTTTACTGTCCTTTAATCTAAGAATCAATGTGTAACCAGAGGCACAAAGTTAAAAGCTTACAATAATGAGGTGGGGCAGATGGCCTCATTGATCCAGTTTTCTATTTTTTTTTAAAAATCCCTAAAAATACCTGGTAGGAATATTGCTCAGTCACAAAGGATTCTCTTTATTTCATCCTGAATATTTCTAATCCCTATGTGGTCTACACAAGGATTTTTCACTGCCTCAAGACTCTATAAAAGTGGTTTTTTTCCTTTCTTGTGGAGGGAGACTCGTTATTACAATATCTGTTTTCTTCTGACACATTTGTAGAAAGATGAATAATTATATCAATTCATCCTATGTTGTCATTTTCTGAATATCTTCTTGCTTGGTAACTTTCATTTCATATGTGAGGTGGTAGGGTAGTGATTCAATCAATGGAAGTCCCCAATTTAATGAGTAGAACTAGCAAATTTCAGATATGTCTTTATTTTCATGTGATAAAATTTATGCTGAGATTGATTAAATACCCTTTCCCTTATGTAGACAAACTGACACTGTGTATGTCAGGCAAGAAGAGAGGTCTACAGGAGAAGAAATTAGTTGTTAAGAGTGTTCTCAACCTCTTGCAGAGTGGAGCAAGTTGGGAAGAGATTTCTTTCCTCTCCTTCACCTATAGACAATGATCTTCCTCATCAGAAACACATGGCAGTTGGGAGATGGGCTTTCAGCACTAAGGAGGGAATTGGAGGATTTTGATTTATTCACAAACTTCAGTGTGGAAAGCATTGTGAGTGGGGCAGCTAGAAGATGCAGTGAATAGAGCACCTGGATTCAGGAGGACCTGAGCTCAAATCGGGCCTCAGATACTTGACACTTACTAGTTGTGTGACCTTGGGCAAAACACTTAACCCCAATTGCCCTGCCTCTCCATCCCTCCAAAAAAGGCATTGAGAGAGAAAAATACTGGTGCCTGAGGAATTCATCCTTTGCATGGGAGATGACTCCAAGGGAACACAAATAAATTTTGCCACTATTCCTAAAATAAAGGCACTGATCATTTCTCAAGGAGCCTGGTAGTACACTAACCAATGATTTCAGCTTAGTCAAAAAAGTGATGTGGCAGAGACTATGACCAGAGAGCAGATCCAGTAACCTCACCAAAATCTCTCCTCCATCAAGGAACATCATTGATAGGCTGCAAGAAGAAATTGGGCACCATGACTTCATCCCTTTTTTCAATGATTCTGTGTATGTTTGCAGAAGAGTTCTTCATGAATATTGGGGAAAATGTTGTATTCTAAGTCATCTTACTAGGTTCTTCCAGTAAATGCCTTTGCTTTGAGTTGACTGTGTTCTAAAGTTGGATCTTGAGTAGCAGACATATCAGTGGGGCCTTAGTAGTTAAAATTTTAGGAGTACAAAACAAAGAATATCTTGAAGTTAAAAGAATCATCCTCCAGGGAACCCAACAATGACTTGAAGGTAGTGGGATATGCCCCAAGAGGCACTTTACACCTTTGTAATCTGGAAGCATAGCCACTCAAAATTTAAAAGGGATATACAATTGCATGTCAGGTTCTTCATTTTCTGCCTCTTAAATACTGAAAATGATGTTACTCAAATCCTGGAATTAGGTTGGTCCCACAACTTTACATCCTTACAGACTCCAAATGTAGTCACTCAAAGTTGCAAGCAAAGTTGGGAGACTTGATTAATTAGAAGTCTTCTGATCAACCCCACACTACACATATTTATAGAAATTCTCTCTTTAAACTATAAAAAGGCATTGGACACATTATGATACAGTGTTGGTTTTCCTTATTTCAAAATATGGCCGTTATATGGTACAGTCAGGAAGTTGTTGTTCAATTGCTTTCAGTCACATCTGACGATTTATGACCCCATTTGAGATTTCTTAGCAAAGATACTGGAATGGTTTGCCATTTACTTCTCCAGCTCATTTTCCAGATGAGGAACTGAGGCAAATGGATGTAAATGACTTACCCAGTGTCATATTGTTAGAATGTAGCTGAGGCCAGATATGAACTCACAAAGATGGATTTTCCTGATTCCAAGTTCAGCATTCTATCTACTTTACCACCTAGCTTTGTTCACATCTCACTTCAGAGGCTTACTAGCCATGTGACCATGGACAAGCCACTTAAACTTTCTATACTTCAGTTTTTTCATCTTTAAAAAGGGGATAATTATAGCACCTACATAACTTCTTGAAACATTCAAATGAAAGGACATTTGTACAGTGCTTTGTAAACCTTAAAACATATATAGCTACTGTTATTGTTGCATTTAACTTGATGCATAGAATTCCTTTTCCAGTGACAATATGTGTCATTTCTGAATCAACTGTGCGAATCCAATCAATAACTGATTAGTATATGAGTCAAAATTCATAACATGTAAAAGAAAAGAATAAAGCTAAGAAGAAGAAGCATGCAATTTCAATTGCTCTCATCCAACCAAAATGACACAAAAGTGAATTTTAATTATCAGCGTTTCTTAGAATGTATAACTGATACAAAACCATGATTATAAAGAGCAAACCTAATCCAGAAAGAACCTAAGCCAACAAAAACCTGATCTCATTGTTAAGCAGAGAGTCAATTCAGACATGGTGAATATCAAATACAAGCTAACTGGCAAAGTATTGTGAAGGAAGTTAAACATAATGTTCAGAATGTCTGTCAACAAAGTTCTCAAAAAAAGAAAGTTATCAGCACCAACAGGGGAAAATGTTTCAAATTACTAAGAGAAATGCAAATGAGAACAAATCTGAAGTTCTATCTTATACTCATCAGATGAGAAAAAGAAGGGGGTAAGGAAAATGAATTGTTGAAAGGTCTGTGGTAGCACAGGCACACCAGAGCACTATTGGTGGAACAGTGAAGAGGTCCAGCCATTCTGGAAAGTTTAAGTGACTTACTCAGGGTAACACATCAAGTTATTTTTCAGAAGTGAGATCTCAATCCAAATTGTCCTGAATGTAAGAATGGTTCTGTAGTAAATAAGAAGTAAAAAAAAAAAAAAAGGAAAAAGGCTCAGGAGTTGTCTCATGTTTGGAGATGGCACTTAATCTGATCCTTTAAAAAGGTTAGGGATTCTAAGAGTCAGAAGCGAGGAAGAAGGCATTTCTGGGACAGGTAGGCATTACAGGCAGAAAGTAAAGCGTAGACAAATTTTACTCTAATATAGAGCACATGATGGGGAGTGATGTGGATCCATTAGAACCAAAATAATGAATTACTTTTACTCCCAACAGGAAAGTTCGTAGTTTGCCCTAGAGGCAAATAGATCCATTGGAATTTTTTTGAGTAGAATGATGACATGGTCAAATTTGTGCTTTAAAAGTATCACTTTGAGAGGCAGAGTGAAGATGGCAGAGTAAAAGAAGCTCTCCCCTAAATCCTCCCAAATACCTATAAAAATGACTCTAAACAAATTCTAAGCTGCAAAACCCACAAAATGACAGAGTGAAACAAATTTCCAGCCCAAGACAATGTGGAAGGTCAAAAGGAGAGGTCTGTTGCATCAGGCTGAGAGAGGAACACTAGGCATGTTGGCACAGATGGGGCCAGAGCAGGCCTAAGAGGACTGGATCACTGGCATCTGTGGTGATTTCCAGACCTATCAACCCACAAACGCCAAAGACCATTTAGAAGGTCAGTAGGAAAGATCTGTTCTGGACTGGTTGGGAGAGGAGCACAGTCAGGGCCTAATGCCTGGGGAGGCAGAGGCAATGGCAGCTGCGGCTGTTTTTGAGGCTCTTGGTTGACAGACAGTGGGTGGATTGAGCAGCTGATCAGAAGGGGATTGCAGGGATCTCTTTGCTGGCACTGAGGCATGATTCTTTTGGTTGGCCCTGTGTGTGTCTGGTTCAGAGTCCTGAGTGGCAGTTGTGGGGTGAGGAGGAGTGCTTGTGTGGTGGAACTGGTGGAATCTCTGGAGAGGCAATCCTCCTCATAGTTCTAAGGCAAAAAAAGTGCATATGATGACTCACAGACAAGAGCTCAGACCAGGAAAGGAATAAACACCTCTCCTTTGATCATACCACCTTGAAAGAACTGAATTTTTTTTTCAGCTGCCAAATAGCTATTTTTGTTATGAATTTAAGTCATCAGTAAATGCAAGCATATACAAAGAAGATTGGAAAATAGGATTGTTCAACAAACAATGAATGTCTTTTACATAGGCTGTATTTTTAAATATTCGTATTAAATTGAATATGATAGCAACAAAATTTTCCTGTTTGTATTCCATTATGAACTTTTTTCTTCCCTTTTTTATTTTTTTTAATATTTTATTTTAAATTTATTTATTTATTTTGTTTTCAACATTTATTTCCACAAGATTTTGAGTTCCAAATTTTCTCCCCATTTCTTCCCTGCATGTACCACAAGACAGCATGCATTCTGATTACCCCTTCCCTTAATCTGCTCTCCCTTCTATCACATTACTCCCTTCCCTTTTCCCCATCTCCTCTATTTTCCTGTAGGACAAGATAGATTTCTATACCCCATTACCTGTATATCTTATTTCTCATTTGCATATAAAAGCAACTTTTAACACTTATTGTTAAAACTTTGAGTTCCAACTTTTCTGCCTTCCTTCTTCCGCACTGATCCCCACCAAGAAGGAGAGCAATTTGATATGTGTTATACATGTGTAGCTATGCAAAAGACTTGCATAAAAATCATATTGTGAAAGACTAACTATATTTCCCTCCATCCTATCCTGCCCTCCATTTATTCTATTCTCTTTTGACCCCATCCCTCCTCAAAAGTGTTTCCTTCTCATTACCCCCTCCTCCTACAAGTCCTCCTTTCTATTATTCCAATGCACAGACATCTTGCTTTTCCCTATTCCCTACTTCCCTCTTGTATAAGATAGATTTTCATATCAAATTATGTATTTATGTTATTCCCTCCTTAATGTGATGAGAGTAAGATTCACTTTTTCCCTCTCACTTCCCCCCTCTCCCCTTCATTAAAGAAGCTTATTCTTACCTCTTTTATGTGAGAGATATTTTGCCCCATTCTATTTCTCCTTTTCACATGTTCCTCTTGCAACCTTTAACTTTTTTTTTATATCATCCCTTCCTATTCAACTCACCCTGTGTTCTCTGTCTATATGTATATAATCCCTCCAACTACCCTAATACTGAGAAAAGTCTCGAGTTAAAAATATTATCTTTTCATGTAGGTATGTAAACAGTTCAATTTTAGTAAGTCCCTTATGATTTCTCTTTCCTGTTTACCTTTTCATGCTTCTCTTCATTCTTGTGTTTGAAAGTCAAAT
>CM053770.1:392585955-392605534 GCA_028658325.1 Potorous gilbertii | reverse complement strand
CTATTCAACTCACCCTGTGTTCTCTGTCTATATGTATATAATCCCTCCAACTACCCTAATACTGAGAAAAGTCTCGAGTTAAAAATATTATCTTTTCATGTAGGTATGTAAACAGTTCAATTTTAGTAAGTCCCTTATGATTTCTCTTTCCTGTTTACCTTTTCATGCTTCTCTTCATTCTTGTGTTTGAAAGTCAAATGTTCCCTTCAGCTCTGGTCTTTTCATCAAGAATGCTTGAAAGTACTGTATTTCATTGAATTATCATTTTTCCCCTGAAATATTATACTCAGTTTTGCTGATGATCAAGGTGATTCTTGATTTTACTCCAGTGTCCTCTGACCTCCAGAATATCATATTTCAAGACCTGTGATTCCTTAATGTAGAAGATGCTAGATCTTGTGTTATCCTGTTTGTATTTCCACAATACTCAAATTGTTTCTTTCTGGCTGCAATGTTTTCTCCTTCACCTGGGAGCTCTGGAATTTGACTGCAATATTTCTAGGAGTTTTCTTTTGGGGATCTCTTTCAGGAGGCAATCAGTGGATTCTTTCAATATTTATTTTACCCTCTAGTTCTAAAATATCAGGGCAGTTTTCCTTTATAGTTTCTTGAAAGATGATGCCTAGGCTCTTTTTTTGATTGTGGCTTTCAGGTAGTCCCATAATTTTTAAATTGTCTCTCCTGGATCTATTTTCCAGGTCAGTTGGAAGTTGTTTTTCCAATAAGATATTTCACATTGTCTGCTGTTTTTTCATTCGTTTGGTTTTGTTTTATAATTTCTTGATTTTTCATAAAATCATTAGCTTCCATCTGTTCTATTCTAATCTTTAAGGAATTATTTTCTTCAGCGAGCTTTTGGACTTCCTTTTCCATCTGGCCAGTTCTGCTTTTTAGGGCACTATTCTCCTCATTGACTTTTTTGATTTCTTTTGTCATTTGAGGTAGTGTATTTTTTAAAGTACTATTTTCTTCAGCAATTTTTTGGTCTCCTTTAGCAAGCAGTTGACTCATTTTTCATGGTTTTCTTGCATCACTCATTTTTCTTTCCAATTTTTGCTCTACTTCTCTTAGTTGATTTTCAAAATCCTTTTTGAGTTCTTCCATGGCCTGAGATCAATTCATATTTTTCTTGGAGGCTTTGGATGGAGGAATTCTTACCTTGTTCTCTTCTGTTTGCATATTTTTGTCTTCCTTGTCACCAAAGTAAAATTTTGCTCATTTCCTTGGACATTTACTTGACTTTTGAGCTCTTTGTCAAGGCAGTTCTCTGATTCCAGTGGGGGTGAGAGGTATATTGTCAGTTCTTGATCTACCACAATCTGTGGGCCCAGAGTTCCAGAAACAGTGGCTTCCACTGCCCCTGCTATTGTGACTGCCACAAGTTCCTAAACCTCCTCCCTGCTCTGCCACCTTGGTACTGGGGCCTGACCACTCTACTCTCTCACATAAGTCTCACAGGTTTTTTTCCACTGACCTCCCATCTTTTCCTCAACGTTTTGGGGGTCATGAAGTCTGGAAACTACCACAGGTGCGAGAGATTCAGTCACCCCAAAGGCCTTCTCAGGTTCCCCCGGTCATTGCAGCCTACACTCATCTGTGCTCTGCTCCCCGTATAGTACAATAGTCACTTCCCAGTGACCTTCCAGGTGGTCTTGTGTTGGAGATTTGCTTCATTCCTTCATTTTGTGGTTTCTTTATCTCCAGAATTTGTTTAGATGCATTTTTACAGGTATTTGGGTGAGTTGGGAGGGAGTGCTCTAGAAATTCCCTGCTGTTACTCCACCATCTTGGCTCCATCCCCAACAACTAAAACTTTAGAGGCACCTAGAAGTATCTCTGAAAACAACTGCATAAAATACCTGAAGCTTGAGACAGTGCATCTCCACAGTGGAAGCAGAGTCTCACCTTAACAATGTGTTAAAAAGTCAAATAGTTGGCCAGGGAAATGAACGAACAGTGGGAAAATATCAGACTATAGACTCTTACTTTGACAATGAAGATCCAAACATAAAACCAAAAGAAGACAACAAAGTCAAAGCTCCTCCATCCAAAGCCTCCAAAAAATATGAATTTATTGCAGATCAGGGATGAGCTCAAAAAGGATTTTGAAAATCAAGTAATAGAAGCAAAGGAAAAATTGGGAAGAGAAATGTGGATGACGCAAGAAAATCAAGAAAAATGAGTCAACAGCTTGCTAAAGGAAACCCAAAAAATACTGAAGACAATAACAACTTAAAAAATAGACTAATCCAAATGGCAAAAGAGGTCCAAAAAGGCAATGAGGAGGAGAATGCCTTCAAAAAAAGAACTAGTCAAATGGAAAAGGAGGCCTAAAAGTTCACTGAAGAAAATAATTCCTTAAAATTAGAATGGTACTAATGGAAGCTAATAATTCTATGAGAAAGCAAGAAATCATAAATCAGAACCAAAAGAATGGAGAAAAAATAGAAGACAGTTTAAAATATCTCATTGTCAAATCAACTGGCCTGAATAATAGATCTAGGAGAGACAATTCAAAAATTATTGGACTAACTGAAAGCCATGATAAAAAAAAGAGAGAGAGAGAGACAGACATCATCTTTCAAGAAATTATCAAGGAAAACTGCCCTGATATTCTAGAACCAGAGGGTAAAATAAATATTGAAAGAATCCACTGATCCTCCTTAAAGAGATCCTAAAAGAAAAACTCTTTGAAATATTGTAATCAAATTCGAGAATTCCCAGGTCAAGGAGAAAATATTGCAAGTAGCCAGAAAGAAAGAATTCAGATATAGTGGAAACACAGTCAGGATAACACAAGATCTAGTAGCTTCAACATTAAAGGATCAGAGGGCTTGGAATATGATATTCCAGAGGTGCAAAGGAGCTAGGATTAAAATTAAGTGTCCCTTATCCAACAAAAGTGAGTATGATCCTTCAGGGGAAAAAATGGATATTCAATGAAATAAATGACTTTCCAGCATTCCTTATGAAAAGACAAGAGCTGAATAGAAAATTGGACTTCCAGATACAAGACTCATGAGAAGCATGAAAAGGTAAACAGGAAAAAGAAATCATAATGTAATAAATAAAGTTGAATTGGTTGCATTCCAATATGGAAACATAATATTTGTAACTCATGAGACTTTTCTCAGTATTAGAGTAGTTGGAGGGAATACATACACTCACACACACACATAAATATAAATATATAAATGTATGTATACATATATACATATACACATATACATATATGTGTGTGTATGTAATATATATGTAAACAGAGAGTACAGCGTGAATTTAATATGAAAAGATGGTATCTAAACAATAAAATTAAGGGATAAGAGAGGAATGTAGTGGGAGAAGGAAAAAAGGAGAGGTAGAATGAGGTAATTATCTCTCATAAAAGAGGCAAGGAAAAACTTTTATAATGGAGGGAAAGAGGGAGGATGTGAGAGTGAATGAGTGAACCACAGTTTCATTGGATTTGGCTTAAGAATGGAATAACATAGACACTCAATTAGGGATGGAAATCTATCTTACCCTACAGGAAAGTAGGGGAAAAGAGGATAAGAGAGGGGGGGAATAGAAGGAAGGGCATATTGGGGAAGGGGGTAGTCAGAAGCAAACACTTTTCAAAAGGGATAGTGTTCAAAGGAGAGAAAAGAATAAAAGGAGGACAGGATAAGATTTAGGAAAATATAATTAGTCTTTCACAACATGACTGTTATGAAATTATTTTGCATAACTACATATTTATAATCTATATCAAATTGCTTGTCTTCTCAATGAGGGTGGGGAGGTAAGAAGAGAGAGAATTCGAAACTCAAAGTTTTCAAAATGAATCTTAAAAATTGTTTTTACATGCAACTGGGAAATTAGATATACAGGCAGTGGTGTATAGAAATCTATCTTGCCCTATAAAAAAGTAGGGGAAAGGGGATAAGAGAAGGGATATAGGGTTATAGGCAGACTGGGGGAAGGAATAATCAGAATGTATGCCATCTTAAGGTGGGGGGGGAGAGAGATGGGAAGAAAATTTGGAACTCAAAATCTTGTGGAAATGAATATTTAAAATTAAAAATAAATTAATTAAAATAAATAATAAAAGAACAGCAAAAAAGATTTTTAAAAAGTTTTGGAATTTCATCAGACTAAAGTATCACTTTGGCAAAAGGGAGAAACTGGAGGCAGAGACATCAATGAGGAGGCTACTGCAAAATCAAGGTGAAAGGTGTTCAGGTTGTGAATGAGATGACAGGATGCATGAATGGAGAAAATAGAATAAATACTGGAGCTCCTATGAAGGTACAGTCAAGATTTGACAAATTATTGAATAAGGGAAGTAGAGAAAAGTGAATGGGAGTGACTGCACGGATGCCAATGTCTTTAACTGAAAAAGAGATTAGAAAGGGGTAATGGTTTGGGAGAAGGGGCAATGAGTTCTATTTCAGACATGTTGAGTTTGAGCAGATAGTCACTCATGTGAAATGAACTCGGAGGAGACTGTAGGACTAGATGTGTAGATCTGCGAGTCATTTGAGCAAATAATAAAATAAAATCAATAACAACGATGATGTGGAGAAAGGGGGGAAAGAGGGTTGAGGAAGAAGGCACAGAAAAGAAAAATAATAAGGTCTAATCTAGTCTAGAGATCTCAAACATTTTTTCTGACAGCAGTATGCTGCCCACAACAAGCATGCAGAAGCCATAATAAAATGTAACTGGGAAATATTTAACATAGTATGTGAAAATACAATAAAATAGATAACATTACATTTGAAAATTAAGTCAATGTGCAGCCCACAGTTATTCTTATGTATGATCTAATAGTCCTCATTTCTATTTGAGTTTGATACCGCTGGGATAGAACCACAGTTAGGCATGCATCCCCAATTAGGCAAGTAAAGCATGAATTAGAGAGATATGTTGTTGCCAAGGTTTTTATCCCTGACTGTCTAGGGAGATGTTTGATGAAAAGACCAAATGGAAGATTGACTTCATATAGAAGTGATATTCTCCAGATTCTATTTGTAGATGGCATGGTGCTGATTGAAATAACCCCCAGATCATTCATCAATGAGATCCATATTTACTCAAACTCTACACAAGAACAGCTAAGTAGTGGATGAAGGATGAATGTTGCCCAGATTATGAGATGCATTTGGATCACCAACCCATTGTATTTATTTCTTGGCACATATATCTTGACCAGAAACTGCAAATGGACAATGAATTAGGTCCAAAATTGAATCATAAAAGGAGAAGGGAGTTAATCATATCTAGAAATTTTCTGAGTATATTTTATGATTACAAGTTGCTCCCTGCTATCAAATGACTTGTTTCTAAACTTCCCTCACATCAACTTCACACAACCTCTACCAAGAGTATCCCCTAGATTCAAATAAGTGGCCCAAAGGGTAACAGAAAGGTGCATCGTGGATTTGAGTACAAAATGACTAGTGATCATGTTTACAAGGATCTAAAAATATTGAAAGCTTCAAAGGAAAACTTCCAGGATTTAGGATATATCTGTTAATAATAATTTGTTGGAGGATATGGATAATTCCTCTGAATAAAAATGCTCTGGGTGGACTGCTATATGCAATGGGGAAGGGATTTCCCTTATCAGTGCAATGGTGGATTCAACAAAGAAACAAAGATGACCAACCATAAACTTTTTCTCTTTTCATCACTTTTTTTCTTGATTGTTTTTGTATTTCCTCCAATCACCTGACATATAAATCCATATTTATTTTCTCCAATTTCCTCTTGCAAATAAAAAAAAATCAGATTGGCTAAAATGGTTGATGAGGAAAGCAACAAATGTTGGAGGGGATGTGGAAAAACTGTGACACTAATGCACTGTTGCTAGAACTGGGAACTGTTCTAACCATTTTGGAGAGCAATCTAGAATTAAGCCCAAAGAGTTATTAAACTGCCTATACACTTTGACCCAGCAATTTCATTATTAGGTCTATTTCCCAAGATAATTATGGGGAAAAGAAAAGAACCTACATGTTTTAAAATATTTATAGCAACTCTCTTTGTAACAGCAAAGAACTGGACATTTCAGGGATGCCCATCAATTGGGGAAAGGCTGAACAAGTTGTGTGTGTAATTGTAATGGAATACTACAGTGCTATAAGAAATGATGAGCTTAATGAGCTTAGAAAATGTGGATTGACTTGTATCAAATAATGAAAAATGAAATCATGATCTTAATATATTTCACTTTTTTCCAATTTAACTACTTAATTTATTCTTTTTCTCCATTGCCTTACCCCTGAATCACTATAGATTTCCTCAATAGCCTGTTGGCTAGCCTCTCTAATTCCTGGTGTTTTCTATCATATAAATCCTATATTGTAACTAAAATTACTTCCCTAAAATGTTGCTTTCTTCAAGTCTCTCTTTTGCAAAAAATAAAAACCCTCAATGTCTCCCCTTTTTCTTATGCATCAAATCTTTTTCTGTTAGGGCCCAAGCTCTGGGAGCTGGCTCCGCCCTCAGGGAGGAACATGGGAGAGGCTCTGTCCGGGGATATAAGGAGCTGTCTGGGAGGGATCCAGGGGTGATGTAAGCAATAAAGTGAAGTGCACTGGCCACCTCAGATGTTCTGTGTAGTCATTTCCCCTCTGTGGAGGAGGGGTTGGTATACCGGAGATGTCTGAAGACCTGGGATAGGGTAAGTATCCAAGCGAGGGCGGGGGGCTAGCCCCATGCATTTTTCATTTATTTATTTTAACATTTAACATTTTGACATTCATTTTAACACTTTACATTTCTAAATTCTCTCCTTCCCAACAGCCCCTCCCATACCCACTGAGAAGGCAAACAATATGGTACCCACAGTACACATGAAGCTTTGTAAAACTTACTTCCACGTCAGCCAAGTTTTATGCATCACATGCGAAGTTCTCTTACTGGTGACCTTTCATAATCTATTTTATCTCTTCAGAATTATGTATTATGCTCTCTGCTAAAATAGTCTCCATTCTACCAGTGGCTTTCTATCACATGATGGAGATATCTCATTTTTACCTCCATGCCTTTGCTTAGGATGCTCTTTCATATGGAAAGTCCTCCACTATTCCAATATTAACAACATTATCATTGCTACTAATAATTATATTCTATCATAATTTTATTGATGATAATTATAGCTACACGTCAGGGAAGCAGCATGGAATAATGGATAGGACACTGGATTCCTAACAAGAAAGATTTAAGTTTGACTATTGCCCCAGGCATTAATAGCTGTATGACTCTGGGTCAATCATTTAACTTCTCTGAGCCTCAGTTGCATTATTGGTAAAAATGAGAACATTAGAGTTATTAACCTCTAAGGTGCCTTCCAATTCCAAATCTGTGGTATCATAAGTATATTGAATAGTTCATCTATGCAAATTTGTGGAAGAATACAATTGATTGTCACAGGATGTATGAGTGGATATGACATACCCTTCATGACTGAAGAGAGAATTCACATAGATGAGATCATCAATCCACTGATGTGGTAACACAACTCAAGCTAATACAGCGTTTTGGAACAACTAAAACATGTTGCGCATGTTCTCTTTTTGGATCCTGACAACAACTCTGGGAAGGAGAAAGTGAAGCCACTTTACCATTGACAAAACTGGCTTAATGGTAAATAAATAGATTTGTCCAGAGTCACACTCTATAAATTCATAGTTTCATAGACTCAGAATTAGAAGGGATTTTAGAAAATATAGAGTCTACTCTCCCCCCATTTTACAGATTAAGATACTGTAACTCAGTGGTCACAATAATTGTCCAAGTTTACAAAGGTAGTTAAGTGGCAGAGTTGGAACTGAACCCAGGTTTTCTGACTCCAAAACTTAGTGATTGTTTCACAGCAGCTCACTGGCTGTAATGACAGTCATAATTCCTACCAGATTATCTCACTCAAAATCCAATTAATTTTCAACTCCACCAATTCTCCCTATCCACATTGGCAAGTTAAAATACCAAGAACACTTCTGGTGAGCATTTCAGTGCCCATTATGCTACCTTGTTTCTGAAGTTTTAGGAAATTTTAAAGACTATGTGAGACAGTTCTACAGTTATCTATATGCATTTTAATGCCTCATACTACTTAATGTCCTTGAATCTTGTTTTTCCAACTAGATCTTGGAGAATAGATAAACTATTCAGGCAATCCCATTCCTGACATGATTTTGAGTACATAGTTGCTATTACTTAGTCATTCAGTTGTGTTCAGCATTTCACTATCCCATGGATAGTATGGTCCGTGGGGTTTTCTTGGCAAAAATACTGGAGTGGTTTACCATTTCCTTCTCTAGTGGATTAAGACAAACAGAGGGAGTGATTTGCCCAGGGTCACCCAGCAAGTAAGTAGCATTTGAATTCACTGAACCTCTTCCTATTCCTATTAATTGATTCCGGATTCTTGAGCCCATACTGAATTAATTCTCCTCTATTCTATTTTTAAATTTCTAAATTCTTTCTAATGACATTCAGCAAGATGGGACCCAAGTAGTGTGGGAAATGGTTTTTTTTCCCTTCCATATCTTTTTTTTCTTCCTTTTTCCTTTTACTGAGTTCCCTACCCAATTTTCTCTACCTGTCTTCTTTCCTTTTACCTTTCTCTGCCTTTTCCTACTTAAATTTCAATCGCCATTGACACACACACCCTACTATCTCCCTTTTTAGTATATCATCTTCTTACAGAAGTATTATACTTTAAGGGTGAAGTCCAGGGGAGCCTTAAAACCATACCTTCAAAGAAGAATTTAATTGACTTAATCTAGGGCCAGTTCCCATCCATACCTTCCATTCTAACAACTTAATCAGATCAAGTCACCTCTAGTTTATTTTTGATAGACACAGACTGTCACCATTCCCTATTTCCTGGCAGTTCAGGATCATTTCAAAAGACAGGAACTGAAGACATCTTTATTGTGTCAGTTCCTAAGTCACCAAACTAGATGGAGATAATGACTCACTTAAAGAACCAGTCAAGGAAGGAATCCCTTATACCACAGTCCTAGAACTCTCTATAAGAGGAGGTCCCAAGGAGGGACACCAGCTGTGGATTTATCAGCATCCTTACATTGAAACAAGTTCTCTAAACAAGCTGAGAAAAATGACCAATTATAGCAGTTGCTAGTAAATTATAGCCCTAGGCTAATGGACCCTGGTGGCTGTAGCAGCTGATGAGAAAGTGCTCACAGCTACACCACCTGAGCTCTTACTCACCCCCTGTTGCACACCTGTACCCTCAGTCAGGTGGTAAGTTCCATTGGCACAGTTCCATGGGTTTGCTTATTTACTGAAAGGTTCCTATATTTGAGATCCCACTACATTTTCTTGCTATAATTTGTCATGAACTGCTCCTAGGATATTCTCTAAGTTGTAGAATAGATCCTGGTCTGCATTAATAGGAATCTCCTCAATATAAGTTCCCAACACCAACAAAATTAAATTCTTGACTAGGAAAAAAAAAGATCAACCATCATAGCCTTAAAATTATAAGTGAGCCAGTGAGGACCTGCATTTTCTGTGCTTTGATATCACAGCAAAATCACAGAAATAGATTCCCTTACATACATCAGATGGACATTTTGCTGAAAGTTCTCTTCTTTATTAACCCCAACCCTCTACAATCTCCATGCCATCCTCTAACCACTTGTTCCATTTGGCCTCTAAACCTCTAAGTCAGTTTTTTAAAATGAAATTATTATTTAACTTTTTAAAAATTTTGTGTTCTGAATTCTATCTCTCCCTTCAGTCTCTCTCCAACCCACTGAGAAGGAAAACAAAATTATTCATGTGAATCATGTAAAACATATTTCCATATTAGCCATGTCACAGAAAACTCAAGAAAATAATATATATATATATATACATACATACATATGCATATGTATGTATGTATATACCTCCGCATACTTCCCCTTATCTGCATTCAGTTGTTGCATCTGTCCTTTATCTTGAAAGAGGATCATGACATCAAGGCCATGATGACATAACTTGCAGTCGACTTTGAGGTGAGGGAGGGAGGGGCTGTGCCAAGTCACCAGCCTCACTTTCTCCTCTAGAGACATCTGGGTCCAGTGACCAGAATTTATCAGCTACTGGAAATGACACAGGATGCAATGGGAGACCTAAGATCTTTTCAGGTACCCACTTAGAGTGAGGTAATGCCCTCTCTCTGGAGATGGATAGCACTTTTCATCATGAGTTCTTCAGAATTGTCTTGGATCATTATGTAATCAGAGTAGCTAAGTCTTTCACAGCTGATCACTGTTACAATATTGACTACACTGTGTATGATGTACCTTGCTTCTGCTCACTTCACTTTTCATCACTTCACCTAAGTCTTCCCAGGTTCTTCTGAAATCCACCCCCACCCCATCATTTCTTATACCATAATAGTATTACGTCACAATCATAGACTATAACTTTTTCAGTCATTCCCCATTTGATGGGTATACCCAATTCTTTGTCACCACAAAAAAAAAAAGCTGTTATGAATATTTTTGTACATAAAGGTCCTTTTCCTTTTTCTTTGATCTCTGTGATACAGATCGTAGTGGTATTGCTGGCCAGAGGATACACAAATTTTATGTCTTTTTTGGTGTAGTTCCAAATTATTTTCCCGAATGGTTGAAGCAATTCACAATTTCACCGATAGTGTTTTTGTGTATCTATTTCTCCACATCCCCTCTAGCATTTGCTGTTTTCTTTTCTTATCATAATAGCCAATCTAATAGATACATCAGAATTGTTTTAATGTATATTTAATATGCAATAGGTGACTCAGGACATGTTTCATGATTGTAGATGGTCTTAATTGTTTTTCTTCTCGTAGAAATGGTCAGTTCATGTCTTTGACCATTTATCCATTGGGAAATTGTTCTTATTTTTTATAATTGACTCAATCCCCTATATATTTGAGAAGTGAGGGGTTTTTTATCCAATAAATTTGCTGTAAAATTTTCTCACATTTTCTTATTTTCCTTCTAATCTTGGCTACATTGGTTCTGTTTGTGCAATTTTTTTTTTGTAATTTAAGGTAGTCACAATTATTCATTTTGCATGCTGTGATCCTTTTTATTTCTTGTTTTGTCATGGACTCATCCATTAAACACAGATCTGATGGGTAACATTTTCCACATTCCCCTGATTTGCATATTCACCCTTTATTTCTAAATAATGTGCCCATTTTGACCTTATCTTCCCACATAGTATGAAATATTGGTCTGTACATAATTTCTACCAAACTCATTTCAAGTTTTCCAAGCAATTTTTGTCAAATAGTGAATTCTGGCCCCCAAAGCTTGGATCTTTGGACTTATAAAGCACTAGATTATTATGGTCATTTACTACTGTGTATTATATATTTGATCTATCCCTCCCATCCATCCCAATCTAATTTTTAACAATTTTTTTATATTGTATTTCTTCACTTCCCACATATTCCATCTGCTTAAACTATCAGAATTTTGCCCTCTGTCCCCAGCAAGACATTAGTTCTACTTACCCACTCTGATGATGAATATAACTTCCCTCAGAAGCACTTGACCAGAAGGAGGAGAAGGAAAATTGGCTATTCTCCCTCCCACTTGCCACTATGCCCCTAGCAACATTTATTCCTATGAGATTGACTCTATCCATCTACATCATGAAGTCTAACTTTTTGTGTTAGTCATTTCTTTACATTCAAACCATTCTGCCTTTGTTTCTCAATTAGTTTAGTACCTTGCTTATAGTCTTTCTCTTTTCCAACTCCTGTCCTTATATTTGAAGATTTCAACATATAAATGTCATTTCACACATCCTGACCTTTCAGTTCAACAACCCCCCTGTGATGTCATTCATTCCATCTCCACTCTATTTCAGCCACACACAAGGAAGATAATCTGACCATCTTTCCTATTCATTTTATTTCTATGAGCCAGAATTTGGAAATTTCTCTCTTGAAGCACAATCTTCTGTCCTTCAAAATTTTCTGCCTTACCCCTCTTAAGCCTATTTATCCTAGGTTAACCTTTTCTCTACATCCTATCTCCTTTAGTGAGCTCATCAGTTTGCAGGTGATCATATATCTTGTGTGAACAAGTGATTTTTAAATATAAATATATAGGCATCATCTCTCTCCTGAACTCTGTTCCTATAATTCCAAATTCTTGCTAGGTATCTTTTGATGGTGATTTTAACAAGTCTAAAACATGACTTCTCTTCAAAATGTAATCTGCTCATAGTGGCATCATTCATCCAGTCACCTTTCCAGTCTCCTTATACTCATGTATTCTGTGATTCAGTCACATTGGCTTCCTTGATGTTGCTCTCACAAAATACTCTGTCTCCTGATTGTTGACATTTTCACTGACTGTCCCCCATGCCTGAATGCTCTTCTTCCTCATCTCCCCCTCATGGATTTCCTGGCTTCCCTCAAATTCCAGGTAAAATCCTATCTTCTACAGGGAGTCTTTCCCAATTTCCTGTAATATTAGCAATAGCATTTTGTCTCCTCCATTAGGCTGTAAACTCCTTGAGAAAGGGAACCGTTGTGTTTCTTTTCTTTCTTTATATCCTTGTAATTTAGCATAGGGCTTGCCACATCATAGAAAATGAATGCTTGATGACTAAGAGATTTGTTTAAGTACACTACCTCACTGAATCTCCCACTTGCTCCAAGACACAGCTGCAGCACTACTTTCTATATAAACTTTCCGGAACTACCCAACTATGAGTGTTCTCCTTCCCCAATAATTTCGCATTTAATAACACTATATGTATTTTTTAAATTTATTCTTTGTGTTATTTTTGTATCTGTTTAAATAGATACATGCTTTCCACCCCAATAGAATACAAGATCCTTGAAGAAAAGGGCAATTTCACTTTTGTCTTTGTGTTCTCAGGTATAACACAGGGCCTCCTATGTAGTAGATGCTTAATAAATATTTATTGAATTAAATTATCTACTTTTCAGTGATACTATGAAAAATCCCTACTATCATTTTTTCTCTTTAAACTTTTCTGTTTGATGGTTTATTCTATTCATATTACACTTTAAGTGTTCAAAAAGAAATGAGAAGCAGTTTGGCCTCTGTCAAAAATAATTTTATCTTCAGAAATTCAGGCAAGAAAAATCAGGGTTAAGTGCCAGGGAAGGGGGTCAGGCTTACAAAGACTGTAAAAAAAAGTTTCTTTCTATAGGAGAGCTTCTCTCTGTGAACATGAAGGAGGAACTCCTGCTCTAATTCCAAAAAGAAAATTCAGCAGTCCACTGGGACAGGAAAAACTCAGTATGCTTGGAAAAGATAAGGTATTACCTGGACAGTACCAGAATATACCAGATTAACTGGAAGCAAGGTCAAGTGACAAAGAATTAATATAAAATTGCAACACAGTCTTATAAAAATTGTGTTAGGGATGCTAAAACTCGCAATAATCTGCCTGTGGTCTTGGAAGCTAAGAACAATGAAAAGGATTTTGTTTTTGCTATGGTTTTAGCTTTTTTAAGCTTATACTGGAGTAAAGATGGTGAAGCAAAGAAGCGATAGATAGCCTTTGTTTAGGGTGGATGGAGTACTTTTATTGCCAACAGAAAGGAAACAGCTACAGAATTCTAACTCAGTTTTGGTTTTCTCTGCAAAGGACAATCTTTAAAAATGGAAATGAGAACAAAAAGGACTTATAGGGATATTACAACCAAGATAAATAAAGAGATTATTAGGAAGTGCCTAGCTGTTTTTGATGAACTCCAGCCATTTGACCAAGATGAACTACATCCTTAAGTACAAAAAAACAAATAGTAACTTGGTAGATAATAACAGTTAAGTCAATGTCAGTGATATTTGAAAGAATATTGAAAAACAGTTTTACATACTTTTCAGCTATTAATAGCCTCCATAAAAATTGACCGTGTATTATGGAATGAATATTCCCCCCAAAATATAGAAAAGCCAAAATAAAATAAAACATATAAGTTACTGGTTGCAATGCAATAAAAATATATTCAATAACAGTCCATGAATGAATAATTAACAAATTTTTGGAGGCAGTATAATTCTAAAAATCTGATAGATCAAAGAACAAATTATAGAAATAATAGAAAAAATTACAATAATAAAGCTACATACCAAAACTTATGAGATATAGATAAAGTAGCGATGAAGGAAAAAAATATATTTTAAGCACTTTTCTTAAAAAAAGTAAAGGAAAATTAATGAAACGGATGCCAAATGACAATAACAATATAATTTTGACCAATAACATAGCAAAAAATTCCAACTAAGAAACAGAGTTCTGAAAATTAAAAAAGAGATTAATAAATTGAAAGCAAAAGGTACATTGAATTGAAAAAGAAAATCAAAAACTTTTAAATTAATAAAGTAAATGAATTAGCTAATTTTATTTTTAAATTGAGAGAAAACTAAATTTATCTTACCAAAATTCTAAAAAAAAATAGAAGCTGCAAAAATCAAAAAGGAAATAAATAAATGTCAGAAAATGTTTTCCTTAAGTATATACTAACCAAGTTAATAACTCAGATGAAATAGATTGGTATTCATAGAAATATAAAATAACCCTATTAACAAGGAAGAAATTAAATAAATAACTTATCATAAAATGAAATTGAACAAGTTATAAATGTATTTCCAATGGGGGAAAATTAGTCTAGGACCAGATGTATTTAAAACTGAATTCTGTCATTTTTTTAAAAGTACAACTCTACATAAAATGGTTGCAATTATGAGAAAATATAACACTTAGGATCTCTTTCTATGATCTAAATATAGACTTAATACTTAAATGAAAGAAAGACAAAGTAAAGAAAGAAAACTTCAGACCAATTTCCTAAGTGACATTGCCACAATATTTTTCAAATAAAATAGTCACAAGTAGGTAAAACAATATATTAAAAGCCTCATATAACATGACAAAGTTGGTTTATCCCAGGAATTCAGGGTTGGGTCAAGAAATGGAAATTACAAAAGTAATTAATTATACTAATAATGTAACTAATAACATACAAGAATAAATTATATTTCTTTAATATAATTATAAATTATATTTGTCTAAATCTAAGAGCAAATAATTTATGCATTGAAGAAACATTAGAAGCCTTTCCAATATGATTTAGGGTAAACCAAAGCTGTCCTTTATGATCATATTAGTTATCATGGTGCTAGACATGTTAACTGAAGAATAATTTAAATAATAGTAATCAAGGAAATAAGCACGGGCAAAACCAAAACAAAATTATTATTTTTAGACATGCTGATTTACTTAGAAAACTCTAAAGTTTAAAATGAAAACTTAATGCATCAATAAATTCAGCCAAGTTAGAGGTTACAAATTAAATCCACATAAATCATGAACATACCTATATGTCACCAACAGAAAACCATCACAAATAATGAGAAAAGGAAATTCCTGTCAAAATAACTACAGAAACAACACAATATTTGGGAATGAATATACATATTGTGATGCATCCAGGAACCAAAAGGATCTGACTGTAAACAAACAAAAAAGAAAGAAAGAAAAGCATACTTTGTAGCTATAGAGGCAGGACTAAATAATTGGGAAAAAAAAACAAACATTAATTTTTCATGGGTAGGTTGAACCAATATAACTAAAATAAAAATGCTACCTAAATTAATTTTCTTAGTGCTATAATAACCAAATTACCAAAGATGTATTTTACAGATCTAAAAATAATAGCAATAACAATGCAATTGTTATGGAAGAACAAAAAGGAAAGAATCCCAAAGGAAATACTGAGAAGTGTGAGAATAGTGTGGGGGTGTCTATCGGTACCACACTTAAACTGTACTACAAAGCAGTAGTTAAAATCATGTGATATTGATTAAAGAGAGACAAACAGATTAGGTGAACACCATATAGAAGCAAACAAACACGGTATCATAGTACCCCAATTAGTGGAAGAAAATCTCACTACTTGAAAAAAATTTTTTCGAAAATTAGAAAGTCACCTAGAAATAATTTGGCTTAAACTAATACTTCCTATCAGATACCAAGACAAGCTTAAAACAGATACATGGTTCCCATATAAAGGTCATATCATAAACTAATTAGAGGAGAGAAGAAGAAATTACTGTTCAGATAGAGGGATAGAGGAAGAGTTGATGGGCAAACAAGTGACAAGGAAGATCACAAAAGAGAAAATAAGGAATTTTGATTATATAAAAGTTTTGAACAAACAAATCTAGTTAAAATTAGAAAGGAAACAAGTAAATAGGAATGAAATTTTATAACAAGTTCCTTTGATAAAAGTCTCATATCCAAGATTTCTGAGGAACTTATTCAAATTCATAAAGCTGAGAGCTATTCCCCAATACTTTTTATGATCAAAGCATATGAAAATGCAGTTTCCAAAAGAAGAAATCCATCATAAATAAATGTGAAAAAATACTCTTGATCACTGTTAATTAGAGAAATTAAAATTAAAATAACTCAGGTTCTTTTTTAAAGTCCATCAAAGTAACAGATAACACAATGGGAAAAGATTATGTTGGGGAGGCTGCAAACAATAATTTTCCCTAGTATACTTTTGGTAGAGATATGAACTGGTCTTATCATTCTGGAAAACAATGTGGAACTCTGCCCCCAGAGTAATTAAATTGTGACCTAGTTATATCACAAATAGGCCACTACCTTTAAAGATATACAAGAAATAAGAAAAGGGTCTATATATTTAAAAATTCATAGCAGTTTTTTTTAAAGTAGAGAAAAATTGGAAGCTAAGAAGTTGCCCCTACTGTTAATATTGCTAAGCAAGTATACATGAATATAATGAAATATCATGCTGGACAGTGTCAGAAGAAACTGGGAAGACTTTTGTAAAATGATGCAGATTAAAGCAGAATTTATAGAACACTTTGAAAAATCACAATAATATTGAGAAAAATAACTGACTATTAGTTTGATTAATGAAACAATAAGCCATGTGTTTAAATTTGAACCATGCCCCTCAGGATGATGAATTTAAACATTTTGGCTGTGAACAATGTGGCAATTTGCTTCATTAGATCATTCATGTTTATGATGAGGACTTTATCTTTTTTTAATGATTCTTTAGAGGGAGAGGAGGGACTGAGAAGAACAGATTATAAAAGTAGGTAGATGATAGATGGATGGATGGATGAATAAATAAATGATTGGAAAATAATAAATGTCCCAATTTTTTTCCTTTATTTTTAAAATTTTAAAAATTTCCTTTATTTTTCCGTTACTTTGGGTTTTCAACATTCATTTCTACAAGCTTTTGAGTTTTAAATTTTCTCTGCCTCCTTCCCTTTCTCTCTCCCTCAAATGGCATACAATCTGATATAGGCTCTACATATACATTCATATTGAATCTATTTTCAGATTACTCATGTTGTAAAGAATTAGAAGTAAAGTGATGAACCACAAAAAATAAGAAATACAACAACACTAAATAAGACTAAACAAAACTAAAACAAAATAAAAAATTCAGAGAAAATAGTATGTTTTGATCTGCATTCAGACTCCATAGTTCTTTCTCTGGATGGGGATGGCATTTTCCATCATGAGCCTTTTAGAATTACTTAGAACCTTGCTTTACTGAAAATAGCTAAGTCTGTCAAATTTAGTCATTGCACAATGTGGCTGTAAATATGTACAATGTTCTCCTGGTTCTATTCACTTCACTTAGCATCAGTTCATATAAGTCTTTCAATATTTTTCTCAAGTCTGCCTGCTCATCATTTCTTATAGCACAATAGGAATACTTTACATTCATATACCACTTCTTACTCAGCCATTCCCCAATTGATGGACATCCTCTCAATTTCCAATTCCAAAAAGAGCTGCTATAAATATTTTTGTACTTGTGAGTCCTTTTCCTGTTCCCTGTGTCTTTGAGACACAATCCTAAAAGAGTCAAAGGGTATGCACAAACTTATAGCTCTTTGGCCATGCTTCCAAACTGCTCCTCAAAATAATTGGATCACACAATTCCCCCAACAATGCATTAGTATTCTAATTTTCCCACATCTTCTGCAGCATTTATAATTTTTCTGCTCTGTCATGTTAGCCAATCTGATATTGGTGATGTGGTACCTTAGAGTTGTTTTGATTTATATTTCTCTAATCAATAGTGATTTAGAGCATTTTTTCATATGACTATAGATAGCTTTAATTTCTTCATCTGAAAACTGCCTGTTCATATCCTTTGAAATGTCCCAATTTTTTAAAAAATGAAGTGAACAGAGTATGCAACCTATAAGTCAGTAAGATTGGCTTTGATTCCTTAAAAACTTCTAGAATAAATGAGTAAAGAGATGATTGCTGAATACCCACAAAAGGAAACAGTGATTGCTAAGAGTCTACATCACTTTATTAAGAAAAAGGACATGCCAAGGTAACCTCATTTCCTTTTCGGCAGGATTACTAAACTATTAAATAAGGTGAATGATTTAGACATGGTTAATGGAGATTTTATCAAAGCTTTTGATAAAGCATTTCATTCTATTCTTGTGGCAAGGATGGAAGATATGGCCCAGACCACATTCCATTTCTATAAAGATTTCTTTCATCAACCAGGACCTGGATGATCTTCTGATCTGAACTCCCATAGCACGTTGTCTGATCTCCTCTGATATTATCTAACTCTTGGAATATTCCATCATTAATGTTTATCATTTCCACCCCAACTTAACTGGGAGTTCCTTGAAGATAAAATGTGTGTTATCAGCTACAACAAACAGACAGTGAAAGTTTAGGTGTAAAGTGTGTCCTCAATGACTCCTCAACTGAGAGTTGGAGTATATAGAAGTTGCTAGAGAAGCAGTCTGGATTAGTGGGGCACAACATAGGTCAGAAGTACAAAGGAAAAAGAAAACCAAGAATTCTTACCAATTCTAGCCTTGAGAAGTTATTTTCTAATAATTGTAGAGATAAACATGATTTTGGAGAACTGAGAAAAGATGGGAGCCTGAGTATTTGGGTTTTTTTCAATCTTTACCTGACCATCTAATATAGATTTTCTAATAAGTCTCAGCAAGTTTTGACATCAAAGAAACAGTGTAAGTGGTGTTTTAGGGAAAAAAGCCACACATATGGTGAATAACCAGGAATTTATTTTAGAACACCAAAGTTATAAGCCTAAATTTAAAAGAGTGTTTGTTCAACAGCTTAGAAAAAATATAATACTTGACTCAATTCAACAAGGCAAAAAATCAGCAATAACTCAATATGTATAAGACAAAACAAAACCATCCCTGTCTAAAAAGAGCTTACATTCTATTGAATTACATCAAATTATTTAGCCAAAAAAATGGTTAAAATTGGAAGCTACAACATGACTTCTTCTCATTATCCAATTAACTCCACTAAGGACAGTTTCTCACTATTTGCTACAGGCATTATGATTTCTCTAGGCATGGAAATCCACAGATGCAGCTCTACTGTAAATTTTTTTTTATAAATTTATTTATTTAACTTTTTACATTCATTTTCACAAGATTTTGGGTTCCAAAATTTTCACCCCATTGGTCCCCTCCCCCCACCCCAATACACTGAGCATTCTAATTTCCCCTATCACCCATCTGCC
>CM053770.1:392560412-392585455 GCA_028658325.1 Potorous gilbertii | reverse complement strand
ATTTCTTTTCCCAGTTTTTCCTCCACCTGTCTACCTTGATTTTCAAAATCCTTTTTGAGCTCTTCCATGGCCTGAGCCCATTTGATATCTATTTCAGATGTTTGGGATACAGAGGCCTTGACTCCTATGTCTTTTCCTGATGGTAAACATTGTTCCTCCTCCTTAGAAAGGAAACGAGCTAATATCTTTTCACCAAGAAAATAATTTTCTATGGTCTTAGTTTTTTTCCCTTTTCTCGGCATTTCCCCAGCCAGTTACTTGACTTCTGAGAGTCCTCTCCACCCCTGCCTAGATCAGCCCAGCTAGTGCTTGGGGTCTGAGATTCAAATGCTGTTCCCCAGCCTCAGGGCATACAGCGGCAGGCCTGGCTGCTATTCAGGGTAAGATTAAATCAGGTTCTCAGGTGGGGGCATGGCTGCCTCCCAGGCTCAGTTCCTTCAGGGGGTTTATGCAGAAACCTTCTGTAATGGAGCTGCAGCTGAACTCCTGCCTGCTCTGGGAGCCTCTGGCCCTCTGCTGCCTCTGCTGCTGCCTTCCAAGGGGGCCTGAGTTCCGGAGACATCCCGCTCCCCTCTCAGCCTTTCTCTTTCACTGACCTGTGAGTCTGTGGGTGGAGAGACCTTCGTGGCTGCTGGAGATTCCGTCCCGAAGCCTGCTCGGATCTACTCGGATCTGCTCACTCCTCTTGGTGCTGCACGGCCAGGGCAGGGCAGGGGAGGGCTCTGCTCCTGTCCGAGGCATGATGGACCTTTGGGATCGATTTTTCAGGGCTCTCTGGAACGGAAATCTCCTTCACTGTGTTGCTGCATGGCTTCCACTGTTCCAGAATTTGTCGGGAGTTCTTTTTAGAGGAAATCCATGGGCTGTGGGTTCGGAGCTAGCAAATGTGAGTCTTTCTACGCCGCCATCTTGGCTTCATCCCAGCTCTACTGTAAATTAAGGAATTGTCTGATCTCAAGAAAACAGTCTAAGTGAAGAAATAAGACATTATAGATGATATGACATTTTAAAACACTACTAATTTCACTTTACTTTTACTTTCTTACAAGAGACCTCTTACCAAGTAGGAACAATCTATAAATATTTGTAATGTAAAAAAATCAAAACTTTAAAAAATTGCTTTAAAGTGGTGTCTAAAACTAGAAAGACAATGTATGACTGGTACTTCAAGGGAATTCCCTCTTTAGGATGCTCAATTCATATAGATCACAAGGCATCTGTGACTTAGTAGGTAAATCTTGGAGAGATGTGTGAAGCATATAGTTAAATGGCTTACCCAGGTTCTCCTAGCAAATAAGTATCTATGGCAGGATTTAAACACAGGGTTTCTTAATCCAAACTTTCAATTCTCTCCACTATTCACATTGCTCAATACAAACTATAATAGCCTAGTACACATTTTTAAAGGAATAAATTAACTTTGGCTTCTGATCCATAAATCTGTGGATCTCACCTGGAGAAGAAGTGTGAAAGTAATTGTTGAACCCTAGCCTTAGTGGTTTAGGGAGGGTTCATGATATAATAATACCATGTTCCTCAATTACATTTGCGTTGTACTTTTCAGGAATCTAAAATAAAATGGAAGATACCATCAGTCTATCAAATGTGATTAGTTAAAGTCTGCTGCTACCTACCATATCTCTATAGTAGTATTCATTCAATTCCACCTACGCCTCACTTTTTGATCCAAAAAAGTGCTATTTTTCATTTGTAGATAAAAGGAAAGGATCGTCTTTAAATTATTCATGAGATTTGTGTCTTAGCCCATCTCCACATGGTTGTAGAATAATCTGCAAGTAGAATGAAGCAAAAAAATTTTTATATATGTATACATACGTATACATGTATAGATATACACATACATGTGTCTTTATGTATATAGAGATATATGCGTACAAATGTTTTAAATTCAAGAATGAAATTCCTCTCCTGTAATCCTTCATGATGATCTGTCTATGGAAGCAAAACTTGTGTCTTTTAGTTAATTCTTCCTTCTTCACAGGTTACAGTTATAGTGCACAAAAGACATTTCAAACTGGTCCTATGTGGCAGCAGGTGAATATGTGTGTTAGGGTACATGGGGTATAGAAAAAAATCTATTGTTTTGTGATGATGAAGGGACTATGTCCCCTTCAGTATTATGTCCGTAATAAGCCAGTACTTTGCAGAGAAAGGAACATGACTTGAACATAGCAATTTTGTTTATACCATCCAAGATTCTTTCGAAAGAGCTTGGCTCTGACATATTTTTTTCCTTAGGAAACTTCCAGAGAGTCAGAACCTGATCCATTAATTTATTCTCACAGTTTTCCCTTGAAAAAGTAATAGCTAGAGAGACAGAAAAGCATAGAAATGAGAGATATGGAAGGGTGAGTTGGATGGAAGATGGGGGAAGGATGAGAAGACATTGAAAAGAGAAAGACAGTAAAGATGAAGGAAAATTTATACTTTACTACTTAGAAGAAGGGGATGTGTATCTGTCAAGGTGAAAAGAGAATGTTTTTCAAAATTACTCAGGCCAGTGAATTCCGGACACTTGAAGAAGACCTAGAAGCCCCCACCCTCTGTAAAGCCTGAAGCTTTTTTAAAATAGGGATGCCACAACATTAATGAGACTATCAGCTACCTTGAAGTATAATACATGACATACTTTGATTAATGTCACAATCTACTATGTGATTTATTGCTCTGTAGGCTTCTGCAAGAGCATGTGGACTGAGCAGTATGCAACCATATTCTCTAAGAGCCCACAGGAATTGTGTCCAAAACCTCTCAGCCAACCATCCATATGCCATAATGCAAAGTTAAAAAAACTTATTCTTTATCTATTGTAGTAACTATGCTCTGTTTTCACTTATAGTCTTTTCTCTCCAATAATATGATTTCTCAGCTCATCTGTAAACTTGCCTTTTAAATGACTATTAAGGATAGAAAATTATTGATAAGCTCATCATTGTTGGGGGTATTTTGAAAAGCTGAAGGGAAGAAAAATATGAAATAGCAGCAGAATATTCACGAACTCCTTTCCAACTTCAGAAACAGGAGAAGAATGAAACACTTAAGATGCTTAAAACAAATATATGCTTTCAGACCATTGGAAAGATCCTACTATTTCTTTTGAAAGGCTAAAATTTGGGGCATTTTAAGACCCTGTAAGTCCTTAATCAGTTTTGCTCCCTTGGAGTCCTTGATTTTTCATATGCAATATGCCTCTCCTGCTGTTAATGCTACAAACAGTGACACTAATTCTGTCGATAAAAAACAGCATTGATGCTAAAAAGCATTTTAGAATATTGATCCTTAACAGTCTCCTATAATCTAAAACCACTGTTTATTATCCATTATCACTCATTGCTAGTAAAAAAAAAAACATCACCACTACTACCAAGTATATTTCTTTTTTCACTCTCAAATTTCAGTCCATTATCTGACTGCTGAAGCTGCTGTTATTATAGCCTGGGATGCTTTCAGTATGAAACTCCATAATCGTACTGCAGGAGAAAAATTCAACAGAAATTCCACTTCAACTTTAAGGAATAACTGGGGATGGAGAGAATAACTTGGGGGGAGGAGGGGAAGGAAAGATATTTTCTCTAAGGAAACTGTCCTGCTTGAGTTCCTGGAAAAGCAGGCCTTCAATAGGCCCATGATGCTTTGGTCTGCACAACTCTACTGATTCCAGCTGCTGCCTAATTGGCCTGTAACAGAGTAAAATCCCACAAACATGCAGCATCTGTAGCACCAAAGTAAACAAGCAATCTTCTCCCTTCAGAACGCCAATGCTAACATTTCCTATGCAGTAAAGACACTTATTGAGCTGCAATGTTTCCAGATTTCTGAATGCCTGTGGCCTTTCATATCCTCCCTGTTGTTGAATTCCTCTGCAAGTAGAATCTGAGCAAGCATCTGCGTCAAGTTGGGCATAGCATCAGTAGTGTTGTCATACACTCTGACTAGGAGCAAATTTAATAAGAAGCTCCAAAGAAAGCTGGCTGCATGGCAAAAATGGATTTTAAAGAAATAACCAGATACTGTTAGAGATACCCAGAAATGAATGGGGAAAATAGTTTTTTAATCCTGCTTTCATGACAAAAGGATTAATGCTTCCTTTGGATGCACACAAAGGATCTTGCTTTATTCTGTCTCACCTCTGGGAAAATTTTGGTGCTGGGTATTTAATTTTTGAGTAAGTAGAGAAGTCTTTTACTTTAGGAAGGGTAGGTTCCCTCTCCCTAAATAAGGAGAGGGAAATAGAGTTAGTCCATAATTGATCTGGGAGGAATATTGCTATCCTATTTAGATTCCATTATGAATGACTAGTGTAACAGCTGGCATCTGTGATGCCAATGGTAAAGGAGAACCTAATTATCACCAGCTGGATGATCAGGTTAGGCTTGCTTAGTGATGACCTAGGACAGCTGTAAATAAAGAAATAAACCAAGTAAATATGATTTAGAAACTTACCTTCTGGTAGTCATTTTCAAGGGGTAGGTTAGTTTTCAGGAGAAATCCCCAAACGTGCCTTGCATCCAGCAAGGTCAATAATAAACTATTCACTGATGGATCATGTGCATGATGCACTGTCCATGGTGCTGTGTAGATTGTATATCCTACTGTATATGTGTCATGAATTCCTGACATTTGAATTATAGAGCCAAACCAAAGTCGCAGAGTCAATAGTGGGTTATTTGCTTCTGAATTCCCAGGGAGCTGAGGTGACAAAAAATAAACAAACAAACAAAAAACCTAATGGTCAAATCACTCCTTGGTTCATCTGTCCTCTCAGTGAATTCTAGCCAAATGTTTGACAACAAACCAATGGCTCTTAACAAAGAAATCTCTACCTCCATTTGGTTCTGGTATTTTAATCTCTTTTCTAATCTACATACTCAGGTGGCACATTCAGTAACAATTAAATCAAACCCAAATTCAAATGGCCTTTTCATTTCTGTTTGTCCCCCTTACATCTCAAGATGTTGGCTTTAAAAAATAAAGCTTCCAGGGGTGGGCACCTGCAGCCTCAAGGCCACATGTGGCCTTCTAGGTCCTTGGGTGCAAATACCTTATTAAAGGTATTTGTTCTGGGAAGTATATATCAGATATAACCAATGAAATTTCTTCTTCCAGGTAGAAGTAGTGACCAACTAGAATAATAAATATATACAGTGTTAAACCTAGAACCCCTAGAAACTATTCTATTCTGCTAAATAAATGACAGTAACAAACATAAATAGTAAAGTAGAAAAAAATTGAGAATTTGGAATTAACGACCTGAGTTCTAATCCCAGCTATTCCATTTATTACTTGTGTGACCAGACCAGTAACTAAACCTCTTTGGGTCATAATTTCTCCACATTTAAAGGGAAGGGATTGGACTCTAATCCCTTTATGGTGCCTATTAATTCTATATCTATTGTCCTTTTTAAAATCTTACTTTTTTTTAGCACTAACTCTTATGGAACTTACTTTTGAAATTCATGGGGCCATCATTGGAGGAGAATCCAAGGAGAAACCAAGAGGAGAATCTTTATTTCTGAAACATCCTAATGTATTTTGAATCAATAACATTTTTAGTGGGAGGACTATATGATTAATTTATAATTTTTTGATGAGAGTATTTTACAAAATAATTATACCTCCAAATAGCTTCTTAAACCTGAGTTCAATTCAGTCTAACACTAATATATATATATAGATATATATCTATATATATCTATATATATATATATATATATTCTGGTTATATAGAATTATATTTTAAAGTATTTTTCTTATCATAACACTGTGATATGACTAATACAAGCATTCTTATCCGTATTTTATAGATAAGGAAATGGAATACTCACTCAGAGAGGCTGAAGGAAGGCCCAAGGTCGCAGACTCAAATCCAAGTCTACTTAATTCAACCAGAAAACTTCATCAACTTTACTATACTTCTTCACTTTCTTGGAATGGAAGGACTTTAGAAAAAGAAAATTAATATTCTTAATAATTTCTGGTTAGATATGACTTTTGCATCTCTCTACCATGGTGGTAAACGAGGCAGATATTATTCTACGTTAGGGGAGAAGGGGCAGTAGTGTAGGTAGTAGCGGCATCCTACTTGTAACTTGTCATTTGCTTCTGTCTGCCTTATCTCACCATGTAGGAAGCCAAGGTGTTTGTTTCTTTTTGTCTCTTCTATGTTTTATTCTTTCTTGATATTATGTGAATGAGTATTAGAGACAGAAAACACAACTAAACTAGATCCAAAGAGTCATCAAAGGTTCCTTTAGACACCAGAGTTGCTAGTAGCAATCTTGAGAGGAGTGAGTACTGTAAACAACCTGCTTGAACCAGCCCAACTGTGAACTGACTTAGATACCAAGACACCATGTCCTACAAACTAGAGAGTCACTATCAGCTATTGCCCTACCTAAAACGGAATTGGAGGTGGGGTGTTTTTAGCAACTACTTTAATTTTGAGGTTCATTGTTTGGGGGGACAGAAGTGCCAGAGGAAAATATACTTTCAGTTTAGGAGGTTATTATTCTTTTATTCTTGCTCTACCTCCCAACATATGTTCCTTTGTAAAAACTAGTTGATGTTAATTGGTTAGTCATATTAGAGAGGTATTAACTGGGGAGGTTCTTTAGTGATAGGCCCAGGAGGAAAGCCCCCCATCTCCTGAGGGTTACTGCTAGAACTTTGAGAAAAGACCTAATAGCTGTGCTCTGGGGAACTAACCTGATAGTCAAAATGTTTCTTGGGATGGTGACCCCAGGGTATGTCTTACACTTATATGCAAGAGGTACAAAAACATCATAAGAAATTCAGAAAAAACCATAGGCCAGTCATCGACTGTAGTGAGAAAAGAATAAAAAGGGGGCAGTCTGAGTGATACACTGGTACACGCAAAATGTTAAAAGATGAACCCAAAGGTTTCTAGTGCTTTGAACAGATCCTGTTTATAGAATTTCTTGTTCCTTATATTGTAATCATCCTATTTCAGTCCTCCTTACCTTTCACCTGGATTATTGCAATAATTTCCTACTTAGTTTCTGGGAATCCAGTCTCCCTTCTCTAATTGATCTTCTACACAGCTCCTAAATTGATATTCCTAAAGACCTGATCATGTCATTGACTTCTTAAAGAAGATCCAGTCAGCCTCTAATTGAAGGATAAAATTCAAAGACATTCAAAAACTGCCTCCAACCTGTCTTTTTCAACTGTTTTTTTTTCCCATTTCACCCCTTCATGAACTATACTTTCTTCCAATAAAGTCATTTTTTAACTTGTATATATTTTCTACCAAAGTGGACAGCTTTCAGGTACATACCTACAAACAACCTTGGTACGGGAATAGTCACATCAGCAGGTTGGCTATAGAGCAAACAAATCCTTCAAAGGCAGCCAAGTTCCATTTACTAAATCATAGAGAGAATGCAATTTACCCTGCTGGAGAGACTACTCACAACAATGAAATTACAGATTCTTGAAGACTTTTAAGTGTCAGTACTACTTGGTTTGGGGGTGGAAAAAAAGCCACTTTATTCAAGAATTTCTACTTGAATGATGCCCAATTAACCATGATCCTCAAACAGAAACACATGAGACAGATGTCCTATAGTATGGAAATAATTGATCAAGTGTGACTGAGTGTTTCTTTAATATAATCTTTACAAGCACGTACATATACTACAAAAGTCATACCTTCTCTTTCCTCTTCTCTCCCTCCCCGCAAAAATTGTTTTCCATTCATTCTTGGCAATGTGGTTTGCCTAATCAGGATGTAAGATTTCATAAAAGCTGTAGCTGAACAGAACAAAATTACCACACTCCTAATATTGCAAACATAATTAACTTTGAATTATGTGAATTAACAGTGCCTAACAAATTATCATTCAGCTCTGAAATTAAATTCTTTCGTACCATTAGATTTGTTTGTTAAGCTCAAGTAGGCAAAAGTAGTATTTAATAAAATAATAACGATGCTTTGCTGAGAGTGCCTTTGAGAGATATATAGATTTATCCAAAATAAATCATGGAACCCCCTATTATTAGCTAATTTGAGACTATCATTGTATCTGCATAATAAAATTAAGAGAAAGTAGGATACAGCTACAGGCTACTGTATGTCTATTACAGGAAACTTTTTTCTAATTACCTCTTTAATTAGATCTTTATATGGCTGTTTAGCTCTGCACACTACATGTAATATAAATACATTCAACATTTATTATAAATTCATATGTCTTTTGCTGTTAGAATAATACTAGGTCTTCTGGTGAAAGAGAAAGAAAGAGAAAGACAGAGACAGAGAGGAAGAGACAAAGACAGACAGAGACAGAGACAGAGAGAGAAGAATATGGGTTTAGCCTCAAACAATTTCTTCCAATTCTTATGAAAGTGTTCATTTCCACAAACTTTGCCTTCCTGATTAAATCAGAGGTCTGCAAAAAATAAAATATCCAGGCTTCATTTATTCTATTTTTTGTTCTTTATTCAATTATCCTTTTAACATCTGATATTGATGGAAGAGGAGGCTAATTTGGCCCCAACTTTGCAAATCACATTTGCTATTGGTAAATGTAGGTTGAGAACAAACCCTCAAATCTGAAATAGTTTTAGAAATAATTTTATTAAGGCATTTGACAAAGGGGAGAGCCAGGAAAAGATGCAGCTCTCTCCTCAAGTTTTTGTAAAGCTATATAGAGTTCAGAAAATGGAATAAGATATTTGCCTTATTGGATGCATGCAGACAGTTAGCTTGATATGTATTATCAGTATTGACATATAAACATTCAAAATTAGGGAACCCAAAACAAAATTTGAGTGGGATCTAAGTATACGCTTGCAACCATCAAGCTTCCTGAGAGCATCTCTGAGGTCAGCCTGACCTCTTTAGTTTTGGGTTAGAATTTTTTCTAGCCAAATAAAATTAGGTTCAATCAATATTAGTAAATAATAAATAATTAAAATTTCCCCACAATTATTTTCTTTTGAGATTATTAAAGTCCCAAAATTTATATAAGCAGAGAACTGGCTTAAAGTCTCCAAGTTAATTAAAATGATCTGTATCAGTGGAGATATCCTCCTACTACCTACTTATCTAGAAACTTGACAGATTCCTACAATGAGAGGTAGGGGTAAAACTTCTAACCTCATTTTGTCAGAAGAATCAATTTGTGTAATCATTAGGGATTGTAAGTAAGAGACTTAAACTTATGCCAAGAAATGAGTTCACTGTGACCATGAGTATTGCAAAAAAATCATAATCCTATGCTTTGCTCAATGTCATAAAAGTTAAAAGAAATTTAGTTAAGCAGAGTCATAATCTCATACATCCCTTAATGAGACAAATCTCATTAAACAAACTCTACGTGTAAACTGTTAGGTTACAAATTCAGCTATATTTAGAGGGTTCACAATAGACTGATTGAGAGGAAAGATTTACGTATCACCAAAATAAAAGCTCCACATTAGGAAAATCTTCTAGGGAAGCTGACAAATAGCTAAATTATTTTGGAAATCTTAGACTTCCCTTTGACTTCTACCTGAAGAATGTAAAACAGTTAATACTATTACTCCATGTCAAGTTTTGGATAATGACATCCTAAAAGAGATCCCCAAATGAAAACTGTCAGGAATATTACAGCCTAATTCCAAAGTTCTTAGGGCAAGGAGAAAATGTTGCAAGCAGTCAGAAAAATAGAATTCAAGTATCATGGAGTCACAGTCAGAATAACAAATAATTTAGCAGCTTGTACATTGAAGCATCAAAGGGCTTAGAATATGAAATTCCAGAGGGCAAAGGAGTGAGGATTACAATCAAGAATCACCTACCCAGCAAAACTGAGTATAATCCTTCTGGGGAAAATATAAATATTCAATGAAACAGAGGACTTTCAAGCATTCTTGATGAAAAGAACAAGAACAGAGCTGAATGGGAAAATTGACTTTCAACAACAAGACTCAAGAGAAGTATAAAAACGTAAATAGGAAAAGGAAATCATAAAGGACTTAATAAGGTTAAATTGTTTACATACCTACATGGAAAGATGATACTTGTAACTCATAAGAACATTCTCATTATTAGGGCAGATAAAAGAGTGTATGAAGACAGAGGGCACAAGTGTGAGTTGAAGATGAAGGGGTAATATCTAAAAAATAAATTAAAAGGTGGGAGAAAAGAGAAAAGGGAGAGGTAGAATGGGAAAATTATCTCATATAAAAAAGAGGCAAAAAAAGCTTTTACAGCAGAGGGGGTGGGGGAAGGGGCAGGTGAAAAGGAGTGAGTGAATATTACTCATCAGAATTGGCTCAAAGAGGGAATAATATACATATGCAAATGGGTATAGAAATCTATCTTACCCTACAAGAAAGTAGGAATGGAAAGGAGTGATACTAGAAGAGAGGGCACATTGGGGGAAGGGTGGTGAGAAGCAAAGCACTTTTGAGGAGGGACAGGGTGAAAGGAGAGAGAGAATAAAGTAAACATAGGTAGGGGGAATAGGATGGAGGTAAATACAGTTAGAAGTGATAACAATCATGAAAGAAAAATTTTGAAACAAATTTCTATGATAAAGCCTTCATTTTTCAAACATATATTGAACTAAGTTAAATTTAGAAAGATAAGATCCATTCCCAACTGATAAACAGCCAAAAGATATGAAAATTTTTAGATGAAATAATCAAAGCTCTCTATAGCCATATGAAAAAGATTCTCTAAAGCACTGTTGATTGGAGAAAGGCAAATTAAACCAATTCTAAGGTACTAACTCATATCTATAAGATTAGCTAATAGCACAGAAAAGTAAAATGACAAATGGTGGAGAGAATGTGGGGAAAATTTGGCATTGATGCACTGTTGGTGGAGTTATTAACTGATTCAACCATTCTGTGGAGCTATTTGGAACTATAGCTAAAGGGCTATAGGTTTGTATCCCAAAACAGATTTAAAAAAAGGAAAAATACCTATACGTACAAAAAAGGTTTATAACAGTTCTTTTCTGGATGAAAATAATTGGAAATTGAGGGATGTTCATATCAATTGGGAATGGCTAAACAAGTTGTGGCATGTGATTGTGATGCAATACTTTTGTGCTATGGGAAATGAAGAGTGGGATGCTCTCAGAAAAGCCTGGAGAGACTTGCATGAACTGACACACAGTGAAATGTATTGTGTACAAAGTAAGAGCAATGTTGCCAGATAATCGACTGAATGACTTAGCTATTCTCAGCAATGCAATGACCCAAGACAACACTGAAGAACTTAGGATGAAAAATGCATTTTACATGACTATGCACATATAATTTATATCAAATTAATTGCCTTCTTAATGAAGGGGGTTGGGAGGGAGGGAGGGAGAGAATTTGGAACTCAAAGTTTTAAAAACAAATGTTAAAAATTGTTTTTGCGTGTAACTGGGGAAAAACCAAATACTAAATCAAAATAAATATCAGGAAATTTCGAAGTAAGAGCAATACAACAAAGGTCATAGATGTTAAATAATTAAAGTGCCCTTGTTATAATAATTTAATCAGCATATTTAGTCACCAATAATAATAATTTAATCAGCATATTTCATCTTAAATCCCAGCTGTCACAACTGGAAACAACTTCTCTTGGAAATTCGGGAATAATCTTCATTCTCATGGTAGCTCTTGGCAATGTTCCTCCTAGTAGATTTGCTTCTCTGGTTCCAAGTCATTTGCAGAAATTTCACTGGTAATGCTCCTATAAACCAAAACACCAAACCTTAGGAAGCTAATCTTACTAATGCTAGAACTCTTTAAAAAATTGAATTAGAAACCCATAACTCAACTGAAAGTTCAAAGAATTTAAATTTTCACATACCACTTGCTCTTTCTATCTTTACCTGAATGCTGTATATGATATAGTGCAAGGCCAAGCAAAGTAGGATCTTTTGCTGTTTTTGTTTTAGTATAATCAAGCACCTTTGTTGAATATTGCCTTTATCAACCAAGGGTCTTTACAAGGAATAAAGTACAGAAACAAGAGTTTCTTTAACCAGAAACAGCATATGCATTTGAGTTGTTAATGTGATTTAAGGTCTTCCCCACCTATTAATGGGCCTGCCCATTAAAGGGAGCTTGATTAGGGAGATTTGTAGGAAAGCCAATATCCTTTGTAAATGTGGCACTGGTTCTCGAGGGTTGTGATGCCCTCTGACTCTATTAAAGGTATAAATACTCTAAGGGTGAGGTTTCACTTTGGGACTTAGTTTTTGGAAGAAGCTTTGTGTGCCAGATGAAACTCTGGGAAGCTGGTAAGGAGCCCCCTGGCTTTGAAAACCCAGGTGTTGTTTCTTCCCTCTCTGACAACTGTGGTCAGACAGTTGGACCTGTCTGTTGATTTGTGACGTATGTATTGCTTATGTCAGTTTGGAAGCATTGATTTCTTGAACTAAGTGAATTATGTATGTGCTTGACTAAAGGAGATTGTTAACCCCTCAAAAGTTGCCTTTCCGTTTTTGAATGCAGATGTAAGAACCTGTGATATCAGGTTCTGTGTGTATGTTGGAATACTTACTGATACATATGGACAATAGCACCTATAGGCTGAAGGGAAGATCTTAAAAAGGATCCATGGGGACCTGACTTATAAAAGGAGCCCTTCTATCTCAGTAATATAAGACAAAGATTTCAAAAAAAGAGTAGGGAGACTTAAAATTTCTATACAATCACTAATGAAATTTTATATGCAAAATCATTAGTCCAGCTTTGAAAATTTATTATTAAATATATTCAAAGCCTGCATATCCCATTAGAAACATTTGGAAGCCACCTATACACCCTGACCTCCCTGGCAGTTCAAGATTCACCTCCCTCTTCTGCAGATCTTCCCTTTTCCCTATACCACATCAATTTCTACCCCTACTGCTAAAGATTTTCCTCTGAGATTATCTTCCAATTGTGCTTTATGTATTACACATGCACATGTTATTTACATATTAGCTCTCTTGTTATTTTGTAAGCTCAGTGAGGGCAGGAACTCTTTTAGACTTTCTTTTATAACCCTGGAGTTTAACAGAGTACCTGGAACATAATAAGTCTTAATGATCCTGTTAAGTAACTCACTTGACCACTAAAGATGAAGCTTTGTATGTTGCCTGCCCATCTTTGGGCTGGAGAAAACTGTCATTGGGAAGAGAGGAATATTAAACCCTGGAAATGAGATTAAAATTTGAAGGTCCTTAGGTGGATTTTCATTTGATGCCTATGAGCACCTCAATTTCAATTTTTAACATTTCCTTTGCCAGGTGTGGGGAACCTGTGGCCTTGAGGCCACATGTAGCCTTCTAGGTCCTTGGGTACAGACTTTTGACTAAGTAAAAGTTTTACAAAACAAATCCTTTAATTAAATGGATTTGTTTTACGAACTTTGGATTCAGTCAAAGCACTGCACTTGAGAACCTAGAGGACCACATGTGGCCTTGAGGCTGCAGGTTCCTCACCCTTTGCCTCCCAACATATTATTTTTCCTATTGCTATTCCTATTGCTTTTAGCAATGTGATGCCAACACATGGCCAACAAACAACATGCAAGTTGTTTGTCTTCTTTGAATCTCAGTTTTTTTTTTCATCAGCAAAATGGAGAAACAATAGAAACACTACCTAAATCATGGAGAGGTTACAGCAAAAATGTGAATGATGACAACGATGGAGATTTTTTTAGATCCACAGTTTCCATGCCTTCCTAGGTTATAGGATTTCTGTAACTTCTATGAACAGCTTCCAATGAAGGACAAGTCTGGTTTGGTGGAGTCATCAAATCCTGCACTGTTACAGACCCCTGAAGACTGACTATAACTCAGTGGAAGTGTCTACCCCCTTGATACCCAGTTACTTTGGGTACTTGGATTAGTAAACTCACTTTTGATCCTAAGAAGGGAATACTTTATATTGATACACCCTCTGCAAGGAACAACACTATGTATATGTAAAGTTGTCCTTTGTATATAAAATGACAAGCCTTCCCCTGTTTCCAGCATAAACCTTACCTGAAAGTCATAGGATCATGAGTTTAGATCTGGAAGGGTCCTTAGAGTCTTTGAGTTCAAAGTTCTCACAAAAAAAAGGAGGTTGAAAGCAGTAAGATGACTAGTCCAAAGTCACACATTTAACAAGTATTTGAGGCAAGATTCAAACTCAGGTCTTCTTGATTCCCGCATTCAGTGCACTATCCACTATTCTACCTAGTTGCCTTCTCTCAACATGCATAAGAAAAATATTCACGTCTCATGCTGATTTTTTGAGGACCCATTAGTACAAAATTTCTGTGCATAAACGTATTACTGACCTAGATTCTGAAGGGATTACTATTTTGAACTATTTTCCTTGTCATAATGACAAATATTCAGAGATCCATCTGTACTTTACTGCCAAGCCTTTCATCCCCATGAAGGCTGGAAGTATCAAAGGAGTAATTTGTGGCCATGAAACAGAATGAGGTAAGTGACCGATGTGGAAACCAAACCTGTGACCTTCATTAGAACATTGCTTCATCAGCAAAGTTCATTGAATTGAAACATGAGTGTCATTTTTTCCTTTAAGAAAGACAGGAGTAATTAGAAATTGTTTTCAGAGAAAAAAAAGTGACTGCTAAGGCACTATCAAGCAAAGATTTTTTCAAGATTTTAAAAACACAAATTTAACTATCTAACTATTTCTCAGCTTGTGAGCTTTTTCAGACATTCTCACATGGTATAAAAGTTCCATCACACATGTTGTAAGACAATTCATGCAATTTCTCTCATTTATTTACACCAAATTTCTCCCTACTGCTATCATTTTTATGGGACACAACATGCTAGAGTGGATTCAGAGCTCACCTTGGAATCATGAAGATCCAGTTTCAAAGCCCTGCTTCTGCTGCACACCAGCTGTTCATCAATGAGTCACACAACTACCTACAATATAAGCAGTAGGTTATTTAACCTCTCTCAGTGCATTTAGACAACTAAACCTTTAAGTTATAGAAAAGTTGACAAATATATATTGGTGGAGGGAGTTTCCACATGAAGAAGTCCCTCACGCTGATTATACCTTAAAATGTCCTCTAAATATATTTCTTTCCTGGCTGGCAATCAGAAGATGGTTCAGGAGAATACTGAAATATAGTTTTTTTTTCCATCTCTTTCACTTTCCTTGTAAATGTAAATAAGTATTAGACTTGGAGACTACATATCTGCTGCTGTTCAACTTGCTATCTCTGGATGAGATGATGTCTGACCTGGTGAAGGTATGCTTAAATGCCTATTGAGAAGGGTCTCTGGATCTGCTAGGCAGCACAGAGCCTTCATGAATGCAGTTGCCAGAGGAGTTACATCAATTGATGTAATTCATGGACTGAATGGAGTGAGCCATGAAAGACAATGAGCTAAGTGAAAAGGGTTTCCCAGTCTGACCATAGCTAAAATACCCAATTGGAAAGGCAGTGTAGGAAGAAGGAAAACACATAAACTGTAAAGGGTCTTTGCCTTTTGAAGAAGGTATACTATATAAAACTTTGGATTTAGGATATCTTAAAAGTCAACATCTTCAAGATCTGTTTGCAGAAGCAAGAAACAAAACCTGACAGGAGGTTCCAATTACAGACAATCCCATACCTATGCTGAAGTAGGAGATAAGATAAGAGGACTGTACACATTCTTTAGTAATAGATCTGAAATCTTTTTTGATTCAGGAATTCTCTTCAATAAATCAGACCACAGGCCATTCATGCCTCCCCATCCTGTGCAACTCTTGACCACATTTTCTCAAAGTTTAACGCAAACAGTTCATCTAATGTGCTAAAGAATTTCATTGGTTTCTCCCACTATCTCAGAGGTACCAATGAAGCACAATGACTCTGTACCTGTCATCTATTTTTCTTTTAATGTAACTAATCCATTTTCTTTTTCACTTACTAAATTCCATAATGTTGTCTTTTTTTTCTTTTCTATGGAGTTTTTCATCCGTTATATGTCACAACCTTCTCACACCTACCATGTACCTTGCCTATTAAAAACAAACTAAAAAAAGCTCCATTATTCTCTTGGGATGAGTAAAGTTCCCCCCCAAAAATGAATTACAATCAGATAGGGAGATAATTCAATCACATTTTAATAAATACCTTCATTGCTGATGTTACCCTAGTTGGAGTATGTTATTTTAAAATATTCTTGTAGGAACAGTGGAATTGTTGGCAATTTTACCATCCTTGATAGGACTTTTGGCAAGAGAAAAACCTTATGTAATGACATATTTAGATGACTACATTTCTGATTCTCCATCAGAAATTGTTTTTTTCTCTCTACAACTAGACTCAAACATGCCTACTTGCTATAGACTTGGACCCATCGGTTTTCTGAGAAGAGTTTTGTCCATGAATAGGAATTCTATAAACAGTCCTTGCCTCCAAAAGCTTATTTCACTATCAAACTCCATTTGGGCTAACTAGTACTCTGACTTTCTGCTTCATATCCTGATTTCTTATTGCCCAAAATATGTGGCCAAGTTTTGATGATGATGATGATGATGTTATGATGATGATGTTAAGAACTAATTCCTGTAACACCTCTTCCTTATAGAAATTCCATATGGGAAAAGTAAGATTTAGGGGCAGCCAGGTGGTGCAATGGGTAGATAGAGCATGGGTCCTGGAGTCAGGAGGATCTCTGTTGAAATCCAGCCTCAGACACTCGACACTTACTAGCTGTGTGGCCCTGGGTAAGTTACTTAATCCTGCTTACCTTACTAAAGAAAAGTAATAGAGAGGAAAAATTAGGAATCTGTAACATAATTTAGTTGCTCTGGCCCAGATACCTTAGAGGTGGGACTATTACAGCCCTCCATCATTGTTTTTAGTCTTCTGTGGGGGACTGGGGAGTCTCTCTTCACTGTCATTGGCCTGTGCCCCCACCTATTACATTACCTCCATTTTTAAGGATCAGCCACTAGCATGCCAGTTCCATTTAACCACTATATGTCTGATTAGCTTTAAGAAAGAGAGATTTATTTCAAAGCTATAGCAAGAACAAATATATATACATTTTCCCCAGTATCTCAGGAAAGCTACTCCCCTCTCCCCATACTACCTCAGTCTCTGGGGAAGGAAGATTAACTGGGCTAACATTTTAAGTTAGTTCCTATGGTGCATTTGTCCTACCAAGTTTAAGTCCAATGCTTCTCTAGGCTAGTCTCTCAGAACCTTATTCCTTAGGGATTTCTGGGCTGACTATAACACTTGATCTAGCTTCCTATATGTTCAGATCCACATTACTAAAGCTCCTGGATTGGAGACCACACTCTCTGGCACTCAGCACCAAAAATGTCAAATAAAAAAGTAATCAAATCCTCACTCCTCCACAGGCCCATTTCTCAGGGCCATAAGGCCCAAGGAGAGTGACTAAGTGACCCTCTGGCCCTCCTCCTTACCACATAATGTCATCTACTATGATTAAGGAATCCTTCAAATGTGAATGCAAGATAAAGCACAGGCTATGCTCAGACAGTATTAAAGACATAAACATACCTGGCTACATAGCCAATAAAAAAAGGCTGCTTCCAATCCCATGGTAGGCTAGCAAAGAATGTTTACACCCATGTCAGTTCTCCTATCTCCAAGAAGCAGGCATCTTCCAAGTATGTGACATTACCTTAGATAGCCTGGTATTGTATTAAGCCTCCATTACATAACTAAGGAATTACAAGGGCAATTCAGAGCATTGGAGTATAGGTGTAATTACTCCCCCATATAATGGAGTGAGATGAGGGAATTCTTCATTCTTGTCTCTGCATCACCTTTAATGACTTAAAAAATGCTTAGTGATTGACTGATTGATTTTATGATGAAATGAAAACTATACAATGGTCTAGGAGTCAGGAGCCCTGAGAGCTAAGCCAGGTTCTGTTACCACTTCCTAAGGATATTTTGGCAAGTTATTCAAATTCTGTCAGTTCTTTTGTCTATAAGGAGAAGTGAGGCTAGTGACCTTGCACAGCCCAATCTCACTCAAAACAAAATAACGTGCATGTCATCATTTCTCTAACGGCATGGTCTTCTTTGGCAATGAAGGACAAACACAAGCAAATTTAATATTACCTGTCTTTTTACCCAAAGAGTTAATGTGAAGCTTAAAGGAAATAATGAATTTCAAAGCATTTGTGAAAAAAAAAAGTAAGATTTCACTCTAATGATAGGACACCATTCACTCATTCTGGATCAGGCTAGTTTGAGTCTCGCTCAAAGAGTTGGATCTACATTAGGTCTTTAAGCAAATGTCAAAAATAGCACTCACCTTATCTTCCTGGTTAAGCTTTGATCAGAGCTCATGAACAGGCAAGCTCTAGTTCAGAAAGGTGGAAGACGAGCTGGAGTTGGGTTCTAACAGTAAGGAAGATCTGACTCCCTCCACTTTTCCTTTTCCCTCACCATTTGGGGCAAATAGCTAGCTACTCCTTTCTTTAATCCTTTGCCCTAGCAGAGATAAAAGTGCATTCTACCAATTAATAGTCTTCTAGTCCTCAAGGAGCCTTGGCCTGAGGCTTGTAGTTATTGATGTAAAACAAAATCCAAACTATCAAATAAATGGAGTGAAATTATTCAGGGAAAATATTTGTTTCTTGAAATAGGAGAAAGCTGTACGAACACATCACAAAAGTACTATGTTTCATTCACAAACTTGAAAAAATTTAATACTGTTTCAGAGATGTATGAGATAGTTCATAAAAAGAGTGGGATTTTAAAAAATAAACTTTTATTGAGTATCTTCTACATCATCATTATCTTTGTTTCCCTCCCTCTCCTCTTCCAGAAAGTTATTTCATAAAACAAATAGTATTTTTAAGAGGTAGAAAAAATTCAGCATAACTTATCAGTATGAAGAAAAAAATCTTGGGGCAGCTAGGTGGTACAGTGGATAGAGCACCATTGCAGGAGTCTGGAGGACCTAAGTTCAAATCTCACCTCAGACCCTTGACACTCATTAGCTGTGTGACCTTGGGTAAGTCACTTAACCTCAATAGCCTCATCTTGGGTCATCTCCAGTCATCCTTCATAAATATCTGGTCACTGGATTCAGATGACTCTGGAGGAGAAGTGAGGCTAGTGACCTGCACAGCCCTCCCTCACTCAAAACAAAGTCAAGTGCAAGTCATGTCATTATTTCTCTGATGGCATGGTCTTTTTTGGCAATGAAGGATGAACACAACACAGAAAAATTCTGAAAATAAGTGCAGCATGAAAGGGCTGTGAACTTTGGTGAGCTCTTTGAAAGTCAGCGGTTGGAGAGTGTGATACCATATCTCTTCATTTGACAACTTTTAATATCTATAGTATTGTTACATTTACTTTTGATCATGTTGGTGTGTATTTGTTCTTTCCATTTACATTGTTGTAGTCACTAGGCATATTGATTTCTTGGCTTTGCTTACTTCACTCTCCATCAGTTCACATAGAATTTTCAATGTTTCTCTGCATTCATCACGTGCATCATTTTTTATAGCACAGTAATATTCCATTACATTCAATTTGTTTAGTCACTCTCCAATGTGTGGGCATCCACTTTATTTTTTTTTAATTCTTAGCATCACAAAAGTTCTGCTATAAATGTTTTGGAATATATTGGACTTTCTTCTTATGAATGATTTCCTTGTGGTATAAGCCCAGTAATAAAGTCTTTGGTTCAAAGGATATGGAAATTTTAGTAACTTTATTTCCATAATTACAAATTGCTTTCCAAAATAGCTGTACCTCTTTTCAGCTCCACTAACAATGTATTATTATATCTATCATTACACAGTCATTCCAACTTTGACTACTGAGATTTTTGAATTATTTTTGCCAAATTTGATATGTGATGTAAAACCTCAGGATTGTTTTGATTTGAATTTGTCTTATTATGAGAGATTTAGAGCAGATTTTATGCAATTCTAAATAATTTATAATTCTTTTCAGAATTGTTCATATTCTTTTATCACTTATCTGGTGGGAAGTGGTTAAAGTGTAGGATTTTGAGAATAAATCATATATTCAGTGACTCTTTTTATTTCTTAGGTTTCATTATCAGACATAGCTTTAAAGGAAGCAAAGTAGACAATCACTTCATGTGAACAGGATGTTGGACTTGAATTCAAGAAGATTCAGGTTCTAATTCTACTTTTTTTCCTTTCCAGCTCTATGACTAGAACAAGAAAGCCCTCCATGGAGCCAGGAAAACCTTGGTTTAAGTCTTACATTTCATACTATTAACCTGGTGATCTTGGACAACTCATCTAATCTCTCAGTGCCTCCAGACAACATCTAATACTAAGAGTTGTTGATCTGCATTGGCAAAGGGAGTGAGGAAATCACAGGACTATCCCCTCATTGTTCTAAATTAGAAAATTAGATTAATTAATAATTATTATTATAAATAAATTATATTAATTAATTGATTAATACTTATGTTAATTATAAATAATAATTAATTAATAATTAATAACGCTCCTGGTACCTATCTTCCTAGGTCATTGGGAGGTTCCAACAAGACAATGGACATAAAATGTTGTAATGACTAGACGGGGAAGTAGAAAAAAAAGGAGGGAGAGGAAAAAAGAATCAGAAGATGATAGAAGCAGAAGAAGCAGTAGCAGGACAGAAGGAGGAGGAGGAGGAGGGGAAGGAGGAAGAAAAAGAGGGGGAGGGAGAAGGGAGGGAAGATGAGGAGGAAAGGAAAGAAAAAAGGTGAAAAAGAAGACAAACACTATAACCATATGTATAGATAATGCATTTTTGCACATTGTTAACATAATTTTGTTTCTTAATGAGATTTCTCCGTCCATTAATGGGCCTGGGGAAAGCCCACACCTTTTGTTAATTTTCTAATGAGACACAGGTTCTCAAGGGTAGTGAGATCCTCTGGCTCTGAAAATGTATAACTCTGAGGTGAGGTTTTACTTTGGGGGTTTAGTTTTAGAAGAAGTTTTGTGTGTCAGATGAGACTCTGGGAAGTCGCTAAGCAGTGCCCCCTTTGAAAACTCAGACGTTGGTGCTTCTCTCTCTAGTAACTAGGTATATACAGTCAGACAGTTATCTGTATGTTGATTTCTGATGTATGTATTGCATATGTCAGACAGTTGGCAGCCATGTCTGTTGACTTTGATGTCTCTGTATTTTCTCTGAAGTTCAGGGTGCTGACTTTTTCCCTAAATTAGGTGAATATTACATGTGATTGATTAAAGTGATTGTTGACCCCTCAAAAGTTGCCTTTCCTTTTAGAAAAGCAGATCTAAAAACCTGAACAGCAGGCCCTCCTGTGTATGTCAGGGAGCTTGCTTTTGTACAATATTATTGTTTCAAGGGCATAACTGGGCCCTACCCCAAAAGGGTAAATGATAAACCCTTATTCTACTCCTGAAGCCTGAAATTAGCAATTCATTTATTTATGTTCAAGACTCCACTTTTGCCTGCTTCACATTTTTTTTGACTACAATACAAGCTCTTTGAAGGGAGGAATTGTTTTCATTTGAATCTTTGTATTATCAGCTCCATACACAGTGCCTAGCATATACTAGGTACTTAATAAATGCGTGTTGAATCGAATTACTTTATTAAGCCTCCAGCCTAGCTTGTACTAGTGCTCCCAGATTATTTCCCCAGATCAGTTCATTGAAATAAGACTGAAACAAGAGAACAGAAAGCTGTAGATTCCAAGAATAAGTTCAATTTGTGGCACCTTCAGCGGTGTCCCTTAGGACTCACAACACAGGAGCCCTTACACTTTGAGGTCTAAGACTAAAATGGTAATCTTCTAACTCTTTCTTCTTCAAGTTTCAATGCTTTTTTCAAATTAAAGTACACCACAAGTAGACTGGGTATGGCATTTATTGTTGCCTAAATTTTCTCCTCCTCCTTTGATAGATAATTCCATTGTTTATGTGTAAATTATTGTTAAGGTTTGGCACTAAATTTACTTCCAGGCAATTGCCAAGAGCGCTTATCTTCATTTCAAATGTATACCTTTTTTTCTAATTATGTAGTACACATCACTATAATTTTTCAAATCTCATTCTCACTAATTTGGTTAAATCATTAGCTAATTATCTTAAATCCTGTGAAAACTTTTTTTTCTAGAATTAATTTGTGTTTAGCAAATCCTTTGCTCATATTTTCTAAGTACTACTCATACGAGTTTTTTTTTCTTTCTTCCCTAGCAGTTATATTGACACAAGCTTCATTATTTAACCTCTAAGAGGAAATGACACTTGTTAAAAACAAAATTTTTACAGGTTGTTAGTTTCTGGTAAAGATCATTGCCACTAGGTGTTGCAGAAACAAAATCAGAATTACTGAGTAATTTAGAGAGAAATTAGTAATTAACTCAAAATGATCTATCACAAAGAAATCCTGGCTCAAATTTGACAAGTCTGCTGACAGAACCGCTACTGTGATCTGTCTGATCAGCAGTCACTATTTTTCAAGTTAAGTGATATATATTCCTTCTGAACAAATTAACAAAACTTTGCATTTATGTAATCCAACAAATAATGTATACTACTTCATTGCTACTCTGCTCAGAAACTAATAGTACCTAAAACTTTGCAATATATTAGTACACTACAGTTAGAATTACAAAGGTATAAAGAAAATTATAAAGAAACAACAGGGGATGTATGGAAAATGACAGTATTATAATGGGATTTTCTAATGCTCTTCTGTTTTCAATTCAACCAAAACAAGTTCATGATTTTAAAGCAATTCGAAAAACACAATGTAAATATGATGATTTCTTTTGAGACTATCATCAAATATGAATAACAAAAGCTGCCCAAATTGGTCAAGGATAGCATTAGACAAACAATCACAGATATTTTACTATAATTTAAAATGTCATTAGCCGATCCTATGTGTTTGCAAAAAGTCAGAGACTTTTAAAGCGGGAAGGGACCTTACAAATCTATTCCTTTATTTGGTAGGTGATGAGATGGGGGACCAGAAAGATTAAATGCCTTGTATATTTCATCTGGCTAATTAATAGAAATCATAATTAGAATCCATGACTCCTCTTTTTTTCAGTTTAATTTTCTTTCTATTGTACTGTGATTTCTCTCCCAAAACCTTTTCAATAGAAACATACAGCTTGTTCAGATTTAATGGATTTTTTTCCCATGATTTTTCTTTATTCTCTCTTAGAATTGTGTTACAAAAGAAAGAGTTCAGGTTTGGAATCAAAAGACCTGGGTTCAAATCCTGACTCTGCCTCTCACTGTCTCTGTGATCTTGGGAAAAATCATTTAACTTCTCTGAGACTCAGTTAATCAACTATAGTATGAGGGTTCTGACTAGAGGACGTCAAAGTTCCCTTCCAGTTCTGAATTTGTTATCCTATAATCCTATACTACTATTTAGATACTCACCTTGATATGGAGACAATTTAAGCCTTTGAAGGTAAGTCCAGGAGAGAGGAGAGAGAAAAAGGTGGCGGGAAAGAGAGGGACAGAGACAAGAGACAGAGAGGGAGGACTAATTAAACACCTACATCACTCCAGGTACTGTGCTGTGCCCACATGCCAAGAATACAAAAAAAGGCAAAGAAGGAGGAAAGAGTCCCTGTCACCAAGAAGCTCACAATCTAATAGGTAGAAATGATCTAGAAAAGGTTCCATGATTTCCCTAATTCATCTAAATGGATAACATCACAGTGATATTAACAACAATTCTCATATACCTAATCAAAGTAATAGTGAGATGTGATAGAAAGAATACAACCAAAGCCAGATGTTTGGGTTGGAATCTTGGCTTTGATACTAGTTAAGTAACAAATCAGAACCTCTCTCAGCCTCAGTTTCCTCATCTGTAAAAGATAAATTATCATTCTTGCACAATTTACCACCTCACAGAGTTGTCATTCCATTGTTTCCAAAAGATATTTATCAGGGGAAGGAGCCAAGATGGTGGAGTAGAAAGAGTCACATATGCTAGCTCTGAACCCACAGCCCATGGATTCCCTGTAAAAAGAACTCCCAACAAATTCTGGAGCAGTGGAAGCCATGCAGCAATGGAGTGAAGGAGATTTCCGTTCCAGAGAGCCCTGAAAAACCAATCCCAAAGGTCCGCCACGCACCAGATGGGGGAGCCCGGCCCTTCCCTGGCCGTGTGGCACTGAAAGGAGCAGATTCAAGCAGGCTTCAGGGACGGAATCTTCGGTGGCCATGAAGGTCCCTCCACCCACAGGAGCACAGGTCAGTGGGAGAGACTTTTGGGCTGGTTGAGAGGGGAGTGGGGGGTCTCCATAATTCACACCCCCTCAGGAGGCAGCAGCAGAGGCAGCAGGAGGCCAGAGGCTCCCGGAGCAGGCAGGATCTCAGATCCATTACTGAAGGTCTCTGCATAAACCCCACAGCTCCCTGAGGGAACTGAGCCTGGGAGACAGGCTTGCCCCAACCTGAGCATCAGAACTTAAGCTCACATTGAATAGCAGCCACGCCTACCACTGAAAGCCCTGAGGCTGAGAAGCAGCATTTGAATATCAGACCCCAAGCACTAGCTGGGCAGATCCAGGCAGGGGTGGAGAAGAATCTCAGAAATCAAGTAACTGCCTGGGAAAATGCCCAGAAAAGGGAAAAAAAATAAGACCATAGAAGGTTACTTCCTTTGTGATTAGATGTTTCCTCCTTTCCTTTCTGATGAGGAAGAACAATGCTTACCATCAGAGAAAGACATAGAAGTCAAGGCCTCTGTATCCCAAACATCTGAAATAGATATCCAATGGGCTCAGAACATGGAAGAACTCAAAAAGGATTTTGAAAATCAAGTTAGACAGGTGGAGCAAAAACTGGGAAGAGAAATGAGAGAGATGCAAGAAAAACATAAAAAACAGGTCAATACCTTGATAAAGGAGACCCCAAAAAATGCTGAAGAAAATAACACCTTGAAAAATAGGCTAACTCAATTGGCAAAAGAAGTTCAAAAAGCCAATGAGGAGAAGAATGCTTTCAAAAGCAGAATCAGCCAAGTGGAAAAAAGATGTTCAAAAGCTGACTGAAGAAAATAGTTCTCTCAAAATTAGAATGGA
>CM053770.1:392541454-392559912 GCA_028658325.1 Potorous gilbertii | reverse complement strand
AAGAGAAGGGAGGGATGATAGAAGAGAGGGCAGATTGGTTATAGGGGAAATTAGAATGCTCAGTGTATTTGTGTGGGGGGAAGAGACAAATGGGGAGAAAATTTGGAACCCAAAATTTTGTGAAAATGAATGTAAAAAGTTGAATCAATAAATTTATATTAAAAAAAAGGTATTTATTAAGGCTGAGGAAGAATGAAAAAGGCCTGGAGAAAGCCACAGGGAACAATTATAATTAATGGAAATGACACAAAGAATCAGCAAAAAAAAGAACTCTCTCTCTCTCTCTCTCTCTCTCTCTCTCTCTCTCTCTCACACACACACACACACACACACACACGTGTGCGTGTGGGCACACACAGTTGTGACCATAACAAACATGGAGAGTGACTTATGATGTCCACATTTCATTTCAAATATGGACATCCTAGTAGTGAGGTAGCTTTTTCATTTGTACTTTCTAAAACTATAGAACTACATTGCTGACTCAGGAGTAGTTTATTTTCTATTATGAATCCTAGGGTTTATTTCCTTTATATGTATACACAGTCATCCAATATAATAGCAACTCAGGAAATAAAGGGAATTATCTTTCTAAATGAGCTTTTCTATAATTGGTCAATAAATACCTCACTAAGAGATGTTTCCTTTCTTATAACCCAACATACATTCTTCCTGTGTTACACACACACACACACACACACACACACACACACACACACAGATGTATTGATTTCTGAAATACATAGAATTATAAACACTACTCTCTTTGGTTCTACTGTACCAGGATGGTAGATGCTAGGTGTATAATGTCAGAGCTGGGAGAGCTTTAGCAGATCTGAATGTGCTCCACAAATGTTAGGAGCCAAAAGAAGGCTGAAAAATCTTTATGAACAAGCAGCGGTCAAAACTAAGCTAGAGGACAACTTGAGAACTCAGAATGTAACAAAAAAAAATTGTAAAAGATAAGCTGAGGGTCGGAGTCAAATGGACAGACTAGGAGCACTGGAACCCATTACCAAGATATCAATTAGACAAAAGAAACCAAAGTTAGGCAGGTGATCAACAGTTAGGTTTACAATTGTGGTTAAGGCAGGACAAAGGAGAAAGTGGGCAGATAGAGTAGAAAAATTGTCCTTGATCTTTAAGTTCTCAGAACAACTCACCTTAATTGCTTTTATGCGTTAGTCAAGCTCTGAGTGAAGGCTTGCAGGGGAAAACTACTGAAAATTATTGCCTAAAGGGAAGGAAGGCTGGGAGTAAGCGAAATTTGTAACAAAAACAATTTACGTCTTCCCTCTTCTCTAAATACAAACTAAAATGCAGTTTGTATGCCCACACAGTGTTGCCTAATGAAAACAGCACAGAATTCTGGGTTAGGAGATTTGGATTCTGATTCCAGCTCTGGCTTTTGCAAAGTGAATGATTACAATTAATATGCAGCTGGCAAGTCATTGAACCTTGTAAGCCTCAATTTGCTTAAGTGTGAAGTGCAGGTAGTAATACCTGATCTTTCCTCAAAGGGTTGTTGTGGAGATTAAATGAGATATTTATGTGAATGTGTTTTATAATCTGTAAAGGGATAGATGAGTGTACAATATAATTGTTGTTCTTATTTACTGAGGAAGCAGTTAATAATGGCCTGGCATGAACATGGACACTTTATTGTAAGGTGATAAAATATTTTTAATTAATAAATAAGCTTTGATTGTGGAAAGAGATCCAAAAGGTCTGTGGCATGGAGTGTTGCAAGGATGCCAAAGAATGCACAGTAGTAAGGTTGGTGTTAGTGGAGATCATGGTATGGGTAAATGATTTGTCTGATATGGGAAAGGAAAGAAAACAGTAGCCAAATTCAGTCTAAAGATGAAGTTCAGATTGACAATGTTGGGGTGAAGACTATGTAAGCAGACAGTAGGCGAAATTCATAACAACATATTTAGGTTATATATATTATATATGTGTTTATGTATGTGTGTGTGTGTGTGTGTGTGTTAAATACAAGCTCAAATTCTACATACCAGAGAGGTGATGTTGCCTAGTAAAACCAGTGAAGGATTCAGAGTTAGAAGATCTGAATTCTATTTCTAGCAAAGTGAATGGTTAAAATTAACCTATAGTTGGATATGGGTAGAGAGGCAAATATTTGTTAAGTGCCAAGCTTTGTGCTAAGTATTTTATAAATATTATCTCATTTAATCCTTAGAATATTTAAAAAGCAGTTGCAATCGTTATTTCCATCAAAAATTTAAGGGAACTAAGGCTGAGACAGTGTAAAGAACTTGCCGAAGTCATACAACTAGAGAGTTCCTGGTGTCATATTTGAACTATTTTTCCTGACTCCAGACCCAATGCCCTCCCTATCCAATTCTCCATTTAAGGGGCTCTATCATAGTTATAATCCAATAAATCCTCATTTATGTGCTGTCACTCTTTCCTGTTATCAAGATACACTGAGCGAGAAAGAGGAGACAATATATGCCAGGCCAGTCAAAACATGACCATGTCCTTGATTACCATCTCTTCTGAGACAACCAATGGAGAGAACAGAGGACTCCAAATCCAAATCCCTTGAGAATAGCAGAGACCCCAAACTATCAAACCTGCTCACACCTCAGCCCCCACAGTTATCATTGAGGGGTGTTGTACAAAAATTGACCAAGTGCCCCTCAAAATCATATAGGCTCAAAACCTTGGGATTAGTATTAACCTCCAGGTTACTGGTCCTGCTTCCAGACCAACCTTTATAGCCACCATCCAGGGAGTACAGAGAAGGTAAACCACACCCACCAACTGCCAACATTTTTGTTCATAGGAAGACAAGCCAGTCTAGCTAAAGTAGTAAGGAATCCCAAAGAAGAGAAAAGATACAACATATTTTAAGCAAATCAAATCACAACCAACCACCACAATGACTACTATCTCCTCTCAAACCCTGATGGACCACAACCATGATCACTCAAGCTTTGGGAACAGCAATGCTTCTCTAGCTTAATGCCCATAGCCATCACCTACTAGGATGATGCTAGGGTCCCCTAACAACCCTTGTGGAGATGCTACTTAGTACCTATTCTTGCATATGCTACAATTATAGCTACTGAAGACCCAGAAAAGAAAGTTCTTTACCCTAGAGTTGGTGGCACTCAAATGATTCAAATAAAAACCCCATATGATTTTATCAACAGAAATAACAGTCAAAGAAAAAAATGCATTAAAAAAGGCATTATAAGAGGCACAGAGCTTGGACCAAAACAGCTGCTCTCATGGACCTGGAGTTGAGGGAGGCTTTCACAGAACCACAAGCCAAAGTTATTGATACCCAGCAGAAGGTGAAGCTTGCAGATATACAGATCAATCAGCTAGCTAAACAGAACGAAAACCATGCACATCTTACAGATAGAGGAATTATGACTTTGGTAGATGAGACTCACATGTATGAAGGTGTAGGGAGAATGTTTATTCTTCAGTCCAAGGAAGTCATTCACAACCAGCTGTTAGGAAAACAGAAGATATCAGAAGAAAAAATTAAAAATTATACCTGGAGAACAGTGTGAAAGATAGAGAAAAGCCAGAAGGGTACAGCAAAAAAGTACCAGGAGAAAACTTCTATTCAACCCCTTTCCTCTGCTCCTGTTGGGTGAGACAAAACATCAGGCTCTGGTGTGCTTTAACATGGAGAATGTTTTGGAAATTCTTGCTTTTTTTTTGGACATTGTTAGGCTCCTGCCTTCCCCTCCATGGCCTCCTGCACCTCTGACTGAGCCAACTGCATATTACTGGCCTGGGGCTTGATCATGACTTGCTGAAAGTGAGAGGAGAGCCCTGAGCAAAGGAAGTAGCCCTGCTCAATTACACTCCAATGTCAACATTTTTGTTAAACAGATAAAAGGTATCCATTCCCTTGAAAAAATGCATTATAATCAACCTTGCCATGGCATCCATGGTATTTTTCCATCTGACATGCAACTAAACCCTTCCCTACTTCTTGTCTCCCCATTATAATGGGAGCTTCTTGAGAGCAGGAACTATCTTGCTTTTTTATCTGTATCTCCAGTGCTTAACATAGTGATTTGCACATAGTAAACAATAAGTGATTTTTTCATTCATTTATTCACTAGGCCAACAAGAATCCAGGGAAAAAGTTACTCATTCTCTCTCCATTGAGAGGACACAAGGTCAGTACAGAGACCTTATAATTTAACCCACTCAGACTGAGGCAACTACTAGTCACATATCCTATACTGCAGTCATGTACACATATGCCTTGAGATTCCTCTTATGTATTTAAGTAACTCTCAATTATTCACATGTAACTTATTCATTTTATCAACTGCCCATGGAAAATGTTTAATTGAAGACTGATATCTTCCCCTTATTCATATGCTTCTGGGTATCTCATTTTGCTGCAACAAAAAGTAGAAGAGAATACCTTAAGAGATGGTGGGTTTCTGCTCCTTGGAGATCATCAAACCGAAGCTGATGACCAACTGGATGTAGGATAGTCTCTATTTTTTTCATGTGTGGGTTCCTTCCAACTCTCAAAAACCTGTAATCCCATATCTATCTATCTATCTATCTATCTATCTGCACATATACATATATGTGTGTATATAAATGTATGTATGTGTATATAGATTGACAGATAGAGATAAATAGATGCATAGTGGTTTCTAGAGACCGGTGACTTTTGGATTATCCACTCCAGCGTTCCCATCCATTAACATGAATAATGAAGGGTTAAGTAAAATAATAAAGGCATCCTGTACTTATGTACTTCTCCTATACCCAGGCATTTTCAGCTGCTAATAGCAAAGTCAGGTGTGTTTGAATAATGCACCCAATAAATGGAATATTTCTGTAGCACATAAGTTGACCTTATGTTACCTAAAAGCATTGTTTAATGTAAGTGTTTCAGGACTGGATATAATAGTTCTAAGGTATTTTTTTTAGCTTCTAAAGAATATAGACACTATTTTAAAAAAGAACCTTCTGGCTTAGGAGTTGATTTCTCTTAAGTTTATGAATCTGCAAATTTGCTTCATTCAAGTCCAGTTCCTATGTAGAACCACCCTAAAGCATCATTAAAGTTCTTTATAGATTGATGTAATTTCCTTTCTCCTCAGAATATGCAGAGAGGTAAATGGAGAAAAATCTTCCTAAATAGGCGTTTACTTGGAAATCCCCTCAAACAAACTAAATGTATGAGTTGACATAAAACACCATAATTCCCTGTGATTCATAAACTATAATTATTAATATTTTGAAAAAGTGTTTGAGAAACAGAACAGCAGATGTTAGATGCATTTTAAATGGATAAGCAAGTTGGAAAGCAAATGTAAGCTAATGTGGTGTGATACACCACCAAAGACTCTTCACAAACTAAAGGAAAACTAAAGAAAAGCTGACTAAGTCTAGAAAGTCTTTTGCAGTAACAAGCAGAAATGAAAGAAAAAGTGGCATTCAACTTCAGAGGTGACAGGCCCTGAATTTCTTGCACCGGGTCCTAGAATTCTGCTCTGGTGGTAAAAATCAATGGTGATGAAAGAGGAGATCCAAACTAGGTTTTCCTTTTCTTTCTCTGTCTCCACTGTTCTTGTACCTAAAAATGAGAGTCTCCCATCACACCTACTTGTCTGTGGTGTTTCTTGCTTTGACTCCCCTACTCTTAATAACTCAGAAGGCCAACCTGCTATTTCTAGGCTATGTTTTAAATAGATCCTTCCACCTATTCTTGCTTCAAGCCCTAGCTGCAGTCTTACCTTCACAGTTACTACTTAATTGTCACAGTTCTCAATCAGACCTTTCTTGCTCTTAATACCGAATAGTTCTTTGAGTTCACACAACACAAGGAACCAATTAAATATGCACCTTATTGTGTCCTCTCTGCTTGTATCATATGTGTCATTTTTTTCTCACCAGCTCGATTATAAACTTCTTGATTCATATTTAATACTGAAAGGGACCTTAGAGATAATTAATTCCAAAGACACTGATTTTGTAGGTAAGAGAACTGAGGCCCAGGGAGGAGAAGTGACTTTCTTGCAGGAAATAAGTTCCAGAACTGAAATATGGAACCAAGTTCTCTAAAACCAGTGTTATATTATACCTTACCAGGTACAAATGAGGTTCCTCTATCTCCACTGAATTGAGCATACTACTAGGCAAATAGGACTTCCTGATTGATTACTTAATTGACTGATTGATGGCACACAGAACTAGAAATGGGATGGATATTCAATCCCATTCCCTTAGTAATAGGTATTCAGAAATAACATCCAAGTCTTTTGTGCTTGAAATATTAATGTTAGAAGAGGGATTATATTATAAGGATGAGTAGAGAAAGGGCTTATGGCCAGAAATGATCAAAGAAATGAGAGTATGATGAGAGAGTAAAATAAAGATTACCTCCATGAAGTAAAGAGGCAGCTAGGTGACTTAGTGTAGTCAGGAAGATCTGAGTTCAAATCTAGCCTCAGACACTTATTATCTGTGTGACCCTGGACAAATTACTTAAACTGTTTGCCTTAATCCACTGGAGAAAGAATTGATAAACCATTTCAGTATCCTTGCTAAGAAAACCACATGGACAGTATTGGTGTGCTATGCTCCATGGGGTCACTAAGGGTCAGACATAACTGAAGAAATGGACAATAACAACAAAAATGAAGCAGGAGAAAAATATGAATGAAAAAGGATTTCTGAAATGTATACATATCAAATATAAATTAGAAACTGAAAAATAAAAGGACTTAGGAATTAGCTAGCTGAAGGATTGTACCTGTCTTAAACTGTACTGAAGTAGTATCGCACAGAATTTATTTTTCTTCTAAAAGACAACTTCAAATAGGTTAAACAAAGCTATTTCTGGAAACTCAGAAACTGAGTCCATATCAAGAATTTGATATAAAGTTGGAAAGATCATCTAGTCTTTCTAAACCTTTATTGCCAGATCTGTATGAGGCAGGTTTTTTGTTTGAGTTCTTCTGCTCAGTTTTAGCCAGCAAAGAACCTCAGATTTCTTGCATCTGAAAGAAGGACCTAGCATAGAACTGTGCTGAAGAATCATGGGGTATGTTTCAAGTAGTATAAAACTATGTGGAGAGAGCAAAATAGAGGAAAAAGAGGAGAGTAGATTGACAATAGGATCATGGCTTTAAAGTGAGAAGGACCCTTACAGATCATTAAGTCCAAACTCCTCATTTTGCAGATAAGGAAACTGAGACCAGGGAGCTGGTTTGAGAAAAGGAGAAAAAATGAAAATCTAATTCCTTAGGATTTAAGATTTCCTTACTTCTTAGTCTAAGTACAACATATAATGTTTAACCCTTGACTTCTAAACTGAAAATTTTTTAAGAGACACATTCAGAAAGATCAAGGCTTGAATATTTAGTACACTGGAAAATGGAATAAGAAGCATCCAGAAAGAATTTTAAAGAAAGAATATTGAAAGAAGAAAATTAAGGAACAAATGCAAGCAACATCTCAAGGGAAAAAATTGACAAAATCCTGTGAGTAATTGGATAAAGGAGATGAATGCATTTTGAAGATTATTAATCTCCTCAAGACAAAAGTTCCCCCAAAGATATTAACTATGACACAGAGAAATCAGTTGAACTGGAGATGCATTCCCTGACCTCACTCACATACTTCCCACAATCAATATCTCTGAAGATTTGTGACTTCCAATTTCATCAAGAAAACCTGAAAACAAGAGTTCAATGGTGAACATCTAGTATTACTTCATCATTTTTGGTTCCAGTCTTTGTTTTATCATTCTTACATTAGATTGTTGGTTGTGATTCTAGACACAGCAGGTAGACTGCAAATGACAGTCACTCTTGGGGGCTTCTGAACCAGCACTTATTACTGCTTTTTTGGTTAGAAGGAGAGAGTGAACAGTAAGGCTTTTGCTTTCTTCTGTTGGGAGTTAACTTTTGCTCTGAGATCCAGAGTTCAGAAAAAGTAAAATCTTTGATTCTGTACTGCAGAAACAAAAAGGTAATCAACTATCTCTAAAGTGCTATAGATAATACAAGAAAGCTGGATATAAAGAAAAAAACTGGAAATAATTTTCATATCCATTTGATAAGAATCATCAACTAAATAGTTCTTATGTGGTTTCTTTGGGGTCTTTTTTTCTTTTTTTTTTTTAAAGAAATATGGCAAGATGAGGCTGTTAACAAACTAATTGCATCTATTGGAACAATTATTTCTGATGAAGAACATTTGTTTTCTGTTTTGTTTTGTTTAAAAAAAAATCCCAGTGGCTCCAATATATGTGCCCCATGAATATTCACATAGATGAAGCTGACAATTTAAATGTAATGCCTCTTTAACCAAATGCTCCCTTGTGCTTGACTACAGAGCAGTAAACAATCAATAGATGCCGCTTATTAGGATTATGTGAATGAACATACATGCTAGTAAGATTATGGGCCTATGACAAAATAACTCCTCAGGGAACCCTACCTTTGGTGAGATGGTTTAAACTGTAAATAGGAATGAAAGAGTAAGCTGAAGAGTTTATGTAAAAAAAAAAGAGGGAAGTGAATTAATGTTCTATTATTGTTACACATTTTAACATTTTCTATTTTCAAAAGACTAAATGATTATTTTTCTTATATTGCAAAGTTTTATTTATGAATTTTTCTTTTTTGTATTACTACCAGACATCAATGGCTTTCCCATTCCTTCAACGATATGTCTCCCTTTCAACTTTCTCTCCTTCCCAGGATCTAAACACTTCTAAAATTTTGAGCAAAATTCAAACCTTATCTTCTCCTGTTTCCATCTAAATCCTGCTGTACCAACCAGACAGCCTAAAGTCTTAGAACTTAGAGGCTCACACCTCTCTTTATTACTAAGACATATAGGTAAGCAAAGTTAATGAGGGTATTGGCAATATCTGACAATGTATGTCTCCTTTCATGATTACAGTTTGAACAAAATTAAGGAGTTGGATTAAATGACTTCTAAGATCCCTTTCGGCTATAAATCTATGATCCTGTGAGTCTATGAACTTTCCACTTATAGGAAGGAGGCAGAGTGTATCTATCATCCCTCCTCTAGAGTCGATTGCTCACAGCAGTAGGAAGTTTTCTGATGTTTTGGGGGTTTTTTTGGTTTTTTTTAAGAATTAAACAATTTTTTTTCTGGTTACCATTCTTAATGACCCCAGAAAGATCAATACATATTTTAGGATACTTCAATTAATGAAAAGAAACAGTATAATGTAATTACTTTCTGGGTGTTAGTTTCCTAACCTGTAAAAGGGGGAATTGGGGCTCTAAGATCTCTTATACTTAGTTTCAAATTTGTGATCTATGATTGTGACCTAGGATAGAGGCTTGCAACACGAGTTATGGATATTATTCAATCCTTTCTTTTGACTTGCCTTCACAATTTATCCAGGGTGCATTGCTCAGGGATTATCTGTAACATGATAGGGAGACTAGGCTTTCTAATGCTCCAATTCTACCACTACTTCAATTTCCTAAGGAATAATTCTGGTTTTTGTTCTAATCTATTGAGTCCATCCCAGCAAGGGAGGAAGTATGATAAAAAAGCACTCAAGATACAAATATGAATCAGTTATGGCATAGGTACTTCTATTCCCTCACGTTAAAATGAAGAGTAATAAGGTATAAGAAATGATAGAATGTTTGTAATCCATCAAGAGGCATAATATTCAAGTTTCATTGTGGCATTGGCAAAGAGCTTCTTTATGAGAATGTCTTACCAGATATTTTACATTTTATTTTCACTGAGTATCACCTGGTCAACTCCAAGTGAGTTCTTTCTTTCAATGGTTTCTCTCTGCATATGAGATACTGTCTCTGTCTATCTGCCACTGTCTATGTTCCTGATGCAGGAACTTCTACCCTCTTTCTCTGGTGCCCAGGAAGGTCAAGAAGTCAGCTATCTTTTGGGATCTCATAAAATATCTCTATCAAAGGAAAGATAACACAAATACGATTGGATCTCAGATTAGATACAAATTTGCCTCCATGATCATGCATAAAACAAAGGGAGTCATCAAGGAAAAGAAATCACCCCTTTCCTGAGTACTTTCCTGGACCTCTGAAAGTTCCCTTCATTCTTTTTTATTCTCAGTTTTCCTCAAAAGCTTTATTCTAAGTTAAGTACTCCTGATAGTGTTTGAACAAAACTATGCCAGGAGCTTATATTGATCTTCTGTTACCTTTCTTTGTTTCCGTTGTCTGGACATAAAATTTAAGTGGATTACTGAGTTCCCTGTGCATCCATATTTGTCTCTTCAGACAATTTCTATTTATTCTCCTAATTAGAGTTGTTTTCCTTTGTGTCTTAAGGATTTCACTCTTAAGAATTTCCCATTACTTCTGAACTGACTTCCTTCACAGATATAAATCCATGATATTTTACCTGCTCTTTCTTCTTCTGAATCCCTTGAAATCCACCCTCCCCAAAGGTGAATATCAAATTAGATCCACTTTCTGTTTCTTTATCACAAGTTCTAGAAAAACTGGTCAGTTTCCCCCAAGATTCTCAACATTTCAAACTCAGAATATTGTTCTTTCATGTTAGAAAGAATCATATTCAGCATAAATTTTCCCATTCTTGAGTCTTCCACATTTAGAATGATGAAATTATAATTCTGGTAAGTCAAAAAATTTTATCTGATCTTGCCTCAGTTCCTTATCTATAAAATGCGTTGGAGAAGGAAATGGCAAACCACTCCAGTGTTGTAGCCATGCAAATCCCAAATGGGGACACAAAGAGTTTGACGTGACTGAATCAACTCAACAAAAATAACGTTTTAACAGAGGAAGAAATCTAATAAATATCTGTATTGATTAAGCCACCTATTCCTATACTATTTGTATCTCTATTATGATTGTTTCCAGAATTCCTAATCTATTTCTTCTTTCTCTTCAGATGATCTTTAGTATACTATGATTCTAATATCACTTTCATTTCTCTCTCCATTAACCTTTATTCAAATGTTCTCCATCTGCTTCTTTCCTCTGGTTCTGGTATTTCCTCATATGTGTATGCATTCTTTATTTTATTTTTTAAATTTCGATTAAAAACATTCTAGTATCTATCCCTCCTATCTCTGCCCTCCTCCCACCATTGAGAAAGCAATAAAAATAGAACTCCTATTACAAAAATATATAGTCAAGCAAAACAAATACTTGCATTGGGCATATTCCTCTACCTACCTGCCCATGTTTTATTGCTATAGTGCATATATCTAGTGCTATAATGGATAGTAGTGGACATTAGTGTTTCATCCCTATTCTTATTGGGAAAGTCTCTAGTTTATTCCCCTTATCAATAATGCTGGTACTTAGATTTAGAGAGATATTACTTATCATTTCTAGAAAAGCTTTCTTTATTCCTATACTTTCTGGTGATTTCAAGAATGGCTCTTGTATCTTGTCAAAATCTTCTTCATTTATTGATATAATCATATTATTTTTATTGTTTTAATTATTAATATGGGAAATTATTTCCATTTTTTCAAATATTAAAAGTCTTACAAACTAAATATAAATCCAAACTGGTCATAGTGTATAATAGTGTATAATCCTAGTGTATAATCTTTGTGGTATGTTACTGTTATTTCCTTTCTAATATTTGTTTAAAAGTTTGCATCAATATTCAATATTCATTAAAGATAATGGTTTGCTGTTTTGTTTCTGTTTTAATTCTTCCTGGCTTAATTATCAAGACTATAGTTATTTCATAGAAGAAATTTGGGAAGCCTCTTTTTTTCCTATTTTTTCAAACAGTTTGGGTAATAATGAAATGATTTATTCTTTAAATGTTTCATGGAATTTCCTTGTAAATGTATCTGATACTTTTTAATCTGCTCCTCCTATTTTTGTTTATTAATGTCTTGTTCAATTTCTTTTCCAAAATAAAGTTTCTTAAGTTCTGCATTTCTGTTCTGTTAATTTGGGTAATTTATATTTTTGTAAGTGTCTATCCATTTCATTTATACTTTCAATTTTATTGGCATATCATTGAGTAAAATGGGTTCTAATAATTACTTTTATTTCTTCTTCATGATTCATGAATACATGCTGCTTCTTAAAAAATGAGCTTTCTTTCTTACTTTTTAAAAATAAAGTTGGCTAATATTTAATTCATTTCATTTTATTGGAAAAAAACTATTCCTCATTTTATTTATTAAATGTGCTTTTTATTCCTTTCAATTTGTTTGAAAGGAATAAAAAGCACATTTAATTAATAAATAAAATGAGGAATAGTTTTTTTTAGTTGCATGCCCAATTCATTCACCTGTTCTTTCTTTTATTCTAAAAAAGTGGATAGAGATTTTAAAAAAAATTCCATTATAGCTGCTTTTGCTATATTCCCCAAATTTAATTATGATGTGTTACTATTGTCATTATCTTCGATGAAATGACTTAATGCGTCTCTGATTTGTTCTTTGACATAATCACTAATATTATTTAGTCTTCAGTTATTATTTAACCATTTCTTCAGTGTTCCTCTATTGAACATAATTTTTATGACATTGTAGCCCATAAAAGATGTATTTAATAATTCTGATTTTCTGCTTTTGTTTGTGAGATTTTTATACCCCAATATAAGGATAATTTTTGTGAAGGTGCCCTGCACAGTTGAAAAATATGTATACTTCTTTCTATCCCCATTCAATAATTTCTAAAGATCCATCATATCTATCTTTTTAAAAAAAATTCTAGTCATTTACTTTTTTTGCATTTTTTTGTTAAATTCCTCTTAGTCTAAGAAGGATAAATTAAGGTATCTGTGTTTTATGGTTTTACTATCTACTTCTCTCACTTGGCTTTTCCTTTCAGTATTAAGATATATTCTTCTTGTTAAATGTATTTTTGCTATTATTTTGTCTGAGCCATAATTGCTACTCCTGCCTTTTACACTTCATCTGAAGCATAAGATATTTTCCTCTAGACCCTTAAAAAATGCAACAACTGTGTGTGCATCTTTCTGTTTAAAGTATGTTTCATGCAGACAATATATTGTTGGATTTTACTTTCTAATTATTTCGGTTTCCCCTTTTATTTTATGAGTGAGTTCATCTTATTCATATTCACCGTTATGACTGCTAATTATGCATTTCTCTCCATTCTATTACTGTGTTTTAACTACTTTTCCCTTTGTCCCATCATTATAAAGAAAAAGTGGGTAGTCAGAAAGAAGCGAGCTCAACACTGGTATTCTCCATTTAGTGTAACCTGTTTCTGTTCCCCTGTCCCTCTTCTCTTTCCCTCTCCCAGAGCCCAATAAAAGGTTCTTGTCCTTCCTTTCCTTCTCTAAACACTTCACAATCTACTATGATACATTTTCTAGATATTTATGCAATAATTATGTGTAATTATGGAGTAATAATAGACATTATGGAGTAATCATGTAGGGAAGGTTGGCTGTATTCTTCCTGATCCTCCATTATCTTGGCTCTACCACCAACACCTTCAGTATACCTTTTTCATATACAAAGCTATCTTTTCCCATGTATATTATATGCCATTCATAATACTCATCTCAACAAGCCTCAGTAAGGCCTGTCATGTCAAATTTTCCTCCTTTTTTAAAAGACTTTTTAGCTCTTCTGGCTTGTTTAAACTTTGGGGGTGAAATATACATACATGTGCATATATATGTTCACATATATGTACGTATGTGTGTTTATGTATATGTAACCTGTATTACATATGCATATTTAAGGACATATTTGTGAATAATGGCCATTTTTTTAGCATTTTATCCCCTGTAATCTTCTGGTTACCTTAACTTTAATTGTTCCTTCATTTTAGCTACTGTCTGTAGTATATAGTTCAGTGGCTATGTAAAAGCAATTTTGTCAGTCCTCTGTATTTTAAAGCCCTTCTGCTTAGATTTTCAAGATACTTATAAATATGTATTTCTTCCAGTCTTTGTTAGGTATATTTCCTTACTGGCCAGGAGTCTGACATTCTTATATTTTAAGCTGTAGGCTGGAAATCCAAATTCCATTCTCAGATACCACCTTCTGAGACAGCTGTTCACTTCCCAAATCAGTCTTTATTTCTTGTATCCCTTGCCTTCAATAGGCATCAGAGAAGAATACACAAGTTATATCCATATGCTTTTCTGATTTTTTTTTGCCAAAGACTTCATGTTCTTTACAAACATTTCTCATGTTCATTTATGCCCATGTGACGCATCAGAAGTGGGTAGTAGGTGTCCATTTAGATAAATCTTGGAATATAATCTGCTATGTCTTGGATAAAGGATTAGGAAGACAATAGATCTCTCTACTATTATTATTAAGTTGTCATCCAGCTGCCTCAATACCCCCTGAGAAGAAAATCACTAACCTTCACTACTTTTTGCTTCTTTTTCTGACCCTTTTCAATGATCTCCCACCTGACTCTTTTGAGGCAAAGCAGCTAATTCCTCTAAAAACTATGTACCTCCCTTCTCTTCAAGAATACACTGTTTTAATTATTGTGTTGTTTTGTGATTTTTAGTTTCAGTTGTATTTCTTTTACCTCCTTTCTTCCTCTGTGGGACATTCTTCCATACTTCTACTTTTTTGAGAAAGGTCATTCCCCTTCTCTGCTTCACGTCTTTTCCCCTACACTGAAGCATCACTTTCTTTTTTAAGGAAAATATTTCAGAGATTATCTTGTCCAAAAACTAACTGAAGCATGAATTCTAAGAGTAGGATTTAAAATTCTCCACCCCTGAGAACCCAGTACATGGTGACTAAGCTATGTGGCCTTTTAGTATCTGATATAAATAGTTGTCAGTAATTACAGCCTGGCAAAATAGGCTGCTACAAGGCTTTGTTTCTTGCATAAAAAAAGTTCTTAGCTATTTTATATCAGTAATAGTGGTTGTATTAATGTATCCCTCTACTTCCAGAACCTCTCTACAAGACTTGGACAGGTTAGAGTATACCCAGAGCTTCCTTTCCATTTTTACCTCAAAGCTTGATATTATTGAAACCTTTGTTCATTTAATTATGAGATTAAAATTATTGCCAGTACAATCCAAAGAGCATTTATTAACTATGTTCAAGTTGGTGTTGGGGATACAGACACCCTTTCCTCCTAAAAAAAATAAAGACTGCCTTCGTGGTGCTCTCATTTTACTGAAGGAATGTGAAGAGTTAGGAATAAACATGCTAATTTGAGAAGAAGGTAGAGAGTGCTCATATCTAAGGGAATCAGGAAAAAAATCCCATAGAACTTGACACATGGAGGAAAGTTCAAAGGAAGGCAGGGAGGAAGGCTTTTGGTAGAATGAGATGAATGTGCATTCATGACATGGAAGATAGTTTAGACTCTAGGCAAAGGGATGACAGTGGGAAATAGCATCTCACATTTAGGGAATAAAACATAGGCCAGTATAACTAAAATATCAAATACATGAAGGTGAACAATTAGCCCAGAAAAATAGATTGGAGCCAGATAATAAGAGACTTTAAATAGGAACTTGAGAAACTTATCCTTTATCATACAAAAAATTGGAAGCCCTGACATTCTTGAGTAGGCATGAGAAGTGGTCAGACTTGTGTTTTAAGAAGATGATATTAGTAATTATATTTAAGATGGATGAAAATCAGATAAACTGAAAGCTAAGAGTCCGATTGCGAGGTTGTAGTCTGACTCCTTTCCGTATATCATTAAATGATGTCACTGAAATGACTGCTACTCCTCTCACTATGCTGATGTCAGATTCCTCTTAAAAGTCCAAGCAGCTATGAAAACTCTTCATCAGAGGATTGAGCTTAGAGATGACAGTTGAGAGCTAAGGATCAATTCTGAGCAATAAAACACACTCAAAGATTATGTGCTAACAAGAGCTCTAATTATCAAGTTTTCCAGGGGCTTTGTATTGTCACCAGAGTAAAAGAGGTAGATATAGTCATGAATGCAAGAGATCAAAAAATTGATGGCAGAGTGGTTGAGCCAAAGATGATAATTTCCATAAAAAAATTTCTCAAAGAGATACCCATTTAATTATGAAAAAGATCTTTGTAGGCGGTATTAAGAAGACCCTGAGGAGTGTCACCAGAAACCCCATGGAAGGGTACAGAAAGATGGAAGTAATGATAGATCAAGAAAATGGCAAGGAAGGGAAGCTTTGTTTTTGTACTTTTGAGGAGCATGACTCTGTAGATAATATCATCTTTCAAAATATTATGCTGTAAATGAACAAAACTATTCAATAAGGAAAGCCTTGCTAAAGCAAGATGTGGTTAGTGCTTCATTTAGTCAAAGAGGTCAAAATCATTGTGGAAAACTTGGTGGAGCTGTGGATGTGGAAGCTTTGGTAAAAATGGTAACTTTGACCATTGCAGAAACTCCAGCAGTCACGGTGGTTTCGGCAGCAATTATTGTAGTAGAGGATATGGCAGAAGTGGAGGTGGATAAAACAATGGAAGTCTCTTTGGAGGTATTTAAAGTCATAACGACTCTGGCAATTATAACAATCAGTATTCAGATTTTAGTCCTGTGAAAGAGGAAATTTTGGAGTCAAGAACTCCGGCCCTTATAGCAGAGGCCAACATTCTGGTGAGAAACCTATGGTGGTTCCAGGAATAGCAGTAGTTATGGCAATGCCAAAATATTTTAATTATTGTCAGTAAACAAATTTCGGCAGTGGAAGAGAGCCCGAGAAGTGACAGGAAGCTACAAGTTAGCCATATATTTGGGAACGCAGATTATTTGTAATCCTGATGCACGATAAACAAAAGGTAAAGTGTATGAAGATGATGAAAACCTGAACTAGGATAGTCACTATAGCCACAGATAAGGCAAAAAAGGGGGAAATTTTTGTAGAATTAATACAGACAAGACTGCATCTGTTTAGTTACTAGGAGGGGATTGACAATGTTGAAAACAGAAGAGTAAAGAAGGCAGAGTAGAAGGACAGACCTATAGAAGCTCTCCCCTATAGCCCATAAAATACCTGTAAAAATGACTCTAAACAAATTCTAGAGCAGCAGAAGCCACAAAACAACAAACTGAAAGAGAATTCCAGCACAAGATAGCCTGGAAGACTGACAAGAAAGCTCTTTCACATCGGGCATGGAGCAGAGCACAACCCAACCTTGGCAGCACAGAACCAGCAGGAACAGGACTGGAGCAGGCCTCAGGGGGTCAAAACCCCAGCAGCAGATTGCCCAACCCACAAACACCAAAGACAGTTTCAAAGGTCAGTGAAAAAGTTTTTTTACCTCTGTGAAAAGGGAACACAGTATGGCCCCACAGGCAGCAGCAACTGCAGTGGCAGTGTCCATTTTTGGAGCCCTCAGCCTAAATACAGTGGGGGATATTGAGGACCTGATGTGGATCTCAGCCCTGAGTGGCAGCCCTGGGGTGAGGAAAAGTCCTGGCAGTGGGGTTGGTAGAGGCTCTGGAGAGGGAAACCTACTGGCAGAACAGAGTGCTTGTGGTTGCTCATAGACAAGAGTGCAGTCCAGTAGAAGAATAAACTCCCCTCCCTTGATTGTGGCACCTTGGAGGAACTGAGAACTTACAGATCTGTAGAGTATACACTCCTTTTGACAAAGGACTCAAAAATCAAGTAATTGGCTTAGAAAATGCCCCAAAAAGGGAAAAATTAGGCAATAGGTTACTCTATTAGTGAACAAGTATTTTCTTCCATCTTTTAAGATGAGGAAGAACAATGCATGCCATCAGAGGAAGAACTAAAAGTGAAGGCTTCTGCATCCAAAATGTCCAAAATAAATATGCAATGGTCTCTGGCCATGGAAGAGGTCAAAAGGGATTTTGAGAATCTAGTAACAGAGGATGGAGGAAAAATTGGGAAAAGAAATGAGAGTGAAGCAAGAAAATCATGAAAAGTTAGTCAATAGCTTGCTAAAGAAGACCCAAAAAAATGCTGAAGAAAATGATGCTTTTAAAAATAGACTAACTCGGCGGAGCCAAGATGGCGGAGTAGAAAGACTCACCTATGCTAGGTCCAAACCCACAGCCCATAGGTTTCCTGTAAAAAGAACTCCTGACAAAGTCTGGAACAGTGGAAGCTGGGCAGCAACACAGTGAAGGAGATTTCCGCGGCAGAGAGCCCTGAAGAACCGACCACAAAGGTAACCCGGACACGGGAGCGGAGCCCTGTCCAGCCGAGCGCTCCCCTCCCCCGCCCCGGCCATGCGGCACTGAGAGGAGCGAGCAGAGCCCCGCAGACGGCAGGGACCTGAATCTCCGACAGCTGCGAAGGTCCCTCCACCCACAGACGCACAGGTCAGTGAGAGGGACGGGCTGAGAGGGGAGCGGGGGATCTCCGGGACTCGGACCCCCTGGGAGGCGGCCGCTGCGGCAGAGGCTGAGGCAGCTCGGCCAGAGACTCCCAGAGCGGGCTGGAGCTCCACCCCAGCTCCACTACAAAGGATCTCTGTAAAAACCCCCTGAGGGAACTGAGCCTGAGAGGCGGCCCTGCCCCACCTGAGAACC